>CM028246.1:55623347-56223347 GCA_016432835.1 Brassica nigra
TTCTCTATGACTTGTTCTCTCCTTTTTTTTTTATAACTTGGCGCGTAAACATTTGGAATCTTGACTGGTATTTATAAGTTTCATATCTCGTTTGATATGAATCATATATGATTATAATTATGGTCATGTGTTACATAATGCCGTCTGTGTTTAATATTGGATTATTAGCCACACTACAATATGTGAAATCTGTTGATCAAAGAAAAAAAGTCAACTCCACTGATACTGAGATTAGGTAGATCCACTGTTTATGTTTTTTACTGGCGTATTTTAAGACCTCGCTAGCATGCGCCGAGGGAAAGTTGGATTAGAGTCATCGCCATTTCTTGCAACGATCAAAGTTCGAGTGAGTGTCAGTTGTTGGATATCCGAAAAGACGATAATGTCCTTATCCCTTCCTTCTCGATACGCTTTCTTCTCCGGCTCGACTCCCGTCCGCATCAGCAGGAGCAGCAGCAACCTCTGCTTCTCCGTCGCTGCGGTACGTACTTCTCACCGGAGCACTAAACTCTTCCCTCGACCTATCCTCCTCCGCCACGTCATCACCTATCCCCCGTCAAATCGCGAAATCGTGCGTGATTGTAGAGCTCATGCGTCTTCTTCGCTCGGATCATACGAAGAAGGGGACGACAACTCCGATGGTGGTTTCGATTTCAGCAGCTTCGTTGCTTTCGCGGAGGCGGTTTGTATTCTATCTTCCGCCGCGATTTCGGTGTTTCTCGCGGTGAATTACGCGGTGGTTGGTGAGATCGGGAAGAAGGTTCTGACGTTGGGTTTTGTCGGATTGTTGTGTTCGGTCGCGTCTGGTTCGTGGCTTAGACGACGGCAATGGATGAGGATTTGCAAAGGAGCCAGAGAAGGCGAGGGTACGAATTTGATTCGACGGTTGGAGAAGCTTGAAGTGGATTTGAAAACCTCAGCCAACATTGTTAGAGTTCTCTCAAGGCATCTGGAGAAACTCGGGATCCGGTTTCGGGTCACCCGGAAAGCTCTCAAGGAACCCGTTACTGAGGTAAAGCTTCGATCTTGGCTCTAGTAGCTTCACACGCTCTCTATGTGGTGTTTTCGGATCCCGACTGATCAACGTAGCTGTTGTTTTACATAAAGTTTAGTTCTTTACGTGATGTATCAATCTCAAAGTGTTTGGTATGTTTTGTACAAAGACTGCAGCTTTGGCTCAAAAGAATTCTGAGGCCACAAGAGTGATAGCTGCACAACAAGAGATTCTAGAGAAGGAGCTTGGCGAAATTCAGAATGTTCTGCTCGCTATGCAGGTATATCCCATCTATTATTTACCATAGATTCTCGATTCTGCCATGCCTGAACTGAAGACGACCATACTAGTTAGTTTGCTTTGACCTCATGAAAGCTGGTTTGCTTGCTTTATAGGATCAACAGCGCAAGCAACTTGAGCTTATCCTTACTATTGCAAAGAACGGGAAGATGTTTGAGAGCACTAGTAGCAAACAAACACCTAATGAAGAGAAAGATAAGATAGTAGAAGAACCCTCAACATCCAGAAAGATACTCTATCAATAAACCAGAGGTAATACAAACACACAAGAACCGGCGAGTGACACGGTTAGGCTTTTGTCTGGAGAAGTTGTTCTTGAAGCCAGGAGGGGGAGAACACCAAAAATGGATAACTCACTGTGGTTTCATTGATGTATTGTCATATCATTATTTTGGGGTTTGTGTATTCCACTTGTTTTTGAATTCAAGCTTTCTTTCTAATAGAGAGTTCTTGATGATGGATGACTAAAATGTTTCAGATAATTAACCCATTCATGATTCATCTCATCAAGAAGTTGAAGGACAATCCTTGATTAGAATATAAAAAAGATAAGAGTAAGGTAATCAAAGGGGCGGTGGCGCAGTTGGCTAGCGCGTAGGTCTCATAGCTACTGAGTGATCCTGAGGTCGAGAGTTCGAGCCTCTCTCGCCCCAATTTTTTGTTTATTTTTATTGTCTTCAACCACAAATGAAAACATGTTTATTCTTATTCTATTCGTTAGTAACATTCCAAAAGCATCATTATGGCTAATTATTTTATCATAATCACGCATGAAAAGCAGTTATCCAACCAATGTCGGAGCTTCTTGGTTTCTCTTTGACTAATCATCCATTGTGAATGTCATAATGGCGATTCGCGTAAAAGAAAGACTTTTCCAGTACAAAACAGATAACTGATGTTAACGCAAAAAGAAGATATAAAATGAAGTTTTAAATTTCTAAAAGACAACAAGTTTTACTTTGGTTTCTCTTTGGGTTTAGTCGGGAGAGTGAATATCTTTCCACTTTCATGGTGGAATTTACTCTTTTTTTCCCTTCTTGGATTCTCTTCTGCTCTACAAGTTTCTTCTTTTGGAGCCAATTGTTCTTTTCTTTTTGCTGTTCCCAAATCTGAGTTTATACTCTCTTAAAGGTTTGAATTTTTTTAATCTCCCGTGAATTCTCGGAGCAAAATTGGTCCTTTCATCCTCCAGGCAACTAAAAAGGTTCGTTTTTTTATTGAAGTCAGTTTCAGTTCAGACATAACTTGAAGCTGTAATATTTGATTATATAATTTTGGGGGTTTCCAATTCAATTTAGAAAGCAACTAATCCTTTATGGTAGATCCACTCTATCTTAAAAAGCTTGATTTTTGTTCTTGTAGATGGCAAATCCAAAGTTTTAAAATTTACTAGCTCTTAGAAAAAAATGGCTCTGCCTTTTTTGCTCACCACTGCATTGACGCTTGCCTGTTTATGGTCACCTGTGTCATCGGATGATCAAGGTAAATTTCATTTCTTTTTACTTTCTATTTATATCATCTCCCTTCTCATTGGCAGCTTCTAAGACTGTCTTATGTAAATAGTATGATTTTTCTTGGTTTAATAACTCTTTGCAATTTCGTTTTAGGGGAGGCTCTATTTGCTCTGAGGAGCTCCTTACGTGCGTCTCCTCAACAGCTAAGTGATTGGAACCTGAACCAAGTCGATCCCTGTACTTGGTCTCAAGTTATTTGTGATGAACAGAAGCACGTTACTTCTCTGTATGTTTCCATAACGCTTGGTAAATAACTATTGTCTTGAGAAATTATTAACTTTTTTTTGCTATATATGGTTTGCAGAACCTTGTCCTACATGAACTTCTCCTCGGGAACTTTATCTTCAGGAATAGGAATCTTGAAAACTCTCAAGACTCTGTAAGTATGCCTACTTTCGAACTATATCGAAAACTGTTTACATGTGTTTTGTTAAATGAGCATCCCCTTGTGTTCTCTTTTTTTCTTGCTCATAGTACACTGAAGGGAAATGGAATTACTGGTGAAATACCAGAATCTATTGGGAATCTTTCTAGCTTGACAAGCTTGGATTTAGAGGATAATCAACTATCTGGTCCCATACCATCCACCCTCGGTAACCTCGAGAACATCCAGTTCCTGTAAGTGTCTTGAAACTTGTCTGAGATCTCTTTGGGCTTCAAAGAGTTAAAAAAGATTGTGTCTTTACTCATCTGTTTGGCTTAACTAACCAGGACCCTGAGTAGGAATAACCTAAACGGAACTGTCCCTGATTCACTCACAGGCCTTTCAAAACTGATAAACATGTGAGTGTTCTGTTATGTTCTGTTCTGTGTCTTGTCTTCTTCAGTATTCCTTAAAAGCTTTAGCTTGGAACTTTGTAATGCAGTTTGCTCGACTCAAACAGTCTCAGCGGTGAGATTCCTCAGAGTTTATTCGAAATTCCAAAATACAAGTATGTAATAGTAACAACTACTTTAGTTACCATTTCCATTAATCTTACTTCCATAATCTGATTTATATTTTTACATAACTTAATAGTTTCACAGCAAACAACTTGACTTGTGGTGGCATTTACCCTCACGCTTGTGTAACCGAGTCCAACCCTTCAGGTGAAACTAGAATAGTTTCCTGATGCCTTCGATATTCATGTTGCGTTAACACCAAGTAAGGAGAGTTTGTTTTTTGCTGTGATTAGGTGATTCAAGCAATTCAAAAACTGGAATCATAGCTGGAGTTGTTAGCGGGAGCACAGTGATTCTCCTTGGATTCTTCTTGTTTTTCTTCTGCAAGGATAAGCGTAAAGGTTATAGACGTGAGGTGTTTGTAGATGTTGCAGGTATATGACAATCTTTACCTTACTAGGAGCTTTAAAAAACGTTTTGTCTAGGCCTGCGGTTATTAACCGAACCGAAAAGTTCAGTTTTTGGTTCAGTTCAATTAATCGGTTAGTTCGGTATTCTAAAAAAAATTTACCAAACAATACCAATCTTAAGTAAAATTCCAAACTGAAATTAAACAAATTTTTTTGAATTTTATTCAATTTAAACCAAAAATTTAACTGAACTAACCGAAAACCAAAAACTTCGGTAGAAAATTTTAAAACCGAACTAACCGAATTTTTTCAGTTCACTTCACCCACATTTCGTTCGACCACCCGAACTAAACCGAACCCACATACCTAGTTTTGTCTTTTTTACTTCTTTAAAAACTTTGATTTCAGGTGAAGTGGACAGAAGGATTGCGTTTGGACAGCTGAGAAGATTCTCATGGAGAGAGCTTCAACTGGCTACAGATGAGTTCAGTGAACAGAACGTTCTTGGACAAGGAGGCTTTGGGAAAGTATACAAAGGAGTGCTTTTAGATGGCACCAAAGTCGCAGTGAAGAGATTGACTGACTTCGAACGTCCAGGAGGAGACGAAGCTTTCCAGAGAGAAGTTGAAATGATAAGTGTAGCTGTTCACAGGAACCTTCTTCGCCTTATAGGCTTCTGCACAACACAGACCGAACGCCTTTTGGTGTATCCCTTCATGCAGAATCTAAGTGTTGCATATCGCTTAAGAGGTAATAAGAACAGTGCAAACTTTACTCATTTGGTTCAGGAGGTTTAAACTTCTACTATAATATGCAGAGATCAAACGAGGGGAGCCAGTTCTGGATTGGTTCAGGAGGAAACAGATTGCTCTAGGTGCAGCAAGAGGACTTGAGTATCTTCATGAACATTGCAACCCTAAGATCATTCATAGAGATGTGAAGGCTGCTAATGTGTTACTAGATGAAGATTTTGAAGCTGTGGTTGGTGATTTTGGTTTAGCCAAGTTGGTAGATGTTAGAAGGACTAATGTGACCACTCAAGTCCGGGGAACAATGGGCCACATTGCACCTGAATGTATATCCACAGGGAAATCATCAGAGAAAACCGATGTTTTCGGGTATGGTATTATGCTTCTTGAGCTTGTTACAGGACAAAGAGCCATTGATTTCTCGCGGTTAGAGGAAGAAGATGATGTCTTGTTGCTAGACCATGTAAGTAATGTGTGAAACTGATATCTTTTTTTTTGCTTCTTCTCAAGAGTTCTCATGTGCTGGGTATTCGGGTTTTCGGCTTGAGTCGGTTGGTTATTCGGGTTTCTCATAGTGTAAGAACAATCTCTTGGTTTTCAGGTGAAGAAACTGGAAAGAGAAAAGAGATTGGGAGATATTGTAGATAAGAAGCTTGAAGAGGATTACATGAAGGAAGAAGTAGAGATGATGATTCAAGTTGCCTTGTTGTGCACACAAGCAGCACCAGAAGAAAGACCAGCTATGTCTGAAGTTGTGAGGATGCTTGAAGGAGAAGGGCTTGCAGAGAGATGGGAAGAATGGCAGAATCTTGAAGTCACAAGACAAGAAGAGTTTCAGAGGTTGCAGAGGAGATTTGATTGGGGTGAAGATTCGATTAACAATCAAGACGCCATTGAATTATCTGGTGGAAGATAGAAAATATATTTTTGATTTCAAAGGTAACAGTCTTGTGATTCACATTGCAAAGTAGATGAAAAGATTGATTTTTTAAAACATCAGTAAAGTTTACATATAGAATGTTCGTATGAAAAATATAAACAACATGTATGAGTTACACATAAGACCACATGTACATTCTAAGACATTAGCACACATCATGAAGTATCGTACATATGTAGAACTTCCACATGCAAATTAAACATTAAACAATCATGTTTTTGGAAACATATACATACATACCTCAAGATTGATAAGGAAACATGGAGTCATCAAAGAGATGATCAGGCCAATCTACAGAGCCTGTAGCTGCCACTTCTTGCTCATGGCTTGAGGAAGCCTGGTTCAGAACCAAATCATCACCCAAAGGGGAAGGATCATGAGAAGGTAACATAGTTTGGTCCAAGCTAGGTGGTTCATGGGACCATATTGGAGAATTGTTTTGACTCAAATGAGCTTCCTCTAGGGTTTTGAGAGATGGGAGGTTGTTGTTAAAGTCTTGAAGATAGGAAGTGAGGAAACTGAGGTCATTAGGGTTAGTGTTGTTGCTATTACTCATGGCAAGAGGAGGAGGTTGAAGTAAGTAATGTAGCAACTGAAGCTTAGTCATCTCAGCTTGGAGATTCAGCAAAGCTTGTTGATCTTCAAATGGACCATGTTGCTGGAGATCAACAAGTCCCCTAAGGTTAGAGAGAGACATGAGCTGAGATAAGCTGGAGAAGATATCATCAGTTCTTGGACGATGAGTCATGGGATCAAAACCCATCTGAATAAGCTTCTTCTTCAAATGAGTGTTCCAGAAATTTTTGATCTCGTTATCTGTTCTTCCTGGTAAGTGGGTTGCAATCGTTGACCACCTGATATACACAATCATTACCAATAACATTTTTTCAGTGAGTTACGAGACAAAAAATCCATGACCAAGAGTTACAAGATTTTCTTTAATTACTTGTTTCCAAGAACCGCATGAAGGTTCAAGATGGTCTCTTCTTCCTCTTGTGAGAATTTTCCTCGCTTAATGTCAGGTCTCAAATAGTTTGTCCATCGTAGCCTACAACTCTTCCCACACCTGTTAAGACCTGAACATAATAAAACATAGTCACAAGCAAGAACTAGGTTTCCATAAAAGTCTTTGATGATGTTACCAGCGAGTTTGGGAAGGGCACTCCAGCTGCTATGGCCATGTTTGTGGATGTAACTGATGAGCTTATCGTCTTCTTCAGGCAACCATGGACCTTTCTTCAGACCGGTTTCATCAGCTGGGAGAAGAGGAGATCTTCCCATGTTTGATGAACTTCTGTATCTAACAACGGTGTCTCGTCTCTTCTTAATTATTTTACCTTCTCTCTTAACTGTCAAAAGATTTGGTCGCTTGCCTCCTTTCTTCACAACCACTAACTGCTTCTTATTTCTGTTTATATAGTCGAGCTTCCCTCTCTCTGGCTCACCAGTCACCACGTGCTTCTTTCTTATTCGCATACCAAAAAACCCATGTCGCTTTCACCCTTTACACTCCATTGTCTCTTCTTTATTCTCTCGGTATACGTACCGCATAACCACTTCTAGTACAGGCAATTTTCTTCTGGGACACTATTCAAGATCTTGAGATCTTTAGTCTTGATTCATGTTCCATGAATTAACAAATATTGTGAAGAGTACATGCAGACATAATAACATGATGGCATGCAGTCTCGCATTGTTTGGTTAATAGGTGGAGTAGAACAAGGGAGCTATAAATATTCAAATCATTATTTAATCATATATAGGCTGACAAACAACAACAAAAAAAGAAGTCAGCACTAATGACACATGTCACTTCGAGTATGGCTGAAGAGACACCTCCTTTGGCACGCAAAGATAGGTTTCTAATTGCTCATTACACTTATGTATATGGTGTTATATATATTTTTGTATTTTCTTCGTATCAAGCCATGAGGCACTGAGAGATTTGTCTCTGATAGTGAGATAAGTGATGCAGAGAAACTTACTAAAGTCTAAGAGTCTCAAAATACTGGAAAATGGAGCAACATAGATCATGTCAGGATTTATGATGAGAAGTTTTGTAGCTATGAGAAGAGACGTTACTGTTGATTAATGTTGACAGGCTTGATGTTGACACACATTTTTTGTTGAAAATTTAGAAGGAGCTTGTTAGAGGAGAGGTTGGTGTAGAAATGATCTAAATCTCCACCATCTTTGAAACCTACAAGACTTTTCTCCCCCCACTGCCTCTCTGCATTGGACCAAATGGCATTTCTTGTCTTTTTCTTCTGTGTCTTCTCCATATGGTAGTTGATAGGGTTTCCTCCAATTTTTCAAATGAAAGATAACTTGTCCTCAAGAAACAAATTCTAATATCTACAGAAATTGAATAAGTAAACGTTTTCACCATATTAAGGTATTCAAATCTCTGATGTCACTGCATCTACGAACTAAATACGTATTCCAATAGGCTTTTATCAAATTGTTAAAGTTTCCAATGTGATTCAACTCTTCAGTACTTATCCTTTATATAACATATGATATGATCATTAAGTGATCATTTGCAAAAAAATAAGTTTTTCATTATGCCGAGTATGAGATACATTAGGTTAATTTCACCATATAGTGAACGTATAACTCTGCAAGGCAGCATGATCTGGGTGATAATGTGTACATCCACCCACTAGAAGTGCCTAAAATGCATTATTAATTCTCTGTTTCCATCTAACCTTAGCAAGATAGACCTGCGATAAGCCAGTGAATTTTATCATTATAAGAAATAATCCTACAAGTTCAAACAGTATGTTTAAGCAGCGCAGAGAGACCTTGAATATTTTCTAGAGAAACTAGAGAGAGACATTTGAGTTGCTTGTCCGTCTAGGGTTTCTCATAGAGTGGACCACACCACAATCTCACTGGAGGAAGCAGGTACAGTAAATATTAAATAAATATAAGGCACTACTAGGTCATTCTAAAATAATTGATTTTAAGATACGTTATGTCACTTAAAACGGTTCTTTTCTTCTAATACATCAAATAAAATGGTAGTCAATGTCGGATGGAAACTGATTTGCTTCTTCTCATACGTTCCTAACCAACACATCTAAACCATGACTTTCAAAGCCAAGTTTTTCTTTTGGTAAAAAAAAAAGTGATTTCACCTCTTCGTGGAAACCCAAGCATTGTAATAATCTCTTCCATTACTAATCGAATCCTTTTACCACTTGGACTAACATGTCCTGGTTTTTCAAAACCAAGTTTGATATAAAGAAAATTCACTTATTCCCTATTTCCAAAGAAAGTTCACTTAATTATTTCCCAAATTTATAAAATAAAAAATTCAGTCCTCAACATTTGGTTTTGTTAGCAATTGTTCTAAAGACTAATAAATACCCTTTTTATACAACAAACATTTCATTCATAAAGTTTAGTACCAAACAAATAAATACAGACAAAAGCCCATCGTTCAAAATCATCTAGCATTGCACTTTCCTCAAACGGTAAATCTGCTAAAAATACATCACAAGAAACCTGCAAGAATAACTGGAAGAAAAAAATGCAATGCCATTTTATAAATGTGAAGTCATCCTTTAGTATTATATAAACCAAAATGAGTGGGCCTTAAGCGTAATTTTCTTAGGCATCAACCACTACATGTATATTTTGGTGGCTAAGCCCCTTTCATTGATGACATCAATTTTACAGCTAATTAAAGACAGTGAAAGATGGAGATGGAGACAATGGCATTATGCTATTTTAGTAGAGCTCGACAATGAATCATTTTCGATACAACAATTAACATATATTGCTCAAAACCAATCAAAAACTAGAAATTTACAAAACAAACCTGTTTAAAAGGAAAGCAAGTCTGAAATCATGTTTTTGAAAAAAAAATGTCGGAAATCATGTTAAAATGATTACCATATATGAAGCAATCGCATTTGCTTAATGAACTGAATCAAAACTTTTAGTGAGTACTGATATTGGTGAACAAAAAAATGGGCAGAAGCGTCAACTGACCTCATAATTTAACAGGGCCGGTCTAGTTCATCGTTTCCTTGTTATGCCTATCACGAAGAAGACGATAACATTGATGTTGCTTTTAATGAGATAGTAGTTGGAGCAAAGACAAAAACTGAGGAAGCTTTTTTGCATGAAAAGCAATTCACATGTTGTGATTCAGAAGTACTACCAAGATCTACTTAACAAAAAAAAAAAAAGTACTACCAAGATCTTTGCATGAATATATACGTAAGACCTTAACATAATAGGATAATGTTTGTAAAAGCCTCATAGAAAGCCGTGCAGACCTTTTAAAAGCACATGCCACATGGAGTTGGTGAGACAGTTCTCCAGAGAATATAATGCTATTCTCATATGCAAACCTCATAAATCTCCTTTAGATATGGATTTTTGTCTTAAGCCTCTTGTACTTATATTTCTCAGAAACACAAAAATACATACATGCAGAGTAATGCTCACAATTAAGCTAGGCTAGAACGCTGAAGACTTGGTCCGTTCGTGAAACAAACTGCAAGTCTAAACTGATTGGTGTGAACGGCATAATGCAGCTGTCAAATTTAAAAAGATCATAAAATATGCATTAAAAATGTTTAGTTTTGACCATATTGTTCTTATATAACAATTAATTGTGGGCAGATAGATCTTTTGAAAAGATCATTTGACTTAATACTTGTATGTAAGGTATTAGGTAAAGATTATCGTGGTCCAGATCACAGCTATTTCAACACTTCTGACGTTATTCCACGAAAAAAATTAGCAATGAAAATCAGTAGAACATGAGCATCTCATATCAAGAAAGACGTCTAACTAATTTAACAATCTAGCTAGCACTGATCAAGAACAAAGCGAAAACTTCGATATGTACTACAAACATATAGTATTGCTTGTGAATGAAACATGACTCTTAGCAGCATCTCGGTGATGAGGATCAAATCTAAACTCGCGGGATTAATCATGTGAATAATATGAATCGAATGTTGTCAATAAGACGTGGGTTTGGTTTAGATAACATAAAACTGCATTATTAAATATGTTTTTATCATCAGTCATATTCAAACTTTCTAGAAAAGAACCAGTAGTATTGAGATTATTTTAACCTATCATTCCGTACTTGTTAACGAAGATTTTCAATACCACCCCTGACCTTGAGTGAGAAGATTATTGGCTACATCTCCTACTAAATCAATAAAGGTGAGGCAGCAAACAGAAAATCAACTATTTAGGCCCTGTTCGTTTGGGTAACGCTGCGATCAATACCAGCGGCTGTATTTTCTTCACAGTTTTCTGCTTTATTGGTTTCGCCAGTATACTGAAAAACGTTTAAAAGCAGCGGATCCTTCGTTGATTCGTCCCTCGCTTCTGTTAAATTTTGTGACGCTCATATTGATCGCAGCGTTTGAGTAACGAACAGGGCTAAGAAGACTAGAAGATTAAGTTTATCTGGGCTTGAAGCCCAATACGAAACATCCCTCTGAAGCATGATCATGTTGTATGTTGAATCCTCAAAATGGTCAAGAACAGAGCTACTTTTTCGTTTGTCATAGAAAATTATGTAAACTGCTTAATGAACAAGGTTTTTACACCAACAGAACAACAACAAAATAGCATGGTTTCCAGCAACAGTATAACAAAGAGAAATACAATGGGCTGGATTTTTTTCAGGCAGATTTGGCAGCTTCGGCAGCTTCTTCAGCAGCTTCCTCCTCTTGAAGCTTCTTGAGAGAAGGAGGAGGTCTGACAACAATGCTTTTCTTCCATTGCCTGTCAAGTTTCCTCGACAACCTCTTCCCTATCCCTTCTTCTATCTCCCTCTCTCTTCTCACCGTCAATATCCTCGCTACCTAAAATCAACCCACACACCCAAAAGAACATACATCTTTTAGTACCATAAAACAGAGAGAGGACTCATGTCTTAACTGAAAAGAACTTTGTTATAGAACATATGTCTATACAGGAAATGACACAAAGCTCAGGATTTATGTCTTAACTGAAAACAGAGAGAGGACAAAAGCCAATAACTTAGGTTTCATATCAAGTTAGTGTAGTGCATTGGTGGCCAATTACAAGACATGCCACAAATTTCAGAACTTTTTGTCTTAACTGAAAAGAGTCTTGTTCTAAGAACATAGTGGAAGCTGCAAGATTCTAACCAAAGAACCTGAAAAATCGAATCTAAGCTCTACACAGACAACGTTTAGAACACACACATTATCCAAAGAGTAATTGCTAACATGTTCTAAAACTTCAAATTAGATTACATGGTGATGATTTTGAGTGTTCCGTCAAGTTCGTGTAGCGCACTGGTGGCCACTTAAATGACTTTACCAAGACATGACACAAAGCTCAAGAGTTTATATATCTTAACTGAAAAGCGCCTTGTTGTAAAAACATAGTAGAAGCTCTGTGCAAGATTCTAACCAAAGGACACGAAAACTCGAATCTAAGCTATACATAAGACAATGTGTAGTGTTCCATCAACATTTAGATTCAATGTAAAGCTTACTTGTTTCTTCATACGGCGAAACTCGCTCGATTTGAACTCGTTCCTTGCCGATTTCTGGAGACGGAGCATAAAGAGCTCTCCTTTAAGGTCAATCACCTCCTCGTTCAGCTCCTCCGTCGTCTTCGCTCTGATCTCTTTCAACTCCGCCTCTCTTTTCGACATCGTCACCGCCAAAGGTTTGCCATACGAAGAAATCGCCGCCGCCGGCACGCGAGCGGAAACCTGGTGAGGGATTCTGACACCGTGGAACGAAGAAGAGGTTGAAGTGGAGGAAACAGTTCCTCGGAGGAAAGTCACCGCCGTCCCCGGCGAGGCAATGGAGAGACTGAGCATTGTGGATATGGTGGGAGAAGAAGAAGATGAGTTCACTAGCGAGTTTTGAGATAACGAAAGAAACACACTTGAGGATAAGGCTTCTCTTATATCTTTCCGTTTGCCCCTCTATTTACCTTTAATCATGAAATAAACCCGATAGTATCTAAATTGCAATTAGGACTCCGTTAAAGTTGTAACAATTAAGATAAAGCCCCGATAGTTTTCAGTAATTACAAATATTTCCGATAGCTTTCGGTGAAATATTTTCAATTTTTCAAATAGTGGAGATTGTGTACAATAATAATTAATAATTAGGAGGTTGATTGTTTGCAGTTTCTAGAATGGTTTTTTTTTTTCTAAAATCTACATTTTTATCAATCAAGTTTTTTAGGAAATAGATTCCTTAAGTGGTAGGGAAACTAGATTTTGAAAATAACTACTTCTTTTTAACAAAAACTAAAAACCATGTTTCTTTGGTTTTTCTTCAATGCATCGTGAGTTTTCTTTTTTTGTTTAACATATTCTTATATTAATACATCAGTATAGCATAAGTATTATATTGTAATCAATTTTTTATTTAATCAACTTTAACTTTAGAACTAAAATAATAACTTAAATATATTTAAAATCCAAAACTAAAAATTTAAGGCAAATAACCATTCAAGTTTTTTCAAAAATGTAAAATTTACAAAAAGTGAAATTTTGTATACAAGATTTTTTTTCCATATTTGTATATAAAAGGAAGTAAATAAAATAGCTTTTTGATGTAAAAAAAATAAAAGAAGTTCAAAAAATCTTTCAAAAATAAATTATTATTTTAAAAGTTACTATTTAATTAATTGTTATAGAAATTATTTATACATAAAATAAATAATCACAGAAATATATGTTTAAATATTATTGAAAAATCATATTTTCTAATTTATAATACTTAATTACTTGTATAACAGTATTCGAGATCAAACATGGTAGGCATTCAAGATAAAATTATTTCATATTTGTATGGTTCACGGTTGTTTTATTTGTATTTACAGTTTTTGTTTTATAATAATTTTATTAGTTGAACTACATGTGTTTTGATGACAATATCTTAGATTTTATTATTTAGAATAAATATTTTACTGTTAGTGATATTTTATTTTACTCTTTTAAAAACAAAACCAAAACTAGAAACCGGTTACCATTCATGATTTTTCAAAAACTAAAATCTACTGCAAAATAAAAAATTAAAAATGAAAATCTAAAATCTAAAAACCTAAAACTAAGGTGATGATTGTTTGGATGGTTTTTAGATTTTGGTTTTTGAACTTTAGTTTTAATTTTTGATTTTAGATTTTATTTTTTAGGTTTTGATTTTGCAGTAGATTTTAGGTTTTGAAAAACAAGAATGGCAGATATCGGTTTTAGCTTTTGATTTTTTTAAAAGACAATTAATTTAATTTTTGATTTTACTGTAGTTTTAGTTTTTAGAAAGGACTTGAATGATTATTTTAAGTTTTAATTTTAATTATTTTAAGTTGAAATAAAATTAATAACAAAATATAAATTTTATTAAAGCCAAAATGTAGATTTCTAATTTTTTTCTTTAGATTTTCTGTTTTATAAAAATGGAAATGATTTATTTTATTATTTCTGTTATTTTTATCTTTTTAAAAATTAACTTATAAATTAATCTATTTTTAACAAACTTAAAATTACTAAAAGAATATATCACAGTTTTTAATAAAATAATACCAATGGATTGATTATTAAAAAAACATACAGACTCTAGATAAAAGTAAAATTTAAATAACTAATTTAGCTTTAATGTCAAATTTAAAAGAATGTTCTTAGTATAAATTATTTTGTATTATGTATGTTAAACAAATTGTTTTTACTAAAACTTATTTGTTTATGGTAGTTGGCATTTTTATTTATTGTTTCCTATTTTAGTGCATAAATGTGACAAAATTTTTAATTAAAAAAAAAAGTCAAAAACTATAGTAAGTTATGAAATCTTGGATTTTGTTTAGAAAATGCACTTATTTGAAAAACCAGTTTCCCTAAAATATAGGGAATCTGGTTTTTAGAATCCGTAAACTATCAGCCTCTAAAAACCAAAAACCAAAAACCAAAATCTAAAATCTAGAAACCAAACAAACAATCATCACCTAGAGAACACACACTTATGTATTATTATTAATTTTGGGACCAAGTTCTATTTAATCAAACAAACATCCGAAAAACTTGTCTCTTTAAAAAGCTACACCCGGAAAACGAACGCCTCCACCTTTTCTGATATTTACAAGTTTGATACATGTTTTTTCAATTTTTCTGATTCGGCCGCAGAATAAAAAATAATCTACAGCAGCAACCTCCACTTATTATGAGTAATCCTCTGTTTTTTTTTCAAGATACACTCATCATCATTCTTGATTCTTCTTGTTTTGTTTCCAAGAACCCAAATCTATGTTGGTTCACGATGTCTAGTTGCCCAGCTGGAGCTCAAGGCTCTAAGCCGTTGAAAATACTCACCAAGTGCCAATAACCCTCGAGCCGCTTGTCGTGTTGTCAAGATCCTATGCATTTGTTGCAATGTCTCATGTCTCAAGTGATCAGCCTAAGAAACAATGCAAAAAAAAAAAATCAAGAAACTGATACTAATACGTTGGTTAAATAAAAGATTAATCTACTATTATTACCTGGTTTACAAAACTGACCAAAGCTTCTAATCTCTCCATTGCAGAATTCACCTGAGGAATATAGTTCCCTTCACCGAGTCCCCCACGTGCAACGCACTCCGCAAGCGTGTGTTGCAGCTTCTCCATGCCTTGAGACAACGCATCTTCAGCTTGCTGACACGATTGTCTTAAGTTGCATACATCTAGCACTTGTTGATCAGTCATGACATCAAAATGTGGCAAAAGAACCTACACAAAAACATATCGAGAATGTGACACGTTTCTTTCGATTCAACTTATGTTCGTTGTTTCTGATCTGTTACCTTGAGAAGATCCGAGGGTCGAAACCCGCCGATCCAAAGGAAGAACCGTTCTGAGGAAGTTCTCCACATCCCTGACATGACGAAGAACACATCCGCTTTTGCAGCTGCTGACTTCATCCGGAATAGCTCAAAGTAATGTTTCATGGTGTTTTCGACTAAGGAACGTAGCTCCACATCGGTAACTTGTCCATGCAAAACTGTTCTTAGTTCGCATATCTGTCTGTTCTGTTCTTCAATCCAATGTCCATATTCCATCTCAAACGCAGCAATCCCTATAAATAAACACCATTAAATCTTGATTTTCAAGTTTTTGATTTCTTGTTAAGAGAAAGACTCGACCGTTCTTGGATACAAACCTGGATTCATGGTTTCCGAGAAACCAAGAGAGCTAGTATCTATGCCATTTCCAACGTAGAATCCCTGAAACCATCCAACGTACTATCAGCAAACTTGCGGTATGTTTTTTTTTTCCAATACCAAGAGGTTCGGGTAATCCCTCAGACTTGAAATCACAATATATAATAGTAGTTTAGTCCTAGTGGTCACTCGAACCAGGGACCTCTGACACAATGGTCATGGTCATGGTCCTTTCCAGTTGAGTTATACGTTTTGGAAAAGTAAAGATATAGATTTTGGCTTAATTAACCTGTTGTCTAGCACGATCGAGTTCTTGTTCTAATTGTATTAGCTTCAGCCTGCTTGTTTCTAGCTGCTGAACATAAGCCTGCAAACATTTATATCTCCCACTGAGTAAAGAAACATCAAAAGATTATTGTCTAAGGAAGTAAATAATGTTCATACCTTCTTGCGCAAGCGACTTTTCCTAGCAGCCTCGCGGTTCTGCGCAAGTCGTCTCTGTATCTGTAACAATATTATACATTTAGTAAATTATCTAAGGATTAAAAATAAAACTGATGGAAGCTTTGAAATTTACTTTATCAGGATGTCTGGACGTAGAAGCTTCTTGATCAAACATGTGAGGAGTTCCATGGGAAGTATCCTCTGACTATAAAAAAATGAGTTCAATAAAACAAAAGCTTTTAGATGTTTGTAAATAAGAAACATTATTGTCAAGAGGTTTGAAAGAAGAATGAAGCAAAAACGTACCAAGTTGTTGTTGTTGTTGTCTAGTTTTTGATTATTCGGTATTATAATGTGGCTTGGAGTGTTCATATTTCCTCCATTGCCAATATTGTTCTTGAAAGTTTCTCCCCACATACCAAATTGATGGAGAGGCTCGTATATACCAACTCTACTCGGTGGCACGAAATGTGTTGATGTTGAATTCATGCTTCCCTTCACTGCAAATTTAAGTAAAGTTACAAAAAAAATTAAGCAATGTTTGAAAGCATACAAACCAAGCTCTAATATAAGCAATTAGCTCTCAACCAAAAGTTAGATCACACAAAGTCAAACGCAAAGAAATAGTAAAAGTTGTGATGTTTTTTCATGAAAACTATTTCAATCTCCAAAGGAACTCAATTCGATTAGGATTACTGTAAAGAAAACAGGAGACAAATAATAACTTGGAGAACACCAAAAAGATATTACAAGTGAAACACATGTTGTAATGACCGCTAATAAACCTTATCCTCAATAGTGTTTGGAGGGTGTTGTTAATAGATAAGATTATAGAAACTGTGTTAAGCAGCAAAAATGATTCAGTAAGTCAAGTTTCCACTTATTGAGAATGTCACTTTATTATTTCATCACTAATGGTGGACCAGCTAAACAGTTAAAGACACCTTTAAACAAGAGGAATTTCAATCCAATGGTTTACTCAATTCTTGTACGCAACTTTAGAAGAAAGGTGAAATCAAACATAAGCCGGATAGCATCAGAAAAAGCAAGAAAAAAAAACAACAACAACATGAAGTCAAACACACATAACCTACACGGCTACAGATGGAGATAGATTGAAACTTTTCTAATACAAGACAGACAGTTCTTAGCAATATTCGAATTGTTTCCAGCTTCAACTCCAAGCAATCCAACACAAAACATACTGAAGTACTTCATCAAGTTTATACAATCAATCAAGAGAAAAAAGTGAAATGAAATTAATCGACACAACCAATAAGATAGAAAGAAAAAAAAAGGTTTATAAGACTTTTATAAGTGATAACAAGATTATAATGGAACAGAGGTAAAGCCATAAACGACGCCGTAAATCTCTTGACTTTTCACCTTTTTTTTCTCTTTCGCTTTCACTACAGAGAAAACAAAACACACAAGAGATAGGCTAAGAACAGAGATGTAAAGCCAAACCTTGTGATGGTTTCTTATGTCGCGAAAAAACATGAAAGAAATAAAGAAGACTTCAGCGACAAGATCGGACGTAAAGCTCGGAAGTGCGTAGTTCGAACCCGACCGTAAACAGAAGGGATTTTAAAAGCTCTTCCTTCTGTCTCAGAAACTCAGGTCTCATCATCTTGAAGGAGAAGAAGAGGTATCATGCGAGAACACGACAACTTAAATGAGGCCTTTGACGTGGTTATTTAATATATTTCCACAGAAAATGAATTAATAATACGGAGTATATATTTTACTTTTTTTCTCTAGTTTCTATTTTTTGTGGGTTCTACTTCTAATGCAGCGCAGCTACAGTGAGTCAAACCTAATTATTATATATGTTTCTATACTATTTTCCCTCGAGTTTTTGTATTAAAAAATATTGGCGGTTTATGGAGCACCAAATTTTTATTTAGGTATGAAAGTAAATTATTGATAATCAGCGATTTAATATGTATGATCGAATCTTAATATCCATAAAAACTGATTAGAATTTAAAAATAAAATGGGTATTCGTTTTTTATTCAGTTGTCATGTCTCTCCACTACCTTTCGCTGATGTGCGCACCAGGTAGATCCATTTTTTTTTTATTCTCTTCTAAACTCTTCTTTTTATAGCTTTTGTTTACTTTTTATTTTCTTAGCTTAAGCACGTCTTCTAGCTTCTCTAACCCGCGCATGCGTCGGCGGTAACTGGAAGCGCCAGTTCACTCCCTAAACTGGTGAAGAGATTTAGCAGTTTCAAGATAGGAGAATGAGCGCGCCACCATGAGTGGGGAGAGTACATAGAACACGAGATTCTACTTCGATTCTAATGACGTAACAACGGCTACTTCTAGAATAAATAATTTAAGTAATCCGTACAAAATTACTGATGTTTATCCAAATGTCATAACTGTCTCGTTAAATATTTTCAGACTTGTTTACTCGTTTTGTAATCATAATACTACTATAAGTTAAGCGAATAAGCAGACGACAAGCATGACTTGTTCGTAAGAACTATGAAGCACGCAACGCCTATTAATGTTTTAAAGGCATTAATCATATTGTTTTTTGCGTTTTTTTTTCTTTGCATTCACAGCTAATCGGAATTGTATAAATCAGTGGAAAATGGTTAGCATTGTAAATTTGTAATATAAACCAGATAGTATTAATTTATATCAAGAAAAAGATATCCTTATATTCCTCTTTTAGCTGTAGAGTACGAGTATAATTTATTTAAAAACTTGGTTATTAGCCTTTGGGAGTCCAAACAGGCTACATAATTAGTAGGGTTAATTCGGTAAAGGAATCACCTAATTAACTTTCCAAATTTTAATCGATGTATTAAAACAGATTGGCTTGGCTCTTCAAGCTCCATAGGAGGCATTGTGCATTTTAAATATGATTAAGAAATCATTGTTTGGTTGTACCGTTGAAGACATAATTAATCAAAAGTTGTACATGTCTAGTTGATTCCCACAATAAGATTAAAGACCATAAACCCATCATTACGAACTAATGTATCTAGCCTTGAATTTAGAACTGTTAACTGAGATCTTTAGAAGTCTATATAATTGTTTCTGCATGAGTGAAATGAGCTTTTTGTTAGTTTATTATGTGTCCTGAGTGTCTCTCTATCTGTATTTGCAGTAGTTCATCAACAGAATGCATATAATTAAACACAAAACACACATATAAACGTGTATAAGAATAATCTATCCTATTATAATAAAAATAGAAATATGAATTTATCCTTAAAATAATCTTTATTAACAAGCTGTTCTTATAGTGGCAAAGAATTATTTAGTACGCACTTCGCTATTCAAATTTAATTTTCGTCAAAAATAACTATTTATATTGTTTAGGTTTCTGATAAAAAGATAAAACCACCATTTTACTTACCAAAAAAACATATAGAGCACTACAAAAATTACACCCACTATCCAAAAAAACTCAAATTTACCAACTAATCAAAATCACCCTTTTCTTCTCTTTCTTTTTTCCTATCTCTCTAAAAATCTATTTATGTTTTTTTGTTATTTCATAAATAAGGGTTATGATGATCAGTGCATGATGTAAGATGTCTCATGGGCATGCATGTATAGAGAGAGAAGATAAGTTCCACAATTAGGTACAATAAAGACGAGAAATATAGTTCTTCTTCATTTATAAAAGCTGCATGATCTAATATATTGGACTGTCTAGTAGGAGGAAACTAACTATAACAGGATAAGTTTAATAAGTAGATAACATTTTAAATATTTTTTTTTTCTGAAACTTGGATCGTGCAAATGATTTGTGTGTAAAGCTACACATTCATATGATGGTGGCCGTGTGATCCATTATAGGTGATAAATTCCATTTGACACTCTATCCATATATAATTAAAATACATCAATTTTATTCAAATTGGAGAAATTTTACAATATATAATAAATTATAAAAAACGAGAAGATCGAAAAGAGACGTCACTCATAAACACCTGGCTTTTGCCTATTTGTGTATTATTCTCAAATGCTATCTTATAAAGTGGTTTGCCACCACGAGTGGCTACCTCGTGTTTGGATTTTCATTCTTTTATTCATATGTTTGGTGCACAAAAAAGGCTCATCCCGTCCCTGTAAACCTAAATATTTATACGAATTCCAAATGATTTTGTTTAATTTTACAGAGTAATGGTTCTAACTACCATAAGTCGTACTGGAAGAATGGCCGTGACTCTAAAAACAAAATAACTAAAAATGTTGGAACAACGCCTTTAAAAAAAATTATTTGAAATTAATTAAAATCATTTTCAAATAAGGCATACCGAAACAGTATAGTCGGCTGGAGAAACAAAAAAAAAACTAATCCTAAGCCACAAGAATTCGATTAAGTTAAACAACAACCAAAATAGAAGAATTGCTCGGACTATAAAAACTAACTAACTAGAAATATTGGAAACATTATTATTTTTTTAAATACATATTTGAAATTCATTAAAATCATTTCCAGATAGGGCATATCGGAACAGTATAATCGGCCGGCAAAACAAAAAAAGTTACTCCTAAATTACAAGGATTTGATAAAATTATACAATAACCAAAATGAAAGGAAAGAGAAGACATGTGTGGGAAGAAAATGATGGAAGTAGACAAGCATCTCCATCTCTAATGAACACAGTAGAAAATTGATCCGGTAATTCTACGACTTCTCGATAACAGCAGGTCCAAGACCAACCAAAAATCCATCAGCGGTGACCTTCAGAATATCCCTTCCTCGGAGGGTTCCCTCTACCAAAATTGCTAGTACCCTAGAAAAACCAACTCTTTAAAATCCTAGTCTCCATAATCCAGTTAGAATTTTACCGTTTCGCAAGTCTGAGGAGTCGCGCTCTTCTCCAAAATTGATCTGTTTCAAAAAAGCTTCCACGCCAGAAAAATACAGATCTAAGAGAACCGTTGTTGCTTTAGATCGATTGGCCATCACCAGAAGCCCCTGCATGCATCCGTTGGTGTCAATCCTATAATCTTGATGACTAAATTGCGGGATTTGGGAGCCTCTCCATCATCCTCAAACGGGGAGCGTCATTTGTCAGCTAATGAGCAACCAGAACCATGAATCTCGTAGAGGACCATCGCAACAAGGGTCATCCGACATACAAATTGGTTGAAAATTTGCTTACGAGAACTTTTTAGATCTCAAGTAATTATATCATGGAGATCAATTACCAAAGTAAGGAGAAGGTGGAAGAACATTGTTCGGATCAGCCTCCAGCAAAATGAGAAAGCGATTTATGATTTGAGAGAAAACAAAAGAACGTATGAGAACCAACTGTTCAAAAGTTTATTAAACAATGTTTTATTGCATGAATAATATATAAACTGCAAATTTACAAATAGTTTAATTGTTCAAAAATGCAGGAATTGATATAATTAATTTTCTTTGTCACCGCATTTAAGCTGGTCATTGCCTTTTCATATGTCGAGTTTTATTTTCAAAACATTATAAAGAGAATTTTTATACTAATAGCTTATACATTTCCAAAATACAAGACACTTATGTTTTGTTATTTACATAAGCTCAATGTCAGCAGGACACTCACATCACCATACGTAACTGCAACTAATAGGTTTGTAAAACATTACTCGCTCCATTTTGGATTAGTTGTCATTGTTCTAGAATTTAATTTTTTCTTTTTAAATATTATTTTATGTGCTGTTCACGAAAATCGTTTTATGTTTTCAATGCATTTATTTACTAATTTTTTCTAATTTTATTTTTATTCTTCTATCTCTTTAATTGATATAATCAGATGAAATAATATATTAATCAAGGGTTAAAAATGAAATTTAATAATTCTTTTAATATGCGTGAAAAATCTAGAACGACAAATAAAATAAAATTGAAGGAGTATTAGTTTTTTTACTGATAACAACACGAAGACCGAATCATTGATTCGTTAACTGAATGCACAGGTTTTCTTAAATTGTAAACTTTAATAAAAATTGGATTCATGCGATGGCACGTGCATGAGCTTAAAGGAGATGCAAATTTACTAATGGGACAATTAATGAAAACTATAAAGTGAATTTCTATTTAAATAATTGTTAGGGGCGTTAATAGAACTTAGAAGTAAAGCAACCTTTGGCCCCATCGTCGGACCATATCTGACCTATCATATAGTAGCATAACATCATTCTTTTTTTAAAAGGACTTTCTTATAATAGTATAGTATCATGATTATGATGCATTGATATGTGTTCATGTAGATGCATATATTAAGAATGCTGATTGAGAAGATGTTTTGGGTCATTGTTTGCGTCATACGACCATGTAATTTAGTTAGGCACTTTATATTCCTAGAATAGTTATCTAAAAACCCTATAAAGTTTATTACGTAAAAAATAATATCGGGACAGTCATAGCCTCGTACTGGCAAGCTAATACCAAATCATATTAACACATATTTTTTAAGATCTTATTCTTTGTTGAAGAATTCGAGTGCTTTAGGAATTATTCGAGAAGAGATTCTAGATAAAGAAAATAAAGATTACCCAGCAAATTAGTATGTTTAAAAACGAATTAATAAATAAATGAGTCCATGCCCCTACGGGGCTCGGAAAAGACTTCATAGGGTAGAACCGTAGAAGTCGATCCCACTTATCCACTTAGGTGTAAAGGTGCCATGCTTTAATAAGTTGGGTACTACAGTGAATATATTAGATAAATATTCGATTCTAATAATAATACAGTATTAGCTACTATCCTTGTTTTCCAATCGAAAATTAGACTCCTAATAGTCGACAAAACAAAAAAAACATAAAACAAAAGCAAAAAGACTCATTATCGTATAAGTCTTTGGCAAGTTGAACAACAATAAAAGAAGCGTGTAAAGCATTTGATAACTTTCAGAACTTATAATTGTTTTCCAAATGTATTAGTTAGCATGTTCAGACAACAATTACAAATTTTATGATACGGGACTTCCAGGTTATAAATCTAAAAATATCATTCTCTTCTTTTTTGTCAAAAGACATTTACAAAACAAGGAAACAGGAGAATATTGATTATTGACTAGGAAAGGTGGGTTGAAAAAGAGAGAATGGATAGAGAAGTTTTTTGTTTTTTGAAAAGAAAGAAGTTAAAATCGGAAACCATCACGATTTAAGATTACTTCGTTTTCTGCTCTACGTTTGTCTCCTTTTTTCTCGTTTGCTTTCTTTTTATATATATCATTTATACTATATTTCTTTTTATTCTAATTTTGTTTGTAAGAATATCAATGGTGAAATTTACAATATTGTTTTTCAGGCACACTGTGGTATTTGAATCATAGTAAATATTAATTAGAAATTCTAAAATATAGTGGCTTATTTATACTTTAACAAGTGTTAATTTACATTCAACCTTGGTAAGACTTCATACATAATTACAAACATATTTTTTTAAAAGTGGATCGAAAGAATGTAACAATCCTGAATCTTAGTTACAAAACTGCAATCATTGTAGAGAAATCGTCTTAGTGTATAGAATGAAGTTATACACTAACCCCAAAAGAGTAAAAAAGTGTGAAAGAATGATCAAACTGGAATAGTAACTGTTTTTTTTTGGTCAAACTGGAATAGTAACTGTTTAAAGTCGTATATAGATAAGTCTTTCGACGATATGAATGATGCTCGTCGAGTTAGGCCCATATATCATTAATTTGGAAACAATTCTGGATAATCATTACCTTTGCTATTGGGCTTAAAGCAATTTAAGTGTGGATCACAAACTTAAAAACCTTAACACCTGTCTTTTTTCATTCCCTTCAATTTCATATGTAGAGCTTTCACACTGTTAGATTTTTTAACCCATAGTTGTTTCGCTTAAACCTGAGACTAATTAGCCTCTGTCCTACGGTAGTTAAAAAGATTGACATATAATACTTATAATTATTGGTCAACACAGAGATTTTGCTAATCACTTGACACAGAGTTTTTGATAATCACTTGACACGTATAATCATATATTATAAGAAAACTTCAATTTGACAAGTTCTATAATGAAACAGAAATACAGAATAGCAATCCATGCGTATGTGACACGAATCTTGATAAGCACTTAACATGCTTCCTAATTTTATATTTTATCTAAATAAGCCTTGATTTGTTCTTATAACAACGATAAACGCTACTTATTTTACAAAGATATTTCCTAATTTGCAGTTGAAAAAGTAAAATAAAAAAAAACCGACCATGCCCACCTTCTCATGAAAACTACCGGTACCACCAGATTCGGCACGATTACAAAAGTATTTAAATAAGAGAAACATTGACCCAACCTTATCCAATACCGCACGACAGATCAGTATAAATACCTTATGTTGTTATTGGTACACATAACCAGACACAACCGAACGTGAGAGAAAAGAAATAACCGGAGATAACCGAGAGAAAAGAAATACACTGATCGGTTCAATGGCGGACATAGCGATTCTAGTGGCGGAGGAGTATGAGAGGAGGGTGAGACAAACGGCCGATCCAAGATCAGCGTCGCTGGACTTTGATTGGTGGAAAAATGTTCCGGCGAAGGTGACAATTGGAGTCAACGTGAAGAAGATAGAGAGTTTGATGAAGAAGTTTGATGCTAAATCTCAATTTGCTCTAGCCATCTCCCATGGCTTCTTCTCTGCTTGATACACACTTTGTTCATAATACTTATTTCGTTTCATAATCTATCTGCTCTGTTGTAATTTTTCTTTTCCTTTTGGGAGTTTATGTAAAAAAAGTAAATATCTGAATTAATCAACGACTGTAACTTTGTCTTTTCCGGCGAATCACAAAAGTGAAAAAGATAAAAACAAATATCATGGACTTTATTGTAACATAGCAAAACTTCCGGGAAAGAATCATAAAATTATAAAACTTCAATCATGCTTTTGCTGTGTTGAGAAAAACTTCGGCGGATTTCTTGCAATTCGACCCTTACATTCCGGATTTCTCTCAAAACATGCATCATACTTTCCTTCGCACGTTATTATTTTTCCATAGCTCCCTTGCTTTATCCGAAACCTTTGAGAGAGAGAGAGCTAAGAATGGGAAGCAGCGACGAGATGCCGGTGGTTCTCATCACGGGATGCTCTCAGGGAGGAATCGGCCACGCGCTGGCACGTGAGTTCTCGGCGAATGGGTTTCGAGTGGTGGCCACGAGTCGATCGCAGAGCACGATGGCCGATTTGGAGAAAGATCCCAAGTTCTTTGTACAAGAGCTCGATGTTCAGTCTGAACAGAGCGTGAGTCAAGTTGTGTCTGAAGTTATCGGTAAATATGGTCAGATCGATGTTCTGGTCAATAACGCCGGAGTTCAATGCATCGGACCACTCGCGGAGACTCCAATCCAGGCCATGGAAAACACCTTTGACACCAATGTGTTCGGTAATAAAAAATTCGTGAATGATCACCACGTGCTCGTTAATATTCCTGACTCAATTTTTTTTTTTTTGTAACTTAAAAATTTAATGGCTTCGTCCAGGTTCGAACTGGAGACCTTCAGTGTGTTAGACTGACGTGATAACCTGACTCAAAAATTTGCAGGTTCAATGAGGATGACTCAAGCTGTTGTACCTCACATGGCGTCTAAGAGAAAGGGAAGGATTGTGAACATAGGAAGCATCAGCATCATGGCACCTGGACCATGGGCAGGGGTTTACACTGCATCTAAAGCTGCTCTTCATGCTCTTACCGACACGTTAAGGTTTTGTCTATACTTCAGCATTTATTGCTCATCATGTATCTGATTTTGTGTGTTTTGTCTCTTGTTATAAGGTTGGAGCTTAGGCCATTCGGGATTGATGTGATCAACATCGTCCCAGGAGGTATTCAATCAAACATAGCCGACTCAGCGATAACGAGCTTCAACAAGTTACCTGAGCTGAAACTATACAAACCCTTCCAGGAATCTATCCGTGAAAGGGCGTTTTTGTCGCAAAACATAAAGCCACTACCTGCCGAGACATTTGCGAAAGAGACTGTATCCGTGGTGCTAAAGAAAAACCCACCGGCCTGGTTCTCTACAGGACGGTTGTCCACCGTCATGGCGATCATGCACCATATGCCCGTTTTCGTCAAAGATTTTCTCCTGACGAGGAGCTTTATGAAAAAGGGAGCAAAGGCTGACTAGTAGTAGTAGTCATTAGTTAAAACGAACCTGTTTGAATGTATCCAGCAAGTAAAAATGTTGCATAACCATGTTTATATTTTATTAGAAACATAAGCTAAATATACAAGCCACATAAATTTAAAAGTAAAACAGTAACTACAAAGCTTAAAACTCGTTGGTTGAAAATTGAAAACTCTGACCTTGTTGAGTTTCGTTTACTCATTTTCTATTTTAAGATGAAATTTCCATCAAAACTTCTCAATATGCATATTAATTTACCATAATTTTTATTTCCTACTGTAGCAACAATTTGTGATGTAGAATAATTTTTAAATAGTATTAAGTATTAACTAGTTATAAAAAAAACTAAGAAAATGGTGCAGAACAATAAAATTAATAGTCTTATCTTTTCTTTATAGAAAACAATAGATTAATAGTAAGTCACAGAAAAAAAAACTTTTTTCTATAGACAATCAAATTCATACATGAACTAGCACTTGGTAAGTTGGTATAATGGGGCCTTTTAAGATTTGATGGAAAAGTGAGGCTACAATCAAATTCAATTATTCTCTTTAATTGACCACAACAAATGTTCGTCTTGGGCCTTAATCTGATCAAATGGCTTATTCATTGCCCAAAGCTTAATTAGTTTAAGATAATATAGTAGAAGCAAACAAAAATAAAAGATGGATGTGATTGTAGTATAGTAGTATTACTGAATCATGTGGATTTGTCCCCATAGCATCATCATCATCATCATCATCATACCGATCAAATTTCCGAAGAAGAGTCATCCCTAACAAGTTCTGAGTTCACACACACACGCACAAACAAACAAAGCAATTCCCAACCCACCAAAAAAACAATTATTTTGATACGACACAACGAAATTAGGTGAAGAGATTATTCACCGGTGCCGTATGCTTTCATAGTTTGAACTTTAGTTGCTTCGTTTCTGTATCCCAAAATTATATGTCAAAAATGGTGAGATGTCAAAATCTTTAGCGTATCCAACATAATGAACATACACTGAACATGATCAGCTGTAATTTTGTTTTATGGGAGACAAATCAATTTCGATCCCACAAGCCAGCTAAATAACATAGCACTAGTAGAACCTAAACATATGAAAACGTGACAATACTTTTTTTTTTTTTTTAGTTCTTGTTATAGTTCTTTTCTTCACCCGGACTTTTCAAACGTTTTTTTTTGGTAAAACTTTTCAAACATTTTTGTAAAGTAGTTGGTAAAAATAAAACGAAACTTTCCTTTTTGAAAGAAATAAAACAATAAACTTGTATTGACAAATTTAACATGACTTTTACACGTTCCAAGATTGGTTTCGAATTTGATCAAAATGTTACAATATTCTAATTATATATATGTGTGTATCTAGGGTTTGGAATACGATGTTAGTGATCTTTCGTGAATTGAGTTGTTCGGAAGCTTCAAATGTTCTTTTTGTTTAGTAACTTTAGATGATGTGCATACCATACAGGTATTTAATCGTTGTTAATAAGTATTCTTAGATTGTTATATTTGTTTGATATTCTCAAGTAACGGAATAAATAAACTTAACTATCCATCCGGGGTTAGATATATGTTTTTAATAGATCCAGATTTAATCTTTTGCAGTTTAAAAATAAAAAAATACCCGCTGCATGCATGACTAATAATTTTGAACGGAGTTCAAACTAGTATTCTACAAGAAGTCAAACATCACAAGCTCTATTCGTAGATATACGAGTTATTACTATATTTTTTCTAACTAGTGGCCAATCTTTTGAGTACCTCTTCTATTAAATATTCTGTCGCTGGCTATCGTCGGAGTTGACATTTCCCCTACTTTATGGACATGGTGATTGTCCAATTTCACATGAACTCGACACTAATGGCCCCCTTAATTTCCCAAATTCGAAAATTGTTAACCTAACCTCTTGATTTTAAACGTTATTACAGGGTCCAAATTTTACGTAATGTCGATTATTAGTGGGTGAAAAGTGTGAGCGATGGTTATGCATAAAAAGGTTTTTACCTTTTCAAATTTAGGAAATCGGTAAAGAGAAATATAGTGGGGCATAGCTACCGCTGAAAAGGCCTGTCATATCGTGCCTATGAAAAACGCATTATACAACCTTTTTCCGGACTAGTGGATCTTGTATATACAGAATATAGTTGTAACTTTTACATAATTTTACATCTTTACAAAACTCGGAGCTACACTTAGGTGAAATTTATCTGTGATGGATATCGATGTTTTCGTGTGAATAGTTCGGACTGTTTTTCTATAGTTTCTTAATATCAAAATAAGTTAGTTATATTAGGGGTGGGGGAACGAATTACATAATTTTATGCCTTGTATAAAAAGAGGATTGTTGTGAGAAAAAAAAGATCGTATACGTTTCAGCTGACACAAATAATACGAACATAGGATTTTTAGCATATCCAACTACAAGTTGTTCAAAACAAAAAAGCATATCCAACTACAATAAAATCTAAGTTTTTATTTGTATGACGTAGGTAGAGAGGACAGGCTGAGAACACAGACTTATATTCATACGACTTACATATAAATACTCGTAGATAACCAAAGCCATCAACGTGGAAACATCATTGCAAAACAACAAAACTGCTTTTGTTTTTCGTTCTATTCTCTCTCTTTCTCTTGTTGCGATATAATTGTTGCCCCCTAAATCTTCTAAAAATCCTTTGCCTAATCATTTGGATTTCCAATCTGCGAATTGAGATAGATATAAAGAGAAACATTTTTATTTTCATAAGAACATTTTTTATCAAACATTAAATTTCAATATATGATTTTATAAAACTGATAGATACATCAAAAGGGTTTTTTCTTCTCTGAGTTGCTTAGTTTGTTCCTTTTAGAAAAATCATTTGAAAACAAATAAGTAGAAAAAGACAGATAATTATTTAATCAATGAAGCGACAACAAAACCATTGTCCATTGATTTATCTTGAGGTACAAAAAGAATAGAAGATCTTATACCATCAATCAAAGGATTCTTGTAAGAAAAAAATGAAAGTTCTATGACTAATTTCCCGAAAACGCTATCGTTTAACGTGAATCAATTGCAAATCTGACATAATTTCTTTTCACTGACAAAAAATGACATGTATTTTTGGCGGGAAATAGGTATTGATCTCACGCACTATGGAGCAATTTGAAATATAGAGAATTATTGTGAAGTTAAATAATGAAGATTAATTATCTTATATCAACGCACCTATTATTTACGAGCAAACTCTAGCCATTTCTTTAAGAGAGAAGAAAAGGAAGGAGCGCTAACAACATAATAAAATAAGTTGTTACCGTGTGATTGAAGCAACTTTGCTTACTAACGTGAAATCACCTGATAGATGTAACCATCAAAATTTGGTTTGATGGATTATAGTGACGACAATTATGATTAAAGAAATTACGGGACATGACGTACAGAATGACGAATGTATTTGTGGAAATTAATGTCTATATATATATATATATATTTTTTTTACTTATGATAAAAAATATATGATAAAAAAAGATGATGAAATTGTATCTCATTATGTGAGATTCAAGCGGCGGCGAACGAGTCCCTCGATCTCGCCACCAATCACTCTATCTGAACATACTTTCTTTCTATGCAAATAAACTATTAATGGAAAGTCCTTTTAGGGTTCATGCACAACCCAAATAACAAGAGATTAAACATTTTCATAACATGTTATTTGGGTACTTGTGACATATATGCTCCTCTTAAACACATGCTTCTTTGAACTTTGTAATTTTTCCTAAACCAACTGAAAATTCAAATTATACCGCAAGGTCATTGAAAATTCAAAAGTACACCAACCTTGAGCCAAAGTTCAAAATCAATTATATACATAGTCCAGTTCTACATACACACAAAAATCCCATTATAAACGGAGTAAAGCCAATGTGACATTAAAAGGAACAAAAAAAACAGTTTTCGAATATATAGAAAGTCTTTTATAATTAGACCATGCATAGAAGCTTTAGAATATTAAAGATTCCATACTCTTAACTCCATATACTAATTAATGTTCCATTCATCAGATGATTTTCGCTAGGATGTTCTATTCCTTTTTTACGTGGCTACTATAATAGACACGATCATGCATAATGTTGTGCACAAAAAAAGACACGATCATAATGTAATAAACAAAGTTAGAATGATACTAATCAGAAGAAGAAATCCATGATAATTCCACCATACCTTCATTTCTCACATCCGTTATATTATTCTCCGATCCAGAAGCAACCATCGGTGTATAACCATCGGATCTTTGTACCATGGGTTGCTCTTTGCCACTGATGGATCTCAGCATATCATTATCGGCTTCATAATTCTTGTCTGATCCATGAATAACATTTAGGGTTGGCTGCGGCATGGATGATGACGAGGAGGCGATAATGTTGTGAAGCCCCTCAGAGTTTGCTCCCACGTATCCAAAGCCAGTACTCGTTCTCAAGCTCAACGACGACTGATCCATTAAAGGGACGTTGTTAGGAGATTGGTTGTTGAGAAAAGGGTTTGCTATGTTCTGCATGTTCATGTTACTACGGAGAAGAGTCTGGTGATAATCCGTAGAAGGAGGGGTTGAGTAATGATGACTCGTTGATGATGGTGGGATGAGTTTGTGAGGAAAGGGTTTCAAGGGTCGTGAGAACGAAGACGAAGAAGGACCAAAGAGATCAAATCTTGATCTTGAAAAAGTAGTAGATGATGATCCGGTGAAAGGAGTAGAAGGATTACCGGTGAATTCTTGAACCATGGCTCTGAAGTTTGAAGTGTCGGTGGTCAGAACAGTCGTAGGCGCTCGTCTCGAGACTCTAGATCTCTTCTTTGGATTCCGTGTTGTGGCCAGACCGGTTTTCTTGTCGGTAGGGACAGAACAAATGGGACTAGTACTTGTGTTTGTGTCTGTGTTTGTGTTTGAGACTACTCTCAGATTCTCTTGAACTGTGTTTGTGAAGAAGACTGGTTCTGATGAGATCCCTGGTTGCGGTGGACCTGGTGGTGGTCTATAGCCATCGGTGGGGTTTGTAGTCGTTGTTGACCAGAGAGGATTATCCGTTGACCACCCGGTGTTGAAACAGCTAGCTATGAGAGAGTCAAGCTGTGATTGACCGGTGATGTTGGAAGAGACGGTGGTCGCGTTGTTGTTAAATAAAGCAGAGATAGATTGATCGGCGCGTGAGTCGTACTCTTCTTGGTCTCCACCACCACCGCTTGAAGATTGCATGCTACTACTGTTGCCGGAATCCATGGCAGACACAAAAGAGATAAAATAGATGATGGTTTAGAGAGAGAGAGAGAGATGATGATGATGATGGCTTAGATAGAGGAATCAGAATGAAGGAGAGGGTTATACTTTTGTGGGTTGCAAAGAAACGTCAAAAGGAGGAGAGGGTGTGAAAGGAATTGAAGGTTGTGTGAGAGAGAAAAGCCAATAAAAAGTGGACACTATTCACCTTTTGTTACCCTCTTTTTCCTTTACTTGAAAATTGAAACTTTGAAACGTGAAACTTAGGGCTAATTACATTTCCGTATATAATAAATTGACTGAGAGAAAGAGATAGGTTGATCGAATTATGCTTTTTGATTGTTCACGAGAGTGGTTTGAACTATAAAGTACATTACCGCACATAATTGAATTAGCATTTTAAATTATCATTTTCTTTTTATCGCTATTAGAATTGTATAACGCTAATTATCGTAATTTAGCAACTTGTTAACCAAAAAACAAAAACTCATAACAAAATATTTCGGTATACAACATCAAATACAATTTAGAAGTAAATTTATATATACAACTAGTTTTGTCATTTCCGATTTTTCTTTGTTGTATATACTAAAAAGTGACTGGCCTTGAGACTACACCACCAAAATTTCTGAATATAACTAATTACTTTACAGTAATGCACATTTAAAAAGCATTGAGATATAGTCCGTTTCATTATCATTGCGTTTCCCAATGAGTACTTCGGAATGTTGTTTCCATATGTGAATGGAATAATATAAATGGTAGACGGGATTAGCCAACATTGAACATATAGTTTTAAAATTGATTTATTTATCTTTTTAAAATAACAATAGTGTTAAAGCTCTTAAGATTTGGTTAAAGGGTTGCTATTCTATACGAAAAGGACACGATCAGTAAACCTGGCTCCTTTATTAGTGGTTACTTTTAAAAATTAATACCATATTATAAGAGAATTATCCCTAGATTTAACTTTTTCATGTAAGAGAATTGTATCTGTGTTTCCAAAAGTAGAATTTAGTGAGAGGCTAATATTTAGTCGGCATCTATATGTACGAAGCTGCGTAATTACATGTGAAATAACGACATTTGCTTTGATTAATAGAGACATTTATCAGAACTTGACAAAGAGCACAGCCTTTGACCGGGTCAGAAAATTAAAATTAGAAAATGGATCAACTTGTGTATTCTGCTCCTCATCTAATCATATTTGTTGTACTATTCTTCCATCAACGAACATTTTTACATCTACAATAAAATGGTTAAACTTCAACAACGCAAAGTATTTCAAGATCAGTTACAAAAAAAATTATCTCAAGGTGTATTCTTAGTCTGTAATTTCAGAAAAAATAGTCATAATGTAGTAAGTTATAAATAGCCAATATAAATAAGAATATAACTAACAAAAAATATCTTTTTGTTTTCGTTTTTGAAAAGCATTTAGATATATTTCGATATCAACTATTGCCTACGTATTTTCTCATCAATTAAGTACCGAATAGTGAATACTATGATTATAATATATAGTTTACATATCCTGAATTCCTGATTACTTCGAATAGTGATACTATTATGGGAATTTATAATATTACTACTATCACGAAATAATAATTTTATATAGATTTTCACTATAATTTTAACATGCTACTGTAGCATTGGTACATAGTATATATATAACTCGTTAATTACTTACATGGAATTCTCTTAGTACCTTGTTTAATTTGGCAATTTTAAAATATGATATAAAAACTTAATACCGATGGTCCATTAGTTAATTAATTCACATCTGAATGAGGCCATAATATTGCATTCGTGGGACGTTAAAGCTATCAAATTCCTCACCGAATTGTATCCCCTTTCATAATGTAGCGCCATTGTAGTAGTTATTTTAGTTTTTTTTCCCAAGTTTTTTATATTAGGTTTGAATGCCCATATTATAAAAAAAGTGTGCATACTATTAATTAAAAGACAAAAAAATGTTTGGAAGTTGAAACGATGATAAATACTTCATTTTTTCTTAAACCAGTTGATAATTACATATCATGAACATGAAAATTGCGAATATATATAGAAAAGATAGACATACAAAATGCGGTGGACGTAGGACAGTTTTCACATAGATATCGTGACATATGAGAAAAGGTACAAGATTGATTAGATCTTCCTTTATAATATCAAAATCTTAATACACTTAACATAACCTTTGCACTGTTACAAGGTAACCTCTCTCTAGAAAAGTTTCTCTCCCTTCTCTCTAGAGCACCGCCGTGAAAGTAGTTGTCTCCGGCCGATGGCATGGGCTCCCACACCCACCGTCGGTCTGGTTTCTTTGATTTCTTCGTGTTTTTCCTGTTTTCTTTATTTTTTTTGGTTTTCCGGCGTCGCATCTTTTTCATGGTGGACGGTCGGCTATGCCTCCGGCGTTGCACCCATTCGATGAGGGTGAGCGGTCGGCTCTCTGTTTCTGCATCGTACGATCTTTCCGTTGTCGACGACGGTTCTGGTTGGATTCCGGTTTCCGACTGTGACTTGGTGTTGTTTGCGGCTTTGCTTCAGGAGGAGACTTTAACGATTCGAGGGTATTCTTCGGTGAAGAAAGTGATGGGGTATAAGATGACGACTTCGTTGGTTCTGGATGAGATCTCAGAATTGGCTTCGATGACGCTCTCCGTTGAAAGAGTTCAGAGAAGATGATGGGTGAAGTTTCTGTCTCCGGAGTGTTCCGGAGGACAAGTCTCAGGTGATAGGATTCGGATTGTTCCAACGAAACGAGGGTTCGACCGTGTTTCCCGGCGCTGCTCCGTCGTAGTGACGGTCAAGCAGAAGCGTTCGTGACACGTGCTCCTGTGTGGTGCTGTTGTTTAACACGTGTATGGCGACTTCGACGTGTGGAAACGCATCAAATCGTTTGGGTTTCGCAATATGGATCTTAATTTTTCTGTTTTTTAGTTTGGTCTATCGGACTTTATAGTTTTTCGGCTTTTGTATTTTGGTTTGGATCTGTACTGTTTCGGGGGGTCTTAGGCCTTTTCTAATAAATACTTTTAGATGGCAAAAAAAAAAAAACCTTTGCACTGTTAATCTGTTATCACCTTTCCTTTTCTATGGGCCCCTCGTATTTATTAATTAATACAAACACTGTTGATGTTGACTGGTGTTACACATATCTTAAAACAGTTTCTTTCTAATTTTAACCAGAAATGGTCATAGATATATAAATCAATTGAAGAAAAAATACTAAAGGTGCCAAAACGAACTAGCTAGCCTAACTCAGTTTAGTTGATAGTAATCTCAAGTCTTCAGTGAACTAGAACAGTTTAATTCATTTATTATTTATAAATTATAATTATAACATTTATAATCATAAAATTATAATAAAATAATAAAATAATTTATATAATATTATTTAAAACTTAAATGTTAAACTTCAAAACATTAATATTAAATATTTTGTTTCTCCTAAAAATTTACAAATAATGTTTTAAAAGTATAATTTCTATATTACTTATATATGTTTTATAAAATTTAAATGTAAAATAAAATATTAAATAAGATAAATACGAGTACTATATAAGTTATTTTTTACATAAGAAAAATTAACTTACCCATATATATATATATATATTTAAATATAAAATAAACAAGCACGTGAATTAGTTCATGCTCATTAAAGATCGTTCAGATAACTCATGATCTAATTTAAACTCGATCATTAAATTTATTTATTAAATGAATTGAAAAATAGAATTTATACTCTAAATTTGAATTGAACTGAGTTAACTCATGAATTATAACTCATTTTGACACTCCAAAATATATTTAAAATATGAATCTCATTTTTATTCTATCGTATTATTCACATCTTATTTACATTGTCTATAAAAACATTATAAAAAGGCCCATTTATTTCAGAATCAAACTTATGCAGAAAGACAAATTCTAAATTTTCTTGATATAAACAAAAAATATATGTATTTGAAAAACTAAAGATTTATCAAACCAAAACAGTAACAATACATGATGTGCAACCTAGACAAATAGAATCAGTTCGCTGCAGTTGATTAAGGCGAACTGGAAATTAACATGAAATAAATCAACTATTAAAATGCATAGTGAAATAAATTCTTAACATGATTGTTAAAAACAAGTCTTAAGTGAAAACAATTCTTACAATTTTCCGTAAAGAAGTATTTTACTATTTCCTTTTTTCAAGCGAATGTCTAAGCTGTTACCCATAGTTAAGCAATAATTATATTTTCAAAAATAATATATTATTACCTCCACTTATAAGAATATTTTTGTTTTGTCGGTTAGGTTTTTGTTGGTATCCTCACTGGTTTGATTCTTTGACATCCAATCACTCGCCGAGAATCCACACTTGTTATCATAATATCTATATACAGAATAAGCACACTAAAATCATACAATATCTATTTTGTAACTTATCTTATGCTAGTTGCGAGTAACTTCTTTTTAAGAGTTTTGAGAAAACACGATTTTTTTTTTTGAAACTTTGATTGAGAAAATACGATTGTTATGTAATAACAAGAATATCGTTGATGTTTACATCAGTCTTACTCTTAGCTGATAAACCAACCAAGTGGGACTCATTTGCTTCACATTTGTTTACTCCATTTACAAAAGCGGTTATGTGTTAATTGGTTACTGCTCTTCGGACAAATAAAATTAACAAAGATAAATAAGCTGATTTTTCATCAGGATTTAACCCTAAGAAAAAATAACAAGATTTATCTTTATTAATTTCAAATCATTTCTACTTATGTTTTCAGCCAAGCCCGTAAAATTGTTGAGCTGATCAATGTAAACTTTGAACAGGTACAATCCAATCCATACTTTTAAATGATACGATGACTGTGTAGAATCTATAATATAACGGGGAACTTCACTCCCTCTAGAACCGACACGTCAGTATTTTTGTAGGTCCCACTGGTACTTCATAAATAATAAATAGTTTCTTTATAAAATATGTACAAACATCTATCTTAGTTCAGTTGGTTAAATTATTTTCTATCACCCATAAAATTTCTAACCAGGGTTCAACACTCTTTAGTACATCTATTTTTCTTTTTTTTGCTTCCTTTTTTTCCTAATTTTTATTTGTTTCTTTTTGTTATATACCAGAAGTCCAATATATTTTTACGTTTTTATTTGGATCCACATTAATATTTGGGCTAGACAATTTAATTTAGTTATTGTTTTTTTTTTTTTTTTTTTTGTTTCTGAGTCCAAATTGAAGATTTGTATTTATTTTTAATCAATAATTTGACAATCTAATATTATATATAATCAATATATAATAAAATTTTAATTTTAAATTATTATTATTTAAATATATTTTAATTAAATAATTTATTTATTTGATGACACCGAAAAATATATTTAGATGCATGCGATTGGGCTGGCATTTTCAGTGATTTATCAAATGGTTTATACGATTTATCTAGCTGTGGTGGATGATGAGTCACACTCCGGCTGCAACTAAGCTAACAGATCATTCCGATTATGAGACGCCACCAAGAGCAAGCCAATAACACCATGTGGGGAAGAAGGTATGAATAGAATGTAGCGCAACAAATTCACCGAGATTGAGGACATTGAAAACACCTGTAAGCACCACAGTGAGTGATAGGAAATTATTATTCCTATCAGCCCGTCAACCGTAGTTTCAATGTGTAGTTTTTAAAATTGCTATTATCTTTGTCATCCACTTAAAATTTTGTTTTTTTTCCTGCAAATATTTATCTCTTACGAGGTTTTCTTTATATTTTGAATTTAACCAAAGTGTTTACAGGTTTACACAATTCATCATATTCTTAATTCATTTCATTTGAACATGTTGAAAGAAACACAAAATACTTTACCATTAATATATTGTTAAACGAGTTTAACTTTATCAAAATAATGGAAAATGGTACATATGCATCCTCATAAGATCACATTTACTGAAAAGAATTGGCAAAAACTTTAGACATTTTAAAATACTGGATACTACTTGCCTATATATATATCGTTATTTTAGTGTAATGTATCTTTAATTGTTTCCTTTCACAACTCAAGTTAAAAAATAATAAAAACCTTCAAGAAAATCCTCAATTAATAATTAATATTGACTCACCAACCAATATTTTAGAAAATAAATTTGGACATAAATAACATAATATAACCAAATAAATTTGCTAGAATTGCCTCCAAAACAATTGAATGACATAAATTGCATATGTAAAGTTATTGTATCTAATAAAATATCTACAATTTAGTCAGTTCTTTTTCAATGAGTAAATAGATATAACATCGTAAATCAAAACTCATATATTATTGACACCTTTAAAAATATACACAATATATTAGCACATACAGGAAAACGAGTGAGAGTACATGTTAAACCCATTTTCAAACTTATAGATATACACATTTAAAACTTGCAGCCAACAAATTAAAATTATTAGAAAGAAATGACATGAAAAAATGTGACAAAAAGTTTTGAAATAAATAATCTGCAACGACGTATTGTCTTCCCTAACGACGAACATCTTCCCACAAAGTTTCGAAGTATAGGGTTCACTTTAACAAGTGCGGTCGCGAATATGAAGATGGATCTTCTGAAAACTTGAAAAACAATGATTAACTGAAAACGCAAAACTCACAACTACAATAATCCTAACAAATATTGAGATGAAATTATGTCCATAACTCCGCGTTTGCGCGGGGGCTAAACACCTGGTTCATGAGAATGACTTGCTTTAATTAATCAATCTTCGACGTATTTATACAAGTCTTTAAGTCGGTCTATTTTCTATAAGACATATACAATACATAGATTTATCTTTACATTATAAAATTTTCTTCTAAGACTTATCTACAAGTAACAAGAAACGAAGTTATCCCCGATCTACTGAATTAGATTTCCTCTTTTTGTACATATCAAGTTTCTTGGATGGAAATATTTATTACTTTTTAGCCTGTAATAGTCGTGATCAGTGAACAGATGATGTTTAAACATCGCAACAAAGCTGGTTTGAAAATAGAAAACAGTATTCTGAAACATAACGTTCGATGTTGAATCATACTCCTACTATTTCGCTGTACATATAGTTGTAACAAGCTACAAGTATGGACTAGAGCCTATATAAATATATACATTCGAAGTTTTCAACGTACGATATGAACCATACGATGACATTCAAACAAGCAGTCGTTCTACAGGAGTGTATCAAAAGAAGAAAGGGTGCATGTGATTATGTGATTGGTCAAAGGTGGTCTTCATACAAAGAGAGATGCCACGTGGTAGCCATGGTAAAATTGGACCGTTGACTTTTATTACTATTTGTCTTCGTACTTCTTATACTAGTAAATATGAGAAGCCCAAGATCCAATGCAGTTGACAAAAGGCTCTTGTTTTCCAAACAAACAAATAATTTTTGTCAAAATCCTCAAGAAACGGCTTTAGAGGGACCACATCTCCCCACCCGACACGAGATCCAGTCTTTGAAGCCTGAGATAAAATAAAATGGGCTTTGTATGGGCTTTAAAGGTAGATGACGTAATCAAAGATTTGTATTCGAAAACACGTGCCGCTGATTTTTTTGGCAATCCTCTATAGACGTACGGCTGAGTTGCATCCTCTATACTGTCGAGCGAGTATAGAGGACTTAACCCAGCGAATGCCATCTTGAAAAACAAAGGCTAAGCTTTTAGTCTCTTATCCAGTTAAGAGAACTGAAAGAACCTAGCCTAGCCTACATACCATGACTTGGCCATGTCCAGTTATATATGTAAAAGCTTCTTTCTCTTGTAACTGTAAGGCGGCAATATGAAATCAATATAGCTATGTTCTTTTGCCGGACGCAGCGTTAACGTCAGTGTCACAAAATTATAAATGGATTAAAAGTAACACGTCAGTAACATGTTAGAACAGAGAGTTAAACGATATTAACAATTGACGCTAACGGTAGGTTAACACATATTTAGGAGACGCTGATAAATACAGCGGCTAGGAAAATACAGAGAAGACCTGGAACAGTCAATCGCCGGTGGGAGCTGTATAAGCGACGTGCACTTATTTTTTTTGTTTGTTTGTTAATTTTTGGTCACAGTGGCTGACTATGCGTCTAGAAAAAGAACGGGGCTCATGTTGAATACGTGTTTCTCTACTACTTTTATTTCATATATAAAAACATCTTAGAAAGGTTCACCAAAACACGCTTTGGTTACATAAAAGAGAAAAAAAAAACAATACGTGCTCTCCATAAAACATCTAAAAATGGAATCGAGTGGAGAAAAACACGGGACTAAATTACGGACAAATCTCCCACTTTCTAAATATTCCCTCTCTCCCTTACACGACCGAGTTAGTAGGCAACAACCATATAATTTCTAAATAAAATAAACTAACAAAATGAAAAAAAATAAAAGAAAGTAATAGCATCCATGGTTTGAACAAAAAAGAAAGAAAGTAATAGCTGACAGATTAAGAAAAAAAACAGAATAGAGGAGATGAATTAACCACTAATGAGTTGGCATCGATTTTCAAAGTCACCACCAACTCATTTAACATCGAATAATAACAAAATTAAACATTTTCTAGACGTTTTGTTTTCTTTCTTTTTTCAGCTAATAGTCATATATCCTTTTCATTCCCATAGTTAAAACCTAAAATCATAATGACACATAATAAATATTAAATTTATGACACCATTACAAAACACGAAACGGAAGATTCTTCCGTTCCTCTCATTACCGTCCGACCAAGAAAAGCCTAATCACATCTCTCTCCATCTCTCTCTCCTCTGTTCTTCATTTTTTAAGAGATGAGATCTTTCTCTTCTAATCGCCATTGATCTCTGTTTTTTTTTCCTCTGTTTTCTTAAATCCTAAAACTTGTTATATCAGAGGAAGAGGGCATTCGGATTCTCAGGCCGGTTCTTAAGATGGGGGAGAACGCGGCGGAGAGAAGATCTGGTTGTGGTTTATTGAGTGTAATGTTCGGTAGACGTAACTTGTGGACCAAGAAACCTACCGCATCCGATAACGGTAGCCAGAAAAGCACGTCTACGGCTGCGACCGCCACCAGCAACATTCAGTTCACTAAATCTCCAGGCAACGACTTAAAGAAGCCTCACGATGATGTCAAGGTTTCCATCGAGCCGATCCAAAACAACAAGATCCATAATCAGAATCTGAATCAGAATCAGAGATCAGTCGTTCCATCAAAACCCTCTTCCAATCAATACCCTAATAACCATCAGCTAGGGGCTTACGAGAATCAACGGAGTAGTTACAACAACAATAGTAGTAGCGTTGAGCCATACCGAGGAGGACAGAGGAAAGTGCCGAGAGAGGCCATCGGTTTATCTGGTGAGCTTGAAAGCATGATCACCGATCATCAGAAATCAAGAGGAGCCAACGGTTTGGTTCGTGCATCTTCTAGCAATGTGATGTTATACGGCAATCTTGGGAATCTGAACCAGTGCGGACCAGCGATGACCCAAGGTTACGGTAATGTTAATTCTGGTGGAGGATATGGTGCGGCGACGAGGACGAATGTGGCTGCTGCTCCTGCGACGGTGACAACAAAGAGCCAAGATCAATCAGGATCTTTGTGTAGAGCAATCTCAACGAGAATGGATCCGGAAACGTTGAAGATCATGGGGAATGAGGATTACAAGAACGGTAACTTCGCCGAGGCGTTGGCTTTGTATGATGCAGCCATTGCGATTGATCCTAACAAGGCTGCGTACCGTAGCAACAAGAGCGCGGCTTTGACTGCACTTGGGAGGATCCTCGACGCGGTTTTCGAATGCAGAGAAGCAATCAGAATCGAGCCTCATTACCATAGGGCACATCATCGGTTGGGTAACTTGTACCTCAGGTAATCTAAAACCCCTCAATAAATCAAACTTTTTAAAAAAAATAAAATCTAACGTTTTGAATATCTCGCAATAGGTTAGGAGAAGTGGAGAAATCAATGTATCATTTCAAGCATTCGGGTCCAGAGGCTGATCCAGAAGACATTGTAAAGGCCAAAGCTGTTCAGACACATCTCAATAAGTGCACTGAAGCTAAGAGGCTACGAGATTGGAATAGTTTGATCACGGAGACAACAAAAACAATCTCCTCAGGAGCTGATGCAGCTCCACAGGTGTATGCTTTGCAAGCAGAAGCATTGTTGAAGACGCATAGACATCAAGAAGCCGATGATTCTTTGTCTAGATGTCCGGTTTTCGATGTGGAAGCTAGCACTAGGTACTACGGACCGGTCGGTTATGCAGGTTTCTTGGTTGTCCGTGCTCAGGTTCACTTGGCTTCCGGCAGGTTTGTTTTCTCTTGGTTTATTATATATATTAAGGTTTACATAGTAGTCAGAAATTTATATATCCCAATTATATATTACAGTTATTAGGTTATCTTGTTTTAAACTGGTGTTGAGTATATACTGGTTTCGTATCACAAATGTAGTTCTAAATCTATATTTTATTTCACAATTTATGTGTTAATCCATGTTGAATGTTTGTGACTAATATGCATGTTTTCAGTTTGAAAACTATAGTTTAACGTTTGAGTCTCATCAGATTTGACGAAGCTGTGGAGGCGATCCAACGCGCCGGGCAGCTGGATGGGAATAACCGGGAGGTGGCCATGGTTTCACGGCGAGCTCAAGCGGTGACAGAAGCTCGGTTCAGAGGAAACGAGTTGTTTAAAGCTGGACGGTTCGAAGAGGCGTGTGCTGCTTATGGTGAGGGACTAGATCATGACCCGCGGAACTCTGTTTTGCTCTGTAATCGTGCAGCTTGCCGTTCGAAGTTAGGCCAGTTCGAAAAATCTGTTGATGATTGCACAGCGGCGATCACTGTCCGGCCGGGATACCGTAAGGCTCGTCTCAGAAGAGCTGATTGTAACACTAAGGTAAACAACAAAAAAACAATAGAGTTGATTTCAAAAGAATAATAAACATTGAGGTTTTTGTTGTAATTTTAAATTTATTTTTGTGGTGATGCAGATGCGAAAGTGGGAGTTGGTGGTGGCAGACTACGAGATATTGAAAAAAGAGACTCCTGAGGATGAGGAAGTGACCAGAGGATTATCAGAGGCACAACAACAGCTCATGAAACGTCGTGGCCAAGACTCTTGAGAGTCATTTCTAGTGGGGTATTATGAAATGATTAAAAAAAACACTTCCGGAAAATTTCATGTTTGGTTTTGTTTTTGAGCCGGCAAGTGACACGACACCTAAATGACAATCTTGTGATTCTTTAAACTTTTAAATTTTTCTTTTTTTGGGTGATCAAATGTTGTATAGAAAATGAGATTGTGATGATGCTGTATTTAGCTTTTAAACACATTTCTTGAGCATGATATATCAAAAAACTTATATTCAAGGGCCATGTCTATCCATAACAAATAGCTGTAGACTTAGGGGTGTCAATGAGGATTAGCAATCATAAAGCAGCATTGTCGTAGAAGAGAGATATTATAATGCTAACCACACTATGTTAGATGTCTCTGTTTTGTCTACTGCGTCCCAGTTCGTACTCACAGATATATATTAAAAAAAAAACACAATGATCAGCAATCCACGACCAATTTGTGAAAAGTAAAAACCGCTTTTCAGGACGTGAGCTGAACGCGTTCTATGACGTAATCACTCAGATGTCAAGCATTGTAAATTTGTAATACAATAACACAATTGCTTTCAGAAAAGAAACACACAAACACACGAAAGCTCAATTACACTAGAATATATATATATGATCACATCCTCTTTCATTGACCCCCCAAATGTCTATATATAAAACAACACGTTCAGAACTTCACATCGTGGGAACAACGACTCGCATCTTGACAAAGTCCGAACAATGATTCCTAATTGCAGACAACTGAGACGGCCAACCATTACTCCCAGTGGCGAATCCAGGAATTTTTTTAACCAGTGTCATAAATTAATTTTTCTTTTAATAACGTCAAAACTAAATTATTATCTAAATTTTTAAAAAATTATACATATAATATTAAATTATTTTTTATTTAACAAAAACTATAATATATAAAAGTATCGGTAATTTGAAAAAAAATATCAGATTTTTAATACAAAACACACACAAATGTATTAGATTTGAAAGTCCAAAAATAAATAATAAAATGTATAATGGATATAATGGACCTTGACCGGTATCAAAAACAAAAGATAAAACAACTAAAATTAGGTGTCAACTGCTGGTTGAACTCAGGTTTAAGGGGTGTCAGAAAAGGAGAAATTAACCAACTGAGCTACTGCGATTCATTGTAAGAGGTCTACAAAACAAAAATTTATAATTTAAGGGATGTCACTGACACCCCTACCTCCAACGTAGATCCGCCTCTGATTACTCCACTGTGAACTTCTCCTACTCTCCTTCCTGAGAACAACTTATTTAGTGATAGGCGTTAAGGTATATATTTGGATGAGTTCAGATTTATTTGAATTTTGAATTTTTGGAACTAAAGATTTAAACCCCATTTAGATATTTATAAATTTGGTTCGGTATCTATTAAATTATGTACAAATTCAGAGATCCAAATATACTTTAAAAATCTTTAAAGTTCAAAATAAAAATAATATACAACATATAAATTTAAATAATATATGATCAAATACCTAAAATTAACATAAAATTAGTTTGGTTTGGATGGGCAACCAGTTGATATTTCAGATATTTTTATAGTTTTGAATTATATGTTTTTTTTAGTTTTGAATTATAAGTTTTCAAATTCGAATTTTTTATAAAATACTTTTTTCAATTTTTTTTAATTTTTTTTAAAAAAATTTCTTTTTGGAATTCGAAAGTAGTTTTTGAAATTATTTTTTAAAAATTTAATGTAAAATTTTAATATTTACTCTTTTTAAAATTTTAAACCTCATTTTAAAATTTTAATTTTTAAAAAAGAAAAAAAAATTTAAACCTCACTCCCATTACCACATTCCTTAACTCTAGACCATAAATCTAGATTAGTTAGCCTTAAAGATATAAGTGTATACTTATCTGTTTAATGAAATATTTTGGTTATTTTGATCACTGAAAAATATATTTCTAATAAAAACTTTTTTAACACTATCCTAAGGTATGTCTCTATTTTTAATGTTTTAAGTAGTTTTTGGCTATTCTTTGATCTTTAGTTTTAGCTATTTTTGGATTCAGTTTTTTTTTTAAGATATGAGATTTGTAGCATTTTCTAATTAAAGCCTCAAATTAGATTTTTATCCAAGATTAAAAAAAATCACGTAGCTCTAAAACAAAGTTCTCCTTTTTTAATTCAAGTGAAAGTGAAAAATTCAGTTGACAAAAAAGAATTCTGAAGTTTTTTTTTCCTTAAGTTTTTTCTTTGATTTTCAAGAAGTGGCCGTTGTTTTTCTTTTTGGTTTTCAAGAAGTAGCCGTTGTTAGGTTTTCTTTTTATGTTCATTTTTTCCTTTTATTTATAATAATTATACTATATTAATTGACCGTCCAAACCGGAAATACAATATCAATTACAACTTTAAATTCGACAAAATACCTCTTTTTCAGAGAATCTAGTTGGAGACTAATGAATTACCTCTTTTTCAACAGATCTCCTTTTTATAGTTAACTGGATCTCATTGTTCTTCTTACTCATCAAGTCTTTGATTGGCACAGCATATAACAAAGCAGTAGCAGTATGCTATAGAAACTGTATGCTGTAGAAGCAGTATGTTCTTATAAATCTAGCTAATATGGTGATTGGTAGAAGCGATTCTGAGAACATGATTCATATATTAAACTATTTTAAAATAAGTATATAATATATAATATATTCATTTCTAAATAATATATATATTTATGATATATATTAATTTTATAATTATATTCACAATGATAAATCATATTTTATATATATGTAATATTTTGAATGTAAATATAATTCTTTTAAAAAATTAAAATTTTTCTTTTTCCTTTTTGAAAAATAAAAATTACTTTTCTAAAAATAATAATATAATTTTAAAATAAATATTAATTTTAAAATAAAATATCTTTTTTAAAAATAAATATTAATTTAATTAAATATATTTTTATAAAAATTAAATATACTTTTAAAAATTAAATAAATATTTATTTTAAACCAAAATTTTCTTTTTTAAAGAATTTTTTTACTTTTATAAAAATAACTTTAATTTTCTTGAAAATAAAAATTTATTTTAAAGAAAATAAAAATTTATTTTAAAGAAAATAAAATTTATTTTAAAGAAAATAAAAATTTATTAATTTATTTTCAAAGAAAATATTTTTATTTTTAAAATAAATTATTTTAAAGATAAAAATATTTTTGAAGCCTAATATAATTTTATGATATTATTAAACAAAATAAATTTTTAATTTTTAATTTTATATATATTCTAAATGCAAATGATCTCTCAAAAGCTTCATATGAGAGCATTGGACAAAGAGCATTTAGAGAGCATTTGCATCTTCTAAATGCTATCCTAAATGCTTTGGTAAAAATTATTGATTAGATAATATAAAACATAATGCTCATATTTATACTTTACCAATCAAGCCCTTAAGTCATACTTATTTATGATAGTACATTGTAAAATATCAACTGGGTTTATATAACTCATACCATAATTTGGGTTTTATTATGGGCCTTACGTGCTTGCTTATTGTTCATCGTAGCAAAATGAACGAAATCAACTTCCAATAATGTTAATGTCGACTTTTTATTTCTTTTCTCCTAGATCTAATAAAAGTGTATTAACAAATGAAGCATGATGTTAATGTCGACTTTTTATTTCTTTTCTCATAGATCTGATAAAAGTGTATTAACAAATGAAGCATATGCCTTTGTCAACGTATATGCTCCCTGTGATTTGAACTCACAGTATGCTCTTGAGCCTTGATATATTATTTGATTGTCAACAGAAAACAATAGTTTAATTTCCAAACGAGTTTCTTATTCGGAACTCGGAGCATAAAATTTTATGTTACTATTATCATATATTCTCATATTCCAACTGAAACCAAGTTGGCTGTGTGAACCCACCAAATTAGACGGTTCAGATTATATTATTCCAAGAGTTCCAATGCACATCACATTTGATTAAATAATATTCGAATACTTCTTTGTAGTCTTTTTCTTTGTAAAAAACTTCAAAGAGGTGATTTGAGAACCGTTGATGATTCCATCAAATCAGAATCTAATATCGTTTAAAGTATGCTGACACCCACTTGTAACTCATGCTTAATATGCCCTGACCTCAAACTAATGGTTGAATAATTGTCATGTTCTTGATTACGGGTTCTACTTTGACTCTTGGTACGTGGGATTTTCTTTCGCTATTAAAAGATACGAACGATTATCAAAAAGATATAAAACAAACGATTGTCAATTAAGCATGCACGTCTACCAATTTTTAGGTCAACATAAGTGTTTTACTCTCACTTTCTTTATGCAAACAAGTGTTTTATTCTCATATTAAGATTTGCATGTACGAGTTACATGGCTGGTCCTGAGCATGTTACTAAATCCCCTTATTTTTAAAAAAACATTTATATAAATATGTCCTAAATTTAAAAATTATATAAATCTTTACTAAAATGTTTATAACTCCCAAAATCTAAAAATTTACCTCAAATAAATATTAAACGTCTCTTATTGCAAAATTACAAGCTACATCATATTTAAATTGTATGGAAACATCAATGGCTCATCATTCATACTTTCACTATTAATCAGAGGAGATTATTAGTCATCATTTTGATTGCATAGGTAATTATCTTTTCCTGATTTTCTTGGAATATTCTGGTTTTTTGAATATATGCAAACTTTTTTGAGGAAAAAAAAATATATATATATATATATGTAAACTTTTTCAAACACTTTTGCAAACCATGCGGATTTGGGCGTTGTAATGCTAGATATTTTCTCTTCAATTTAAATATTATCACCTTATTTCTGATAGGAGATATCTTCCCGTTTTCTTTAACAATAAACTCTGACTATTCTCGATTTCAATACAAATTAATATTAAAATCTAAAATGCAGTTACCTCAAAATGGTTTCCAAATTATTAAAAGAAGCACCGACCATTCTTTAACTTAGTATTAATACTCTCTATTCTAACCTAATTTCCCTTTCATCTTCGTCTGATCTGTTTAATGTTACTGCTGATAGATTCAATTTAATAAGGTTCATCAGAGATATGGAAGCTGAGCTCGGACTGAAGAGATGTAAGGCGCCTCGTCACGATAAGTCGACAACAAAAAGCATATTACTATAATTGTCTTTTTCGATTATAGTGATCATAAAATGGTGAAGACAAACTAAAATGACAATATATTAATTTATAAGATAAAGCGATATATTAACAATTTTATCGTTAATGCGGGAATGTATCAATTTTGATCATTGCGCTTTGATTCTTATCATCACTAACTAATTATAATAAATAATCGATCAATTTCTTTGTTCGATAAGATAAGGATTAGCTAACATCGACTCAATAAAAGAACAAAAGACAACTCCTGTACATATATATATGATATTTTCCAGGGGATTATATCTTCTTGTCCTGGACCTAATCTTTATATATAGTATTCATATGGATCGTTAAATTAATATCACAGCTTTTGCTTTCTCGAGGAAACATCTCATTTGTATTTTTTCTCGCGCCCCTGTTATAGATCAATGGTTCATTTTTTTTGTCAACCTAAGATAAATAAATAAACTTACAGCCATCCCATTACTATTAGAAAATATCTACAAAAAACAAGAGTATAGAGCAAATGGCATGACAAAAATCAAATCATATTATGACAAAAGCATCCTGCTTTTTTTCTCTTTTAGAGAGTGTGTGTGGGCGGACAATAATAAGTGGCAACTCATTTTCCATCTTCTTATTCCATTTTCTTACAATCTTTTAATTATATATAACTCCTGAATTAATAAAAGGGAAAAATAGCATTTCACAAAAGGAATTTCATTATTAAAACTTGGTAGATTATGCATCAAACTAATTAATTTATGTGTGGGTTTAAATTTAAAGTCAGTTTTGTCTTCTAGTTCAATATACACTAAGGGGTGTATTGAACTCATGGTTTTAGGTGATTTGTATTAAAATGATAGATACACTTTTATTTAAACATGAATTTTGAAAAACTTATAAAATTCACTGTTATTGAATTTAACATTTCGTAAAGTACTCCGAAATCCATTGTTATTGAACATAATTTAAGTGATGGAGTTTTAAAGTTTTCAGGTGATTTTAGGGTGTTTGGATGAAGTTTCTTAGTTAGAAAAATTAAAATCCAAATCACATAGTTTTAGGTGATATTCTAGAGTGCTTTAACAAAATTCACCTAAATCTCTATAATGTATTGAAATCATCTAAAAACCCTATCAAAAATCAAATCACTGAAATGTTAGATTAATTCAAGATTGTTATTTTGATTTGAGATAAATTTGAATAAATTATTATGTTATGGGCCTGTGGGCCAAGAAATAATTGAGTCACAAAGACGTAGGAAAGCCGTGTGGGTGAAAAAGTGGACCCATATCCACGACCGAAAGTACGTTGAAAGGAGCGATACCGTTAGGCTTTGGCAGTTTTTTCCGTTTACCTGTCTGTTTACTTTTGTTTTGTTCATCTTCTTTTATTATCTGCTTCACAAATCACAATCTATTCCGAATAAATCACATCGAAAGTAAAAAATAAAGTTCAAAAGAGATTTAATTCATACAATTATATGAATATAATTCCTTATATTCCATGTTTTTTATCCTCATTCTTATTCCACGTGATAGGGAACTGTTTTTTTTCTTTGATCGAAATAGGGAACTGTTATGGTCCAAGAATAACTATACATTTACAAAATATATTAAATTTTATGGACATATTAATATCAAGTTTTTTTTCATTCACAGTCACGTCTGTTAGGACATATTAATACTGTAGATTCTTTTATTGGTGCATATTTAGGTGTTTCCTATTTATCGATAAGATAGAGCGAGCGAGTCTATAAAACTTCAAGTTTTGTAGATATGTCGATAAAAAGTTACATGTTTTATAGTGTATAATAACTATTATTATTCTTTAGTAGGTTTTATGAAACTGAAGAATTCAAAAACATACTTTTGTTGAATACAATTTCATAATTTCTTGATAATCTTTTTCATAATTACATGAAAAAGAGGATCGAAACGTGTTAGCTCCATAATGCTTCGACAAAAAAGAAGAAAAGATAGGAAAACGATGAGAACACATCAAACAAACGACGTCGAATAAGCTCATTACTTTTTTTTTGGCGGCAAATAAGCTTCTTTACATGTAATCACACTCTCATTCTTACTTCATTACAACTCTTTACAGCTCATTTCTTCTACTTTCTTTCAATTCTCCCCAAAATCATATCAACTTGACAATATATGAAAGGAAAAAAAAAACTTGACAAAATATGCCAAAACCTCATGTCAATTTACACACGTTGAATGTCCCCAACTGATACTGACCCTCTATTATTTCCACTAATTTTAAGCTTCCCATTCAACATATGCTTTAGAGAGAAATACATATTAGAAAACAATTTTGCATTTTAATATACCAAAAAACAAGTTGATAATAGTTGATTCTTAACAACATGTACCATACTTTGTCAAAAGAAAAATATGTACCATAATCTCTCACTAGATTTTTACCCGTACTTTCAAAACACCGAATAATTTTTGGTAAATTTTTTTATATAATTGTATTTTCTCTTTATTTAAAGTATGGATGTGCATAAAATACATAACCCAAAATCCGAACCCAATCCAAATAAAAAAAATCTAATCTGTATCCGGTCTGAAATGTAAGAAATATCTGAATGGATCCTGCAGAGTGGTACAAAACATATCTGAACCTGAAATGTATTAGCCGAACCCAACGGACAACTTGAAAAAAACCAAAAAACCAAAAATCTGAAAAACTGATCCGAATGTCCAAATTAACACAAATATAAATACTTGAAACATAAATATGTACTTCAAATATTCAATTCTATATTTATTTTGAAATGATACTAAAAACGTTTTTAAAGCTTTTAAAAGTACCTTAAATATCCATTTCTATATAAACACATATTTATTTCTTATGTATTGCTTTTAAATTTTGAATTTAACTTCTGTATATATCCTAACCGAACCAATATAACTCAGATCCAAACGATATATTGTTACTTTATGAGTTTTAGGATGTAATACAAATAAGAACCAAAACAAATGTGTTATATACAAATTCAATCAATGCTTAAAATTTTGCCAGAATAAAACTTAGGATGTGATATAATCAGAACCGAAATTCAAAATACCAAACTTGTAACCTAACGGGTACTTGAATACCGAGCTAACTTTGAGTGTGTGTTTATGTTTTGTTCAGTTAATCTTATATTTGATAAATATTTTACATGTTTGTTGTAACAACCCATAAACTAACTCATAAAAATATCAATAATAACATGTTCCATCATAACATCAATCATTAATAGTAGCTAAATATTAATATTTATGTTATCAAATATATATATATATATATATATATATGTGTGTGTGTGTGTATATATATATATAATTTTAATACGCTATCTATACGAATTATATTATTATGTATTTAGTGAGGGTTTTGAAGAATTTGTTTTTTTGGCATTTGTATTAAATACAGTTGTATATATACGAATTAGTAGGTATATTAAATTATTTGTTATATTAATACATAAAATATAATTGATTAACTATTTAAATTTAGTGTTGATATAAATTGAATTCATTACTTTAAAAACAATAGATTAGTTATTTAGTTCTTTAATTTTAGGGTACATTATATATTTACTAATAATTAGTTTAAATATAAGTAGAAATAATATGAAAACTAGTTAAGTGTAATGATTCAACCTAGACTATTTGTAAGTAGATAAAATAATTTTTGTTTAATAGTATTGACTAGATTTTGATCCGCGCTTAAAAAGCGCGGGTTTGTTTTCATTTATTGATCCAAAATTGACTTATAAACTACCATTATTTTTGTTTCGAACCATAAAATCGAGTTTCTTTTATTTTCTATCATTTGTTTTTTTTTTCAAATATGGTAGTCGTTCGAAATAGATTTAAAGATGATATATATGATCTAGTACTATAGATATTTTATATTGAAGAACAATGCATTCTCATTATTGAAATGTAATAATGATATGATTGTCGATTTTACTGAAAACGATTATTTTGTCATATATCTGTATTATAATTCTAACAATCAATCTACGTTATTTTTATCCCTATTCGATTTAGAAACTACTAATATCTTTGAAAACGCGGATATTTTTATGTTAAACCATTTTGATAAAATTTGCATAAATTTATAACTTTTTATCAGAAAACATTTAGTTTAAAAGTTGTTCAATAATAATGTTTAAGTTTTAAAAAGTATTTTCGTATCCGGATCAGATCCGTAATTGGACCCGTAGCCTGGTACCTTCTATATAATTCGGCTTGGATTTAATAAAAAAATCGTTAATTAAAAATCCGATAGAATCCGGTAAAACCCCAAAAACTGGCTACTAACTCGCGATCTGATACTATTAATCTGATAAAAACACAAAATATGTGATAGTATTTTAAATTTATTTTAATTAAATTACTGATATAGTTTTTAAGATTACATAAACTTGTGATTCCTTAAACTTTGATGGAATTTCTATTATGTCATCCAAATAAATATGAATATGAAAAACACTTATTGATATGGCATTATTTTGTTTATTTTCATTATTAATAACCTATTATAAATTTTTATTTTAGATTTTAGATTTAAATTTAATTTTCTGATATTTTAAAATTTCTTAAACTCGTAATTATGTATCAATATTATATACAAAATGGCCTAGTAAATCATTTTTTGATTTTTGTACTTATATTTATTTTGATCGTTAAATAATATTATATACAAAAATGATATTCAAATATGTATATGATATATGGTGTAGGATATATAATTTTGGTTTGTATTTATGCATAATATTCAAATGATATATTTTGAATATTGATACATAGATTTAAGACAATAATATTTGATGTCATAATGTTAACTGATTTATATAGGGTTTAAAATGTATGTTGGTTTAATATTTTAAACTTAAATTATTTATATGAAATTTAAGCTTAGCATATCTTTTAAATATATGTAGTCCCAATGTTTATTGATTTATTTAAGTGTATATGTAGGACCAAAACTAAAAGACTTAAACATCATTTAAGTTTAATAATATTTTATAAAAGTAAAGGTACTTTTAGAAAAGTTAATATTTTTCATTAATGATATAATTGTTGTACAAAACATTGATTTTTATTTTTTTTTTATATAATTTTCTAAATTGGAAAACTATAAAATATATATATTTTTTGAGAAAACTATAAAATATTTAATTCAAATGTTGAGCGTGAAATCAAATCAAATTAGACTTACATAAGTGAACTAAGTGGCAGAAAGAAAATAAAGACGATATAGTTATGATAATAAAAACTACAATTTTAGATTTAAAATTTAATTTTCTGATATTTTAAAAATATTGTTAAACTCGTAATTACGATATCAATATTATATACAAAATGGCCTACTAAATCATTTTTTGATTTTTGTACTTATACTTATTTTTGATCGTTAAATAATATTATATACAAAAATAATATTCAAATATGTATATGATATATGGTGTAGGATATATAATTTTGGTTTGTATTTGTGCATAATATTCAAATGATTTATTTTGAATATTGATACATAGATTTAAGACAATAATATTTGATGTCATAATGTTAACTGATTTATATAGGGTTTAAAATATATGTAGGTTTAATATTTAAACTTAAATTATTTATATGAAATTTAAGCTTAGCATATCTTTTAAATATATGTAGTCCCAATGTTTATTGATTTATTTAAGTGTATATGTAGGACCAAAACTAAAAGACTTAAACATCATTTAAGTTTAATAATATTTTATAAAAGTAAAGGTACTTTTAGAAAAGTTAATACTTTTCATTAATGATATAATTGTTGTACAAAACATTGATTTTTATTTTTGTATATAATTTTCTAAATTGGAAAACTATAATATATATATATTTTTTGAAAAAACTACAAAATATTTAATTCAAATGTTGAACGTGAAATCAAATCAAATTGGACCTACATAAGTGAATTAAGTGGCCGAAAGAAAATAAAGACGATATAGTTATGATAATAATAAAATATAAACAATAATAAGACCTGTAACAAAGATATACTACTTTTTTTCTTTTCTTGTTAAAAACTTTTAAACCTATACGTGGGTTAATTGTAAAAATAAGATCAATTAGATAGAGATATGGTAAGATCAAAGTATTGTTAGAGAAATATAAGGTAAGATCAAAAATAAGATCTATCACTTATAATTTATTGTTAGAGAAATATAAGATATGACCAAAAATAATTAGTTAATGAATAGGTGCAATAACTTTGTTTAAATAGATTTTTTAGGACTCCTTCTGTTTTAATAGTATAGATTCTATTATGATTATTCTAAAGATATTCAAACAATTTTGATTTAGAAACTAATAATATGCTAATTTAAAACTACTTCCTTGGATATCGACTCACTAGAATATTCCTTCGATATGAAATTTAAAGAAAACAAAATATCGTAAAAACAGTAGATTTTATTTCGATAAATTCTTGGGTTCACCCTATAGGTTCACCAACCAATGAGAATTAATTATTTCATATACATATTTTTTTCAAAAACGGAAACAGAATATTTAAAATTTGTTTTTAAAACAACAAGATAAAAAATAAATAAAAATAGTAGTAGCTGAATTTTTTTTTTTAATATTGTTAAAATTGTTTATACTGAACTTTAAATCCTAAACCCTAAACATTAAACTATAAACCATTGGGTAAACCCTAAACCCTTGGGTAAAGAGATATTTCAAGGGTTTAGAGTTTACCCAAGGGTTTAGGGTTTACCCAATGGTTTAGGGTTTACCCAATGGTTTAGGGTTTATCCAAGGGTTTATGGTTTAGTGTTTAGGGTTTAGGATTCATTATGAACGGTTTTAATAATGTTAAATTATTATAAATCCAAAAGTTTTTTTTTACAGCTACTACTATTTTTTATTTATTTTTTTATCAATTATTAAAAATGTTTATAATAAACCCTAAACGCGTTGACAGAAAAAAAACCCTAAACTCTAAACACTAAACCCTAAACCCTTGAGTTAACCTTAAATCCTTGGATAAACCCTAAACTCTTTGGTAAACTCTAAACTCTTGGAATATCTCTTTACCCAAGGGTTTAGAATTTATCCAAGGGTTTAGGATTTACCCAAGAATTTAGGGTTTAGTGTTTACGATTTAGAGTTTAGTATAAATGTTTTTAATAATATTAAAAAAATCTTTTTTCCAGTTACTACTATTTTTTATTTATTTTTAATTCTTTTCTTTTATTTTAAAAATTAATTCTAAATACTCTGATTCTTTTTTTGAAAAAATCTATATATGAAATAACCAATTATCATTGGTCGGTGAATCCAAAAATTTCTCTTTTATCTCAGTTATGAAAAGAAGTTTATCTACAAAAAGCAATAAAGAATAAACTGCTTCATGATATAGTTAATATTCGATTTCCTTTACATTTCAAGTTAAGGATGACAATTCAAATTTTTTTACTTCCGGTTTAAATCATGATTTGGTATTATAAACGTTTTAGATGACATAAGTTTTTTGATAATTAAGCTCCGAAAATTAGCATGGGTCTTTTTTAAAAAATAAAAAATTAGCACGGGTCTTTTTTGGAGCAAAATTAGTATGGGTCTCATTTAAAAAGAATTTTTTTAACTTAAAAATAATATTTATCAGAGGGAGAAAAAAACCTAGAAAGAAAGTGTTTGGCTTACTGATGGGATCAGACGGGTGAGACAGAGCATGTGGACGTTGTGCGTGCACGTACGATGAATGCATGACTTACTATTCTCTTATTTTACTTAATTGTTTATTGTTTACCTTTTCCCTTGTATGCACCGGAAAGAAAAATATTCAGCCGACCACTAGAGAGAGTCTGTGTTCAATAGGGACACGTACCGAAGTAGACCACACGTGTGTGTCGGTTTAGGATGAATGACAGATGCAGACGAGTCGTATGTTCTGGGCAGCGAGCGACAAACTCCTGACACGTTATGAACCTTTGAATCTTTTCTGGTTCGGTCCGGTCCATGGCCGGCGATTTAGCCTGGCACTTCAATTGACTACAAAAACGAACGTAACTATAATAATTGCGGCCATTAGAATAAAAATATGTTTTTTTCCGTCAAAAAGCTGTCAAAATACTATAATATGAAATCCAGATGTCACCTGCTAGCGCATTGTAGTAAATATAATATTGAACAGAGATAAAGATTCAAGGGATCAACCTATATACTAACTGAAATTGTAAAATATCGATGAAAGTTCAAATGATGTTATAACAGGACCTACTTTTACTGTAACGTTTTAAATAAATCATTTTCCGTTTAATAATAGCAAATTATTGACTAGGAACAATACATCATATAAAATGTTCGGAATCGAGAATTGTTGTGATCAATGGATTCGTAAAAATGTATCATGTAACTCATTTCCGTAAAGAATCTTTCTTTTTGTAGCGAGGTAATTATAAATAGATTAGTATTTAAATAATAAATGATTATGTTTTTTCTTTTATAATGTGAAGTAAGCAATTTATTTGTTGACGAAACACCAATTTAAGCAAAAGACCATGTTTCTGGTCAAGAGAAGACTCGTAAACTTCGTGGATGTGGGGATGTCCAGGCACGTGAACTAAATAATTCACAATCTAACTTTTTGAGACATTAATTGTATGCTGAAATGCTGCAAAAAAAGAGAGTAATAAATCAAAGTTGAGCTAAAAACACAATAAATCTTATTTAAACTGACAACAATCTAAGAAGATGATCAAATGCGTTGATTCAGCCGACAAACACGGGCTCGCTTTCCAGCTTCTAACTTAAAGAAAAAACTAGGTAATAGTCAGAACCTCATCTACTATAAATCATTAAACGTACTTGCAGCTTTGTTCATTTATTATGACATATATATGTATAGTATAAAGAAGATGGAAAAGGAAGTCTGAACCATAACTTAAAAAAAATACTAACTGTGGTCAGAGAGTCGAAAGAATCTGAATCTCTAGGTTCGCCCGTGAAACTTCTTTTTCAATTATACGACATCATTAATCGGATCGAATTGTTTGACATGGCAAAGTTGTTTAAGCAAATAATTATGTATCTCTTTTCAGTTTTCCCCCATTAACAGCTGCACCAGTTGAAACCTTGTAAGAAAACTAAGAAACTTTCTATGAATGATAACGTGAAACAGAGCCAGAAGCTTTAGTTATGAATATATCATTCTAACTGAAATATGTGATAAACATATGATTATTTTATCACGTTCACATTAGGCTTACTAGCTATAGTTTTCAACATACATCGAATCGGAAAACTGGAGGCACATGGCAGAAAGAATAAGATCCTAACAGATCAAGAATAACATTTAAAATTTTATTTGGGAAGGAAAAACTAATTCGTTAAGACTGGCCAGTGTCCATTTAGTATTTTCCCGAGGGTTTGAATGTTCTTGTTCACATAAAGAATAATTTTCGGTCAACATTGTAAAAGCAAAAAGAGAAAAAAAAAAAACCAACATTGTCTAAGCAAATAATACGGAATCTATTAACCTATAAAAAGTTACATTCATTATGATTTTGGTCAATCGAATATGATGCCAATTATATGACCTTGTGAACGAAGAGTTCAAATGCGGATAGCTTATTTGATGGATAGCTATGTTGAAGTTTTGACCAAAAAAAAGAGAGCTATGTTGAAGTTTGTTTCCGAGTTTTGGTAATCTTATATTTTATTTATTTTCTGTCCATTTTTTGGTTTTAAAGTTCGGCACTTCGTTGGAGGAATGGCACTATATGATCAAAAGTTCATCCCGCACCTAAAATGGTATATATAACACATAAAGATCATCTTTTCTAAGAATCCTAACAAAACAATTTCGGTCTGGTTTTCTTTTAGTGTAGTATCTTATGTTATTAGTTAGTAGTCAAAAATCCCAAACGTTCTGTTCCCATCCTCAAGAATCTTATTCGTGATTATTGCCAAACAAACAGAAAGTATATTGATTTCGTGCCATTGACCAGGTTAATCATAAACGTGGTCAAACTACGATTGGATTTTTCTTGAACAGATTCCTTGTAGGAATTTCCTACCATCTTTCCTCCCATAAAACAAATATCTCTGATATTAATTTTGAAATTTCTTTCATTTCGATGCCGAATTAATAACATGGAAACGACGGTGAACTTTGAATACAAAGGAACACAGTAGACTGTATATAGCATCAATATATAATTCTTTCTTTTGACCGAATACCAAACTATTTGTTTTATATCAATAACAGGTATGCAATAAGAGCATATTCTCACGCGACCCACGGATTTCATTTGTCAACATGCATATAGAATTCTAGAGTTCACAGGTTTAACAAATAGTTATGTACACACACACGTAACTGATGTATTTCTCGTAAAATATATTTTTTTAAAGGCTTTAAAAAAGAAACAATGATTAGTCTGATAGGTATATATATATATTTTGCCTCAAGTTTTTCCTTTTGCGCTACTCACTAAGGTTTCAAATGGTAAAAACGGCTCAAGCAGTGCAGATCAAGCAGATCAAACAGAACAAATGCAGTTCAAACGAATTATATAGGAGAAATGTATATTAAGTAGAACAAATAATTTTAAAAATTATGAATGGCAAAAACAGTTCAAAAATACAGATCATATATTTAAACAATAAAATATTACATTAAATATCAAAACAAATAATATATAAACAAACAAACAAAGATAAATAATTTAATAAAAGTATCTGATTTAACCATAACATATCTGCAATATTGTCTCTAATGTTAAGTGTTTTTAACAACATTTATTATATTATACATGTTTACAATTTTTATAAATATTTTAACTATATCTATATGCATAACATGAAAATATAATTTATATATACATATAATTCTAATTATAAATATATTTATAAGAACAACTAAAATTTATATGATAAAATATCTTAATAATATCTATAGTGCTATTTTTAAAATAAATATACTCACACACACACATATATATATATATTTATTATTCTTAAATAATTAAAAAAGAATGGGGTACAACACAACACCACAACAAAAAGTTACAACACATCACACTACAATACTCTTTTTAAACTTACGCCACTTTTAAATTAAATATATTATATTTTTATAAAATTTAATATATATTTTATAAATAACAAAAAAACAAACGAGAAATAGAAGCCACACAACAGATCACGAAATTTCTTTATTTTTATTAGTGTAGAATTAATTTAGTTTAGAAAAAAAAATTATTGGATAAAAGAAAGGTAGAACAAATGTATAACATCAAAATTTGGATGGATAGAACTGCATGCAGTTGAACTGCTTTTTTGTAGAAAAAGACAAAATATTAGCATATTTGCAGATCTCTTATTTATTATTTTTGGAAATTGAAAATAATGTGAATACACAAAATCAGTTCTCCTGCCCAATTGTGTGAACTGACATTATCCTGCACTTCCATTCACACACTAACTCACACACGCATTTATGATATAAAATAAATTCCATATAACTTATACTCCCTCTGTTTCATAATATATGAAGTTTGACTCATTGTACAAAGATTAAGAAATTTACTTTTCTCTAAAAAAAGCTTTAAAAATATAATTTAAAAACTATTCAATCAATTACAGAAATAACTGCAACATCTAATTGGTTACACAGTTTCCAGTAAAGTTAAAAATAGTATAAAAATATCAAAACATCATCTATTTTGAAACAATAAAAACCTTCTAAAATATCATCTATTATGAAACGAAGGGAGTATTATTTAAGTGTTATGAAATATAGACCCATCCTATTGTAATACTCCCTTTGTTTTATATTGCAAATAGTTTTAGCAAAAAAGTTTTGTTGCAAAATATAAGTAGTTTAACATTTCAATGTATCTTTTGCATTTATTGTATATTGTGTAACCAATAAAAATATGTTAGTTTTTTATAATTGGTTGAATTCATATATTAAATGATACTTTTAAAAAAGTAATAGATTTTTTAATATTAGTGTTTTTATCTAAAACTATTTACAAATTGAAATGAGGGAGTACATGTTAGCATTATTAAAATTTCGATATTCGGGAAAATTAAACAAAATTAAAGATTTGCCAAAATCTAAGGAAAAAGCTGACCAAAAATAATTTAATAAACAAATATATTGCAGCCGCAGCTGGTTTTGAGGTTAGCAAGAAAGGGTGCTTTTGGTTTTCAAAGACAAGCGGCGTCTTCGAGTTGTACTTGCATGTAGATTATTTATATGTTCAAATAATTACTCAATTTGATAAAGATTTTATGTTTTTCTCAAATATTTTCAGTGTTATTATATTCAATTAGTCCTCAAAACACTGCACATTATTATTTTTACACACTTGCATGCATGCTACGGCACATGTATGTTTCACTAGAATGACGCCATTTTATGGCAATGTGATACCTAATATTACCCAAAAGAGCTTATCACTATAGACAATACTATTTGATAAGTACCAAAGCCCAAATGGGGTGGTGACGAGATAAATTCAATGAACAGAAACGGTCCAAAAATAATATATACACGTGTAAAAATAAAAAGCGTTACAACTTACAATCAAATTTCAAATTGTTTTTTTGATAGGTTCAAAGTTGAAGTAAAACTTCCTCGAAAGGTCACTCGAATTTTAGGTACGTGTTCATTATCTCTCGCACATATTGGCATGGATATATATGTAAGAACACGAGCCTTCTCAATTCTGTTTTTAAGGAAAATTGGTTAGATTATAAAGATTTGGTTTTGATGCTCACCGTTAGTCGTTTGATCAGCTTTATTGTGGAAAGCTGGGCAACGTGGTTCTATAACTTGATTTTACGATTTATATTTTCAACATTTTTAGTTATAGCAGAGCGAATATTCACATAATACAGTAGGAAACTCTGAAATTCAGATAACCAAAAATATTTCAGGCCAAGTAAATCATAAAATTAGGTGTTCCGTGGCGAATATAAATTAATAGGATTTTGCTATGTGCCAAACCCTTTATGTCGAGGGGCCCAAACCTAAATTAACGCTGGCATTTACATTTATTAATATTTTGAGATTATGCATATCGTTTGAAGGGTTACGTACGTTACGTACCATCCTTTATCTGACTAGCTTAACTCTTGTATACAAATGAAAATATTTTTGACCAAAAAAATACAAATGAAAATATTTTTTTGTTGTTTTAAACATTTTATCATAAAAAATTTCATCAACAACGTTACAAATATTTTATTAATTTGTAAAAAAAAATAGTTTATATTTTTACAATTTAATCAGCGCAATGGAAAAAAAAATTAAATCAACGCTCTTAAACCGATCCGGATCCACAGTTGAACTGGTAAATCGATAATCTCATATGTAATCCAGTCGTGAGTTTTAAAAAAATATCCATTATTTAAACTTGATAAAACTGGAGGTTAACCGGTTGAATCGATAGGTGATCGATACGTAATCTAATCTGATATTTTATGATGAAAAATTTCACCAACAACATTACAAATATTTTATTATTTTGTAAATTTTTGTTTTTTTTTTTATGTTTTTACAATTTAATCAGCGCGATGGAAAAAATTAGATCAACGCTCTTAAACCTGCACTAATCTGCAGTCAAACCGATAAACTGATAATTTCATATGTAATCCAATCATGAGTTCTAAGAAATATCCATTATTTAAACCCAATAAAATCCACAAAACTGTTAAAACTGGAGGCTAACCGGTTGAATTAATTCGTGATCGATATGTAATCCAATTTGATTAAAATTTTATTCTAAATTTTATTTTTAATTATACATTAAATATTTAAATACTTATTAATTTTAATCTTATTGTATTTTTTATTTTATGTTGCATCAAGTACAAAAAAATTTATACAATAAAAAGACCACAGAAGTTATCATAAGCACTAAGACTAATTTATAAAGATATAAACTAAACTATGGTGTATAAAAATAATGGTCGTTAACGAATGTTTGTTATTTTGTAATTTTTTTGTGAAATTTGTTGAGAGACAATTACTTAGTTTTATATCAAAGATTCATTTTGATTTCTGCGAAACAGCGGTGGTGGCGTTTGTTATTGTAAGACATTCATATTCTTTTTTTATTATGAGAATCTTACCATAAAAATTATCTTATAAAAGCCAGCATTAATTATCACGTATAAAATCTTGACATATAAATAGGCTAAGATGTTAGGTTTTTTTTTTGTTATTAAAAATAAATGTGTTTGGCTTAAATATAGGATATAGTTAGATTTAATCTAATTAATTATAGGGTATAGTATTTTTTAAATATTTTATCTAGAACCAAGTTGGGTCTAACTTTATACTTATAGTATTGATTAAAAGATTCACCACTAAACCAAAATATGAACGTACGTAAAAAGATTGCGGAAAGATACATATTTTATACAAAATTTGCAAACAATTGAGTGATTGGTTGGACTGTAACTATTAGGTTTAGCTTTAATTTCTATTTACTACTATATAAATTACAAATTATGTTTTAGGTAGTTTAAAAGGTAAAGTCAAAAATAAAAGAATAGTTGTTGGAAGTTTTATTTTTGAAAGAAAATTAATATGGTTATAGAAATATTTTTTTTTACTAATTTTTCCTTTAATCTCTACAGCTATACTAGATACAACTATATCAAAAAGTTCTAGACTAAATTTTATAATAAAATGTCTGTAGTTACAGTTCAACCAATCATACTCAATGATATGTTGATTTGAAATCGTATGTTAATAAAGAAAACCACTTGTGTTTGAATAAAAATAAAAGGATTAGTAAAAATTCCAATAAATATGGTCATCTTAAAAAAAAAAATTACTGGATTTTAGTAGATCTGAAAGCTGTTGACCTACGCCTTTTTAGTTATTACAATTTTGAATTCTCATTAATCAGTATAAACTATTCAACTATGTTTTTTTTTGTAACTGAGCTATTCAACTATGTTATAATACTACTAGCTATTACTATATTATATGCATCATACAATGTCCCTATTACAACTTATTTTCCCAAACGAAACAAAAATGTCAATGTCGATATCTATGAAGAAAAGGACATTAATGAGTTTGTGAGAAAATAACTCGATTACTTTAATTATCGTATGATTCGGCAACGTTAGGTTATTAAAAAAAGATATATTCGACGTTACATTGCATCTGAGACACGTGGCGTTATTGTGGGACCAATTCAGACAAGAGAAGAGTCACCACCACCTCGTTCAGCTGGGCCGGCTTGTAGGTCCCACCTCATAATCTCGGTCCCATGGCTCCCACTTGTAACGAGACTCTCTCTCCTCTCTCACTAAGTCTTGTGCATCTATATAAGCCACCTCTTGGTCACCGCATTTCTCCCACACCATCTCTCTCGTCTCTTCGAACACTGCGAAAAAACATATCACTTATTTGAATAACATAGCAACTTCTTCTCTGTTTTATATTTTTATAAAATGGTGAGCCAAAACGTCGTCGTACCAGACGCCACAACCGGAATCATAACCGTCTCTAATTCCTCCGTCTTTACTCCTTCCGCTCAAAAACCACCGACTGCTCCTGGTCACATCTCAATTTCCAAGAAGAAACTTCTCAAAAGCCTCGAGATCAATGGTGACCAAAGTCAGAGACTCAACTCTTGGGTTGACTCCATGAGGGCTTCTTCACCTACTCATCTCAAATCACTTCCTTCTCTTTCCTCAGAAGAAGAGCTCAATTCTTGGATGGTACGCTCCATCATAGAATTTTTTTTTAGAGAAACTCTGTTTTCTTGTTTTTTCTTCTTAAATGATGCTAAAGTTTTGTTGCTTTCTTGTCTTTAACCTCTACCAGAAACAGCATCCATCGGCACTTGACATGTTTGAACGAATCATTGAAGCTTCAAGAGGAAAAGAAATCGTTATGTTTCTTGACTATGACGGTACTCTTTCTCCAATTGTCGCTGATCCAGACAGAGCTTTCATCTCCAGCAAGGTTCTTAGAATTAATCTAAGATAAAATCTCCTCTAAGCTTATTATTTATTCCTTACTAAATATTCTATGTTCTGTGTTTCATAGATGAGAAGAACAGTGAAAAAATTGGCAAAGTGTTTTCCAACTTCTATAGTTACCGGTAGATGCATAGACAAGGTACATTTGTGTGAAATAATTTAATTCAGTATTAAAAAAAGTTATTAACAAATGAATAATTTTAAGTTTTAACTTTTAATAAAATATTTTGCAGGTTTATAGCTTTGTGAAGCTAGCAGAACTATATTATGCTGGAAGCCATGGAATGGATATTAAAGGGCCAACAAAAGGTTTCTCTAGATACAATAAGGTAGTACATAAGATTATTAAGCTCAAATTATTACAAAATTACAATTCAAATTTCTTTAGTTGTAAACAAGTTTTACTTTTGTTATTAGGATAAACCATCTGTTCTTTATCAACCAGCCGGTGATTTTCTTCCTATGATTGATGAGGTAAAATACAAATTTGTTTCATTCTTTTTTTTTATCCTCTGTATTCGTAAATATGTATGTGACTGAGTATTACATTTAAAATGAATTTGTAGGTTTTTAAACAATTAGTGGAGAAAACCAAATCAACACCTGGAGCCAAAGTGGAGAACAACAAGTTCTGCCTTTCTGTGCACTTCCGCTGTGTGGACGAGAAGGTTAAAAAATTACTATATAATTAGTACAAACGTTTCAGATATGTGTTAAATTTTTAAGTACTCCTGTACTTATACCAATTTTCTTTGGAAAAATATTCAGAAATGGAGCGAACTGGCTTTAAAAGTTCGGTCGGTGGTAAAGAACTATCCGACACTGAAATTGTCCCAGGGTCGGAAGGTATGAATTAGCATCTTTTTATTGGTGATCAAGTAAGCTAGATTTTTTTTGCATTAGAAACAATCTTACTTATTTATATTTGGACTTTAATCAGGTTTTTGAAATCCGACCTATGATTAAATGGGACAAAGGCAAGGCCCTTGATTTTTTGTTAGAGTCACTTGGTGAGATATTTTTCCATGTCTTGTATTTTTATTTTGCAAAGAAGTGTTTTCATTAACAATAATATGGCTCTTAACTGGTGTTGTCAGAACTAAAATAAACAGTTCTAAATTTAATACTCTGGCTGTTGCAGGATTTGGTAACTCTAGCGATGTATTTCCTATATACATTGGTGATGATCGAACCGATGAAGATGCTTTCAAGGTATACAAATTAAATTTACGGCCGATGTATACAATTACTTTCACAATTCTAATTGTGTTTGTTTCCGTTTTGGCGTCTAAATTAGCTGCTTCAAGAGAGAGGACAAGGCTTAGGTCTTCTTGTCTCCAAGTTTCCCAAAGACACCAATGCGTCTTATTCTTTGCAAGACCCACTTGAGGCGAGTACATATAAAAATATACGAGTTAAAAATATACATTAATCCATTTATGCGTATTTATATACCGTATATTAATACGTATGGTTATTAATTACTCAAATATAATGATTTACTTCTGCTAAATATTCAGGTGATGGATTTCTTGCGACGGTTGGTGGAGTGGAAACAAATTCAGCAATGAACGTGAAGGGATTAATGGAGTTTTTAGTATAAATAATCATTGCCCATAAGTGCATACATATATATATATATAATACTTATAGATGATATAAATATCTCTATCCTAGAACGAAACATTGTACAAGATATATAAGCGGCAAATTCTTAACGTGCCTCTATATATAGGTTAATCTTGTTCACCATGATTATTATCTGAGAAGAAGATGAACAAGAACTTTATTCAGTCTTCTAAAAGTTCTTGATTCTCTTGTTTGAAAAGCATTTTACCTTATCGGAAGGGGTTTACCTTATGTAAAATTCTACAGAAAATGTGTATTGTTTTGTGATGTAATCATAATTTCTCTATATTTCTATATTGTTGAGAAATCTTGTAGAACGTAATTTTTTTCTCCTGGCAAAGCTCTTGTAAAATAATGTATAATTGTTTCTTTTTCCGTATTAAGAAAAAAAAAAGAATGTTCCATTCCAAATGTTAGGAGTCAATTTCAGAATCCTGCATTTAAATACTGAACAATACATTTAGTAAAACCGGCTTAAAGAATATAAGATAACGTTTTTGGTGAACGCCTTAAGTAACATACGTTTTCTCTTATAAAACATTTTTAGACTACAAAGGCGAAGTTTCGCTTAACAAAACATAGAGCTATTGTAACCTTTTATATTTTGAACTATATAATACTTTTATAGTTAAAACAATTCGATCAATAAAAAAGGAGTAAAACTAAACTAAAAAATGAATGCGAGATTAGTAGGATAGAGATTGTGGACTAGTGAGAATTAGACACACATTCATGGTAGGTCCGTTACTTTCTCCACGCCATGAGAACATACAGAGTACTTGTGCTGATAATGACTCAGAAGTGACAAATTCTTCAACGTCCAAGTCTTCTTTTCTGTTGTGAATTAAAGTACATCTTAACCACAAAAAGTTAAAAGGTACTACAGTTTCTCCATTTTGTTTGCTTGCACCGCATGAAAAAGATACATACGTTAAGTAAGGTACGTGTTCCTCTTTATGTCCATATCATTTGCCTCTCAGGCTCTCATCATACGCATATGTATTTGTAATTGCATGTAATAAAGAGTTCGCTTAGATTCTTCACACGTGTCTACACTGGAAAATGTCGGCGGTCTGCTCTTCGAGATCTTTGATCTGTCCAACCTCAAGCATATTAATGTTCATATTAAACTTTGAAAAAGGAACATGAACACAGACCATATGTATATGATTGAATGTGCACATGGAGGATGCATGTGAAGAAGAATGCCGTCACAATGGGAAGCCATATTTAATATACATGTGTCACTGTTTTGCCTCGTCTCTCAGATTCACAATTAACAGGGAATAACTAACTAATTCCTTATGTTTTATTAGTCAAAAGATTCCCTTGTAAACTGAAAAACTATTACATATATAAATATATTGGTTCGAGTTGTTTCTTTATGATTCAGCCGTGATTGTTATTTTAAGTACTTTAAACAACAAAATTTCTCGATTCTACACACTCTGATTAATTAAAAAATGAATAACAGGGATTAACCAGCCTTAACAGAAGCAGAAAACAACGAACAGAACCAAGAAAATAATAATGAACCAGGTCTAAACTTGCAGCTTGCACCGAGTAAAGCAATGTACAAAATATTTAAAAAGAAATTATCTCGGTTAATTCCTTTAATTTCTTTTCATCAAAAGAATTCATAAGAAAAAAATAATAAAAACAGATTTCATTAAAGGGTAAATATATACATTTATTCTCATAAAGCTAACTAATCTAGATTTATAGTTTACATTTAAGGAATGAAGGTTGTAGGGATGAGTTTTAAAATTAAAAAAACACTAAATAATAAATATTAAAATTTCAAAATAAAAATTTCAAAATATTTTTTTAAAACAGTTTCAAAATATATTGAAAATTTGAAAATGAAATTTTTAAAAGTTTGAATTTGAAAACATATATAATTTGAAACTGTAAAAATTATTTTTATTTTTATTTTCTTTTTTTATAATTTATTTATCTTTAAAGCAAAGGTTAAAAAGATTTTTTACTTTTTTAACGAAATCTATTTTGGTCATTTTCCTCTTTGGAAGCTTTTTTGGTGACAAAAATTTTAAAAGAGTCTATTTAAGAGAATTGCTTATCTTTCAATGGAAATATATAAATTTTGTACTATATATAATTCAAATTAAACGATATTAATATACAGACACTTTTTAATCTGGATATATATATTGAATTAAGCTTTTCTACTAATATTGTTATATGATCATTTATATTTTCTATGATAAAATTTTCACTTTTAAGCAAAACATTTTCAGTGTGGAACCGTTAATTATTTTAGTATAATTTAATTGTTTTAAAAAATTAAAATAAAATATATACAAAATATAGTTTTTATTACATGGTCAATATGATTATTTAATCTATTTAAAAATAAAAATGAAAATGGTAGAGGATAAATAAATTGTTGTCAGATCTTTATTATTCAATATCATTAATTATCATATATTTTCAAAATTAATTAAGTAATTATGTAGACAACCTATTTTTTTTTGTAAAGCATAAACAGATGAGTGTGAAAACATTCTAAGGATTTTAAAGGAATATGAAGGGATATCGGGTCAACTAATAAATTTTCAAACATCTTCGATTCAATTTGGACATAGGACTGAGGAATCCAGACGACAGGAGATGAGGGATGTCTTGAGAATACAAAATATAGGAGGTATGAGATCTTATTTTGGACTAGCAGAGAATCTTGGAGAATCCAAGATTCAGGTGTTTGGGTTTGTACATGAACGTTTAAGTAACATAATTAATGGGTGAACCTTTAAGTTTTTTTACTAAAGGAGGAAAGGAAGTGATAATTAAGTCTGTGGTTACGGCCCTTCCAAATCATGTGATGTCTTGTTATCGTTTACCTAAAGCAGTTGAAAAGAAGCTGACGAGTGCAATAGCACAGTTTTGGTGGAGTCCTGGGGAAAGTACGAAAGAAATGCACTGGAAATCATGAGATAAAGTATGCATAGATAAAGATGAGGGAGGCCTAGGCTTTAATGATCTTATTGATTTTAACACGGCTATGCTTGGAAAAAAATTATAGCGTCTGATAGAGAAGCCAAACACTATATTCTTACGAGTTTTTAAAGGACGGTTACTACAGGAATGCATCACCCCTGGAACCGATCCGATCTTATTCCCCGTCTTATGGCTGGAGGAATATTGTATCTGCTAGATCTCTGGTTAGCAGAGGACTAATCAAAAGGGTGGGAACAGGTTCATCTATATCTGTATGGAATGATCCTTGGCTCCCAACCACTCGCCCGAGACCAGCAAACAAAAATCAACATAATTTGTTACCGGAACTTATAATGGATTCTCTTATTATTTCAGATTTGAGAACTTGGAATTTACAGGCATTTCGGGATTTGGTGGATCCTCACGATGTTAAAATTATTGAAAGTATACCACTGAATAGGAGTCAGATGGTGGATAGGGATGGATGACACTTTACTAATAATGGGAAATATATTGTTAAATCAGGGTACCAGGTTGAGAGAGTTTACCCGGATAAGGAAAAACCACAAGATTTTTTTGGACATACAGTGGATATACTGAAAGCGTTTTGCTGGAAGGTGAGGTGCTCTCCGAAGCTAAAGCATTTCTTATGGCAGATTGTATCAGGGTGTATCTCGGTAAGGAAAAATCTGAAAGCGAGAGGCATACAAGAGGATTTATGCTGTGCTAGATGTGGAGCCTCTGAGGAATCAATAAATCATGTGTTTTTTTACTGTCCTCCAGCGCGGCAAGTATGTGCATTCTCAAAGATACCATCAAATCTAGACTTCTTCCCCACAAGTTCACTTTTCACAAATATGGATCATCTCTTTTGGAGGGTCCCGAAAATGGATGATTATCATTTGCATGGATTTTATGGTATATCAGGAAAGTAAGGAATAACAAAGTTTTTAGTAATTTGGATGTGGATCCTAGAGATACACTCAAATTAGCAGAAACAAAATCAATATTGTGGGCTGAGGCGCAAGATCGGCACGTACAGCGGGTAATCCAAATAGAGGTTAGGACTTGTCCATCAATTTCGGGAAGATGGTGTTTTACAGATGGTTCGTGGAAAGATAAGGATCTTTTTTCAGGACAAGGTTGGTTTAGCACTTTAGAGGGTTTTGATGGTCTAATGAGAGCAAGGAATGTTAGGGCAAGTCTATCACCTCTTCATTCAGAGGTGGAAGCTTTAATATGGGCAATGGAATGTATGAGGAATCTACGACAGTTTCAGGTTACGTTTGCAACTGATTGTTCTCAGTTGGTGAGGATGGTTTCGGAACCAGAAGAATGGCCAGCATTTGCAAGTTATTTAGAAGACATAGTGACCTTGAAAGACAGTTTCCTCACCTCAGAGATCATTTATGTACCTTGGACAGAGAACACTAGAACGGATAGCCTAGCACGCAGTGTCAGGCAACAACCGTCGTTCATCGTTCACATGGATGCTGAGTTACCACCTTTGTTTACAGAGTCTATATGAATCTGTATAGACAAAAAAAAATTTAAAGAAAGAATTTTTTCTGGATATATTACTAATTAATTTTACGGTTGGTTTGTTGAGAACATTGAAAATATAATAGATGATTATATTTTAGACTATATATTGTAATGAATGACATGTATTATAATTATTCTAGTAATTGAAATTTATTTTTTATAGTGATTTAAAAATCATTCTAATGATGACATATTGCCATAGTATAAATGTCACAATGCTTTCAAATATTATATAAAAGATTTTGGAAATTTTTTATTATAAATAAAAATATTATTATAAAATCCATGATAAATGTCCAATAAGTAAGTGATCTCGTCTCAGAATTTAAAGATACTGAGCTTTCCAATAAATCTGGCCCATTTAAAATCAGACCATACATTACGAAGGAAAAGAGAAAACAGAGTAGGTTTCACTGGTTCTCTGCATGAAGAAGTTCCATTACGAAGCTCTGCAAAATATAATCTTATAAAAAAAATTGTAAACGAATGAACTTTGAAAGATCAAATAGATCCAGAGAGTTTATCAATAGCGTCCCAGTCAATCTCAAAAGAAGGACACTTGTGCAAACGCATGCAAAAGCTCTCATCTTCCTTCATCCATTCGTTTGAGAAACCCATCAACGGTATATCCGACTCAGGAGAAGAACCCGACCCGCATCCGAATTCATCAAAAACTTTGCGTTCTTGCTCTAGTGTATGACCCGTATAGTTAAAACCAAAGAACCCGTCTTCTGTTTTCGCCGGTTTCTTTAGCTCAGACGGGGGAAACTCTGAGCTACTGCAGATGGCTTCGATCTTAGCGTTAACAGAAGGAGACAAGATCTGTTTGTATTCTCCTCGACGAGCAATGTTGGGGAAGTTGAGACGAGCGTTTTGTCCTCTGATCTTATGAGCAGCTTGGTCGTAGGCTAATGCAGCTTCTTCCGCTGTTTCGAACGTACCGAGCCATAACCTGGTTCGGTTTTTAGGCAACCGGATCTCAGCGACCCACTTGCCCCAATGACGTTGTCTAATGCCTCGGTAAAGTTTAGCCGGTTTAGTTACGCAGGTTTTCTTCATTGGGGTTGGTTGAACGGTAAGAACATGAAGGGTATGGCCACTAGAGCAACGAGTTTGGTTTTGTCTGAGATGTAACTCTGTTTGAATTTGGAGGATTTGAGTGGGTGTGAGCTGGTTTAGCCCAATTGGACCGGTTTGGTTACATACTGGTAACATTTGGTTATCAGGAGTTACTGGTATTGGTTTTGATAGAGATGGAGAAGAAGTTACCTTCAAGAACGGTTCAAGAGCTTTCATGAACTCTTCTACGTAGCCATTCATGTGCGAAGCTATTTCCATTTGTAGATTGTAGTTTTGTACTAAATATAATTAATTTGGAGAAATAAAGATGAGTTTCTGGAGAAAAAACGAAGAAGGCCTATTGAGAAAATAAATTGAATAAATAATAGACACACTAACCAAGATTTTTTGGTATGTTTGTATAGAATTCAAATGCTCTCGTGTGTTGATAGTTTCGCCGTATCCTTTGGCTTATATATGTGTTCGTTTAGTCCATAGGGTTTTATGTGGTAAAGTCAACGAGGTTGATGACGTCATCTGTATATTGTAAATACTCGCTAATTCTAAGAGCAATCTTTAATTCTAAGGGCATCAATATCGCCGACCCATAACGAAATCCTTAACAGATTTGGATTTAAAAATAAATCAGAAATCCATTTAATCTTTGCGAACGGGCCTTAATTAAGGGACATTTTGGGTCGTCCGTAAGTGAACGTGGCGACAGCTGATTGGAAGAAGAAAACGAAGTCGCGAAATTCGTAGAGCGGTCGGCGCTGCTCTCTTTCATTTGAGACGAAACCCTATTTTCATCTGAGGAGACGATCCATCGCTCAGAGTTGATTCAAACCTCAATCTAAATCGAAAACCCTCTCAGATCGAAAGTCAGATCCCTTGGGATATCGAAAGCCACAAGTCGAATTTCCCAAAACGAAAGCGAAAGTCCGATCTCATCGAAATCAATCCTGCGCCATCGAAAGCCATCAAACTCGTTCGCCATCAATCCTTCGCCATCGAAAGCCACAAGTCGAATCCCAAAACCGAAACACAACGGTCAGTTCACATCCTCATCTCGCAAATCGAAAGCTCAGTCGACTTCCACATCCCGCAAATCGAAATTCTCCAAATCGATAGGCAAAGGTGATTCCCCTTCTGTCGGTGCGCTTCAGTCCAGGACCGTCATACCTTCACCCGCGATTCCAATAATATCAAGGTATGTGTTCGTCCTCCGGTTAGAGACTGTTTTGTTGTTTGTGGGTTAAGATTTTTTTGCAGAAATGGAGTCTATATTGTATGGTTTTTCACACATATTTACATAGTCTCGTTAGTTAAAGTAACTGATTTCTGTTTTGTTAAATGTGAAGAACAAATGATTTCGTGTGTCTACAAATTGATAATTTGTGTGCTGCATTGTTGTGTTTGGTATAGCTTGTGTAGATTGTATGGATGTTTGGTCTGTCTGCAACTTTAAATTTGTGTTAATTTTTGTAAGTTAGTGTTGAAGAGTTTCATTTATGGTGTATAGATTCTCATTTAGGATTTGTGATTGTTTGTTTGTTGGTTTTGAAATCTCCCATGAAGAAGAAGATTAAATATGATAGTAATATTTGTGACATTGCTTGAGATATCTGTCACTCTTGTTTGAGCTACATGTTGCCATTGTTTCAAGTACAAGGAAATTAACTCAAAAGTACAAACGTCGATAGTGTTAGCTGTATATTAAAGGCTTGGTTACTTGTGAGCTGACTTATAACTTAATGAACTTGTTAGGGTAGTTGATAGCTTGCAACGAAAATCCCTATTAACTTAATGAACTTGATAGCTTTATAGTTGTGGAGATGTGTAATAACTTATGATATGACATTTCTTGTTTAGTGATAGTCATTAAGTGTGTAACTTTATTACTCTATCTAACTGCTATCTCCTATTAAAACCCAAATTTCCTTTCTTCCTTCTATTATCTCTTCCATAATCAATCCAATATCTCCTTTTCATTCCCTCCTCTGCTCTTTTCCCATGGATTCAAGGAATATTCCTACTCAGTCCTCTGGGTACATGTGCCTTCTTAACAGTCAACAAGGAAACAACTATGACGGTAACTTTCCTTATGAAAGTTATCATACGTCTGTTCAATTCCATCAATTCAGTTCCCAACAAGCTGACATCCCCTCTCCATCCGAAGATACACCAGTGGACCGCAAGGAGAGAAGGAGATGGACCCCAACGGATGATGAAGTTCTAATCAGCGCTTGGCTCAACACTTCAAAGGATCCTATTGTTGGGAATGATCAAAACAAAGGGAATTTCTGGAAGCGAGTAGGTGAATATTATGCAGCAAGTCCTCATGGTAGTGAGGTTGGTGAAAGGAGGGAGCATGATCATTGTAAGAAAAGGTGGCACTGGATCAATGACATGACTAACAAGTTCTGTGCCGCATATGCAGCAGCAGAGAGACAGTTAAGTAGTGGTCAGAGTGACACTGACCTTCTCAAGATGGCTCATGACATCTTCTTCTCTGATCAGAACAGTAAATTTAACTTAGAGCATGCGTGGTGTGTGTTGAGGTATGAGCAGAAATGGCTTAGCCTTAACACTCCTAAACCCGGTGGCTATAGTAAGAGGAAAAATAGTGAGAGTGGTTCCGAACCTGCAAGCCCGCATCCATCTGCTCTTGAGATCCGTCCTGAAGGGGTGAAAGCTGCTAAGGCTAAAAGAAATAGTGGTAAGGAGAAGTCTGTTGCTGAGTACACGACTATTTGGAAAATGAAGAAGGAAGATTTGGCGATGAAGGAAAAACTGTCAAAACTCGCAATACTAGATACTCTCCTAGCCAAAACAAATCCATTAAGTGAAGCTGAAGAAGTAGTGAAGAACAAGCTTCTAGCTCTGTATTTCTGAGAATTAACCAAGGCTGAATGTAGTTCCTGTATGTTTAAATGGCTGAATGTTGTTGTTTCGAGATCTTGTTTTAATTTTCCTGTTTTAAATGGCTGAATGTTGTTGTTTCGAGATCTTGTTTTAATCTTCCTGTTTTAAATGGCAGAATGTTGTTCCTCTCTGTTTTAAATGGCTATCTCAAACTCTTTGTTCTGTGATCTATATTAAATTTTAATATCACACTAATATTTAATCTGTTTGTTGGTGTTAGTGTAACTTAAAGATGGGCCAAGACTACAGCTACACCCAGCCTTCGAAATCTGACCATTATGGTGTTCAGTCTGTCGAGAGTACCCACAGGGAAACCGAAGATCTCATTCGCCGGGACCAAGCGGAGATAGCCTACAATGCTCGTGTTCAGTATCCTCCCCAACCCGAGGTTGAGTTCGGATTCCCACAGACATGCTATTGTGGCGCTCAGCCAATTTTAAGGCCATCTAAGAGTAGGAGTGATCCAGGTAGAAGGGTCTACACCTGCGCAAATGTTGATGATGGCGACTGCCATGTTTGGAAATGGTGGGACGAGGCCGTGATGGAGGAGATGAGAGCTAGGGATCGACATGTTCTTCAACTAGATGAGAAGGTAGATTCTTTAACCATGTTGACTGATAATGAGACTGACCAGAGGTTGTTTAGGCTAGAGAAGCTAGTTAGTGAGAAATCGATGGAGGAAGGAGGAGCTAGATTCTTAGAATACTTTGTGGGTGTTATGGTGGTTGTCTTAGTTCTAATAGGCGTGGCTCTCATGTATAAGTGATCCCTATGCTATGGTGGGTGTAATGTGGTATGTGTAATGAACTCTTATGCTATGGTGGGTGTAATGTGGTATGTGTAATGAACTCCTATGCTATGGTCCTTTTGTTATTATGACTCTTGTTGTACGTGTAAAATGTAAGACTAGTTGTATTGTACCTTGTAATGGAAGTTTAAACCTTGTAATGTAAAATGTAAGACTTGTATTGTAGCGACATGTAATATGTCTCGTGATTCAACCTCTTATTTATATGTCTCGTGATTCAAACGTCAGTAGTGTATATGTCTCGTCAATTATGCTAACTACCAAAAATTGTATGACTCGTGATTCAATAGTATAACTCGTGATCCACTAGTATCATGGGAAACAAAGATGTCTTTCTTCGATGCATTTCTTATAGCATATAAGTAGACATCGACTCCCATAACAAAGATGCAAATCGTCTCTACCATTTGCTTTTCAAAATTGTCTATTGTCAATGGCATCTTCCTCTCACTATCACTACCACAAAGATGAGGAGGATGAATTTGATTCTCTTTTTGAAGATTTTTTAGAAAACCTCGATGTTATTCCCGAACCAAAAGAGAGAAAAAAACGTATCCATATTGAGAGAAACCGGGAAGAAGGCCACAAAAATCTCTGGAATGATTATTTTTGCGACACTCCGACATATTCACACAATCTATTCCACCGACGGTTCCGAATGAACATGTCCTTGTTCTTCAGAATTGTGCATCGTCTCTCAACAGAAGTAGATTATTTTCGTCTAACTGAAGATGCACTCGGACGATCCAGTCTATCTCCGCTCCAAAAATGTACCGCGGCAATTCGTCAATTGGCCTATGGTACTGCCGCTGATGCAGTTGATGAGTATGTGCGACTTGCTGAATCAGCGGCTCGAAAATGTTTGGAAAATTTTACAGCCGGAATAATCGACTTATTTGGCGATGAATACCTCAGACGTCCCACACCGGAGGATCTACAAAGACTACTTGCCAAAGGTGAAGAACGGGGATTTCTCGGAATGGTTGGAAGCATCGACTGTATGCATTGGGAGTGGAAGAATTGCCCCACTGCTTGGAAAGGGATGTATTCTCGGGGAACTGGAAAACCAACAATTGTGTTGGAGGCGGTTGCTTCGTATGACCTTTGGATATGGCACTCATTCTTCGGAGCTCCAGGTACTATGAACGATCTCAATATTCTTGATCGATCACCTGTTTTTGATGATATAATTAACGGGATAGCTCCCGAAGTTAACTTCTATGTCAACGGAACGGAGTACAATTTGGCTTACTATCTGACGGATGGTATATCCAAAATGGGCGACTTTTATTCAATCTATCCGACTACCACAAGGTCCAAAACATTCAAAATTTGCAAGTAAGCAAGAATCCGTTCGCAAAGATGTTGAGCGTGCCTTTGGAGTGCTCCAATCTAGGTTCGCTATTATTAAAAATCCTGTTAATAAATGGGATAAAAACAATATAGGAAATATTATGAGAGCTTGTCTCATTCTCCATAATATGATTGTCGAAGATGAAAGAGATTCAAACACTGTCGAGGAATTTGAAGATGATGATCAAACTTTTGTGGTTCGAAAAACCAAAAAACACGGCACCAGGATTGCTCGTCGCAAAGACGTTCGGAATCCACAAATTCATCTACGATTAAAAGAAGATTTGATTGAAAATATATGGCAAAAATTTGGACATCTTCCATGAAATCAATAAAATGTTTGTAATTTGTTTTTCTATTTTCTAATTTGTTTTTTTCTTTTGTAATTTGTTTTTTATTTTTGTAATTTGTCTTTTCATTTTGTAATTTGTCTTTCCATTTTGTAATTTGTTTTTCCATTCAATAAAAAAGTTTAATGTTTTTAAGAAAGTCCTTGGGATAAACTTATTTTATAAGAAAGTCCTTAATCTATGTCCTTAAGCTAACTATACTAATAAATTATTCTAAGAACTTGTAATTTTGTTCTAGGGATAATGATGCCCTAAGAACCCATTATTTTTTATTTTTTTAATCTGATTTTGGAAAAAAAAATTAAAACATAACCAATCGTTAACCACCATATATCAGTGGAACCCGCGAACAGTACAAGAATTTCACCACACTCGCCTTTTGTAGAAGAGATGGAAGAGATGGATTTTAGTTTTTTGTGGGGTCCACACCCCTTAAGAACCCATTAAGAGCTGGGGATAATCCTGCTCTAATGTCTTAAGAGAATAAAGCGCATCATAGTAATATACTATCAAATAAACGCGTTAAGTCGTTGACAATTGTTATGGCGACTCAAATTCGTTTATGTTTATTGGTGTATCAAGTCAATTACACATTTTAAAAAGAAGGGAGTCAACTAACCTATATAGAAGTTTATGGCATCGTACTATCCATTAATTTTCTTGCTTCTTAGATCAATTAAAACAAAGTATTCAAAAGCCTCGATCCCAAAATGCAACTATACCCCTACAGAATTATTAGAGTATAAACTCTTACTGTTAAACTGTGTATAAATTTGGCAATGACTGACTAATCAACATTTAGGATATTAGATTTCGAATGTTGTATAACAACCATCACAAGGTTTTTAATCGGGAAATGTGTAAAGCAAATAGAGTCGGAGCCAATAAGCTTTAAAAAAAAAACTTAAAATTATTCAAGCAACAAAAATCGTTTTTACATTTACTATTGCCTTGTATGAAGTTTGTTTTGAAAAAACTCATCGAAACTATGTCTTCAGCTCGATCTTCATCTTGTTTCCAGCTATCTAGCCAGCTCTCTCTCATAGACATGGCCATATATTCCCCTGAATATATCAAATCCATTTCGAACCCGTTTGTCCACCATCCGGATCAGCTGAGAAGTCGGTGTAGCTGCCTCAGAGCCTCTCAATGTCTTCTCCGAGCCAATAAGCTTTAACTGTGAAAACAACGGGCATACATAGACGTGTGCACACGTTGTGTCCCACGTGGACTTGACTTGTAAATTACGGAAAGGGTCTTCGATCTCCGTCTCATTTTATCAGAAGAACTTCTTGTGCTCATGCCTTCTTGGTCTTTCATGTCATTTAGAAACCGACAAAGATTATTTTTTAAGTTAAGAAATTATACATATCTTTATTAAAGATGTTATATTAGATTTTTAATTATAAGATAACAGTGTATTAAAAACAATGAGGCTTGATTAACAAACAAATGAGGCTCCATGTCAAACCATAATATATACGAAAATAAAAGTGGTCAATGACTATAATATGTATTTTTGGATTCTTTATCTGCTTTTGTTGGAAAAGGGTGGAACTTTAGGTTGCTTCCCGTGAATCTTCTCTACTTTTTTTTATTTTTATTTTATGAAAATGGCTATCTTCTCTACTTTCTTTCCCACGGATTTTTGAAGATATTTTAATACTGACAATCAAATTCAAAGCCATCAATTTGTTTTAGTAGCAATTTACAACAACCACCACATAAATGAGGGTTACTATCATTGATTCATTCTCTTGTAAATTTTTCTACGAACAATCATTATAGATACATAAATGCACAACTCGACTGACCATTTTGATTAAGCCACGCAGAAAAAAAAACAATTAGTAGTAATCCGGATAGATTTTGTAATAATCTGAACAACGAAAATACAAAGCCAATAAATAATCCTTTTTGATTAGAACATCCCATATTCTTAATGAATTCATTGCTAATCTAACATATATGATTAGGTTGCTAATCAATATTTATCACGATTTAATGGACCTTTATAGATTATCAGTACCAGTGGACTTGCACCGACTGCTGTTACCTCTTATCTTTGCTTAAATGACACTTTGAATTTGACCTATATTAATGTTTATTAAAGGCCATTTGAAGTAACAAAAGGATGAGAAATCAAATGAAGACATGCTCAAGAGACAATGAGACATACAACACAGAGATCCCAATGTGGTAACAATTTCCAAAGAACAGACGTAAATTGCTAGGAGAAGCAATAACTAACAAGTAACAGATACTATGCAATATCCAGTTCAAAAAAGAATAAAAAACAAAAACTATGCATAATAAAAATGGGTAAATATTAAATCCATGATAAAAGCAAATGTCCACAAGTAAGTGGGCTCGTCCGGGAATTTAAAGATAGCTTTTTCAATAAAATATGGCCCACTAGCAATCAAACCATAACGAAAACAAAAAACATAGGTTTCACCTGAACATATTACTTAATTGATAAAATACATAAAGCTTGTGACACACTCATAGTCGTTTCTTCTTCACTTCTTCGCTTGAAAAATCCAACATGGTTATATTTCGACTCAGGAGAAGAACCCAAGCCTCCGTATCCAGCACTATCCGGAACTTCACGTTCTTGTTCCAGTTTAGGAACCATTTATATGCTGGCTCAAGTTATTTATCCCATATAACCCGCAAGTTTATATGCTGGCTGATACTCTCATCATGTTTTTTTCAAGTCAGGTGGAAGGCTATTGATAAGAATTCCTCTGGAACCAAGTATCTCTGCTGACAAAGACACTGCAATGCCCGAGCCTTTGGTTCACAAGAGATCGATGGATCCTGTGAACCACGACAGCTTCTTAGAGCCTGCTAAACCGGTTATGGCAAACGAAGATATGTAAGAGTAAGACTTGGGAGACATTTTGGAATTGGGAGCGGAAGTCTTTTGAATGGGTCAGGGCCTGGGAATTCATTGAAGCAACACTAGCATTAGCATGCATTTGTGTTTTTTGTTTGAAATTGGTATAATACTTGCCACAAGTTATATGTTGGCGACCAATACACAAGACATATGAATGACGACTAGAATCAGCCATACATGCATTGCTTACAACCCAAGTCATATGAATGACAACTTTTTTGTAAAGTTTCAATAGTGAGTTACCCAAATCACACGAAGACTGAAAAAAAAAGAAAAGATGAACATACTATCACATGAATGAGAGACTAAGGTCCAACCATCGCCTTCTTCACAGCCTCAACACCATATTTAACCAGCTTATTGATCCGTTGGCCTATCTCCATGCTTATTATATCAAGTAGACCTTGTTCACCTAACATGGAACACAACTGAAGCATGGACCAGAGACTAGAAGTTGCTACCTCTTTCACGTAGCTCGGAAATGCTTTATATGTAGAATCGGGTACGAGATAATTATTGCCCGGAGTACGGAGGGAGTGTTCAAAATCCATCAGGCATTTGAGCATTGGTGGAAAGGGCTTAGGAATCTTCTGTAAGTTTTCGGCGAACTCTTCCCTGAAGTTGTAGACCATGTTGCCATCAGCATATTGCACAACCGTGTCATTATCCGTGATCTTTCCAATTCCATGTATCTGCAAAACCGCTCCAGAACCCATTTTCTTTTGAGTTTTCAAAGAGAATGTGGTGGTTCTTTCACCGGTAAGAGAACCATTGCTCTCGACCCAGATGACTCTGTTTTTGCCGATCTTTCCGGGTCCGTATCTTGGCGTAAAGAAGAAATATGACCTTGACTTATGTGAGGGTCTTACACCGGCTAAGATTGAACCCTCGACGGAAGAGCATGCCGCCACGGTGAAAAGAACGTCGGAGGGAAATTGGCGAGAGATTGTAGAAGCAAGTCGACGGGTAGATAATCGAATCTTTACTGCTGGGTCATCGGAATTCTCACCACGGGTGAAAACAGAGACGAGGTTGGTCTTTGAATCGTACAAACTCAAGATTTTTCTCGGGTTTCTTGCAATTGTTGGGGAGATGTTGAGAATATGCGTATCCACATAGACGGATGTACTGGAAAGAGAACGTAGTTCGGCATAAGCCGTTGAGGCGAGTACAGCTCGTCTATTGGAAATTTCATACCGAGTCTCCATGGAAGAATCACTCACACTCTGTTTCTTGCTTCGACTCGCTCTGTTTTCTTGATACAGAAAGTTGAAAGGAGAAACGACTCTTTTTCTAAAATCAGAGAAGATGAGTTATATATAAACGTAAATAGCCCAAAACTGAATTATGAGGCCCAAAAGTGAGGATCGGTTAATATAATTTTGACCGGTTCGGGTTTGATTTGATATCAGTGCCGTTGAGAGATTTGGGGTGGGGGTGGGTTTGGTTTGGTTTGATATAATTTTGACTGGTTCAGATCTATTGCTGACTAACCAGATTGGTTGACACTGTCGGAATCAATTTGTGCCAGACAAAATTAAACCGTACTGATTTTAGCTTTTCACCGTATCACATTCTTACTGAATGAAAACACTCTTACGGAATAAACCAAATACCAAAATTTATTATTCACTAGGGGTTAACCGGCGTGTAATTTATACAATAATATATATTTTGATGATTTAAAAACTATTTTGTGTGTTTTCAGAAAAAAATATAGCAAACATGAAGATATTTAAATTTATTTTACTTCGTCCATCAACTTTTGAAGGTATTTCAAAATTAGCGAAAGTTAAATATATGCATAAAAAGAAACATCACACAACTAATATTTGAGACTATACCAGAATTTTCTGAATATATGCTCCTAAATGAATAGAGCTTTGTTACCGTTATATCCAATTGTGCAAAATGCTTTTAAATTTGTTGATTACATTAGCTTATTTCATGGGTGCATTTGCTGATCAAGATGTGAAGACACCGCAAGACTTATTAAATAGAAGTGAGAAGACATATCAAAGTAATAAGTGAAGCTTAGTGTGATCACTACCTCGTTCCTTACAACCATAGCTATGGTTGCATCTTTCATATCTGATGAGATTGAGGTGCCTAATAAGAAGACGGGTGTTCGGTAGATTTCTAAGGCCTTTCACTTTAATGGATTTACGTCCATTATTTCAAGATAAGTAAGACATCTTAAAAAATCAAATGATACCTTTAAAACTTATTTTACATTTTTAGTTAACATCTATTTTAATACTGCATTCACCTTTGCACAAATTTAATTATATTACTTGATAACCAAGACGTTCTGTTGTTCTAAATTTGTTTTTTTTTTTCATTTTGTATTTAAAATACAGAATAGAAAAAATGACATTTTAATTATCATCTACACATTTCTAATTAAATTCACTTTTATGTTCTAGTTTTGTCGTTGAAGGCATATATGACAAAAGAAATTTTTTAGTTAGTTTTGCATTTCCCTACGTTAACAACCGGAACACGAATTTTGGATGTGTTATTTCAGTGAACATCAACTGATTTTGCTTTACAGAGCAATGGTGTATTAAGTTTGACTCAAACCCAGTATGAATCAGTCTAAAACCAAACTTGCATTGTCCAAACCGAACCATTGATTTGTCGGCACTACACGCGGGTTGTCGACCTTTGTGATATTTAAATTTGTAAAATCTTTTGTTGGTTTTTTGTGTATTTTGAAGTGGAGTTCGTGTTTTTGCTATTGGTTTTGATGCGTATTCTAATTTGTTATGAAGTTGTTGAATTGTCGTGTTTTGGACAGTGATAGTGCTTGGTATCTGGTTTATGTATTGTGGTATGTTGTTATTATATATGAAATATCTTTTTATAAAAAATACTATATATGAAATTTTTTAAATATTATATATGAAATTATTTTAATGGGTCATTGGTTTTTTTGTTGTAAGGGTTGTTAATTTTTTTTTGTTATTCATACATATTTGTGTAAGTTTGTGTTTTTCACTATGGTTTTGATTTTAAATTTTAATAACTTTAGTGGTGGGGGCGACGTTTTTAAACTTGGAAGAAGTTTTAGGAATTTTTTATTCATCGAACTTGTGTTAAGGAAGAACAATTATGTGATAGAGATTGCATGTGGAAAAACAATAGCTCTATATTTGTCACTTTGTTCTGCTATTAGTGGATCGCGAACCTTGGTTATGGTTGCTTAAAGAGTATCTCCTAACTCTTGATTTGAGCCCACCAGACGACTCTGTGTTAGGTTCATCAGTTTGTGATAGTTTCTTCTTATCCAGTTGCCAAGGAATAGGGGGTATTCCTACGCATCAAAAGAGGCTGATAATACTAACGGAAAGGAGCTGCAATTTGTTAGTTGCGAAAGAGTAGGTGTTGAGAATCTCTAATGTGCTTGAGTTGTTTCTTAGAAACCTTGGTGCCCAAGGTGTGGTGAAGAGTAATTATAGATCGGTCATTCTTACTGAAAAAATTAGGTGTTATATATCAATTGTTCGTTTATAACCTTGTGAGATTATGAGTTAACTTATTTGATTTAATTTCAAATGATGAATATACGAAGGCCGTAGGAGAACATACATTCATGACCTTATATCAGTATTCAAAACAATCTATATGAATCCATCTTTTCTTTTTTTTCTTGTTTTTTAATGCAGATTATCCCTCCAGTGTGAAGAAAATGTTTATGGAAAATTATTTAATAATTTATGTACGGGCCTATATTTAACATCAAATGTACAAATAATCTAAAAATTAAACCAATTATTTTAAATTGTTAAAAATTGGCGCTGGTTATATTGACCAACTGGACCTAAAAATTACGCTAGGGAGGGTAATGGTTGTTGTCAAGAATGCAAGTGACAATGAAAGTTTGTTATCTTGCAGTGAAGTTGAAGTGAGATAGGTTTAAATAGAAGGTTAAAGTGCTCTCAACAATCTCCTGTAAGCATTGTGGAAGGTCCCAATCCTATGGGCCTTGTCCACCTGTGGCCTCCAGAAGCAAAAGAATGCGTAGCCGTTTCCTTAAAATAAGAACGTGAAAGTGCTAGTCGAGCACAAATAAGAACCTGCTGGTGGGAGACGCCTGCAGACCGGATATTGGCCAGTTTAGTTATTTCAGTGTCAAAAGCTACAAATGCGTCAGTGTCGGTTGCAACATATAGTCATTTGCACATGGTGCCTAGCATAGTTTCCCACAATGGTGTCTTACTTTGTAACATATACGGGATGAGAATTGAAAAATGGAACTTTAATTGGTGGTCTCGTTAAGGATGGCTTACTTTATGACCCAACAACGTTCACCTCATTGCAGGAAGCTCATGTGAATGATGTAAACCCACGCTTTAATTTCCGGTAGCACTTGGAGCAAGAAATTTAGGACCACTCATTTGATGTGTCGATTTTAGGACGGTCATTTAGCTCTGCTCATTTAGCTCTGCTAACGTCATTCACTCAATCCTTTTTACACCCCTATATTTTGTAGGGCTAGAGGTCGAGCCTTTGCCACTGCCACATGTTCTAAATAAGAACCGCTTTCAGTCAGTGGGTTTGGACTATTAAGGTATTCTCCTTGTTGTAGAAAATAGTGGTGAAACTCATTACACCTCAAGATAACTTGTACTTGCACCACTCTCATTGTCGAAATAGAAATAAATTGCAGAGGTTGCATTCAGGAAGAGCCGACCTGAAACAAAAGTTGAGTCAATTTGTTGGGTTCCTTCTAGATGGAGGAAATCCATTGAGTTTGGTTGGTGATAATCAAACTTGGAGTTGGGCTATTGGTATTAGTCCATGAGATTAGTATTGGGCATTGAAGATTCTTGGGGGTTAGTGAGACACTATATAAAGTCTCTTAACTTAATTTGTGTGGTCAACAAAAGCAGAAGACATAACACAAGAAAATAAAGAAGAATAATCAAGAAGACTCTTAAGACAAAAGAGAGAAAAAGAGAAAAGAAGACAGTTTCGTCTGGGTTTTTCAAGGCAGAGTTTGGAGGATCAAACGGATCCTGATCGGGCTGATATTTTATGGGAAGCTTCTTCAATCAGTGGGTTAAAGGTTCACCGAAGGGATTTGGATTCTAACAGTTGGATCTTCTGTTGTCTGGGTTTTGGTGAAGCTGGTCGTCACAGTTCTTCAGCAGTGCTGTCTTGAGTGTTTGGTAAATCCGACGGTGAAATCTTCTCTGATTGAGCTAAAATTTGGCAGAGGTATTGTTGACTTGTTCATCTTGGATTTATACGGTGGGATTCGTCTCTGGTTGCCGGAATCCTTGTGAGCTGAGGTCGTTTGGTTGCTGCCGGTTTTGAAGCTTTGTGTTGCTCTCTTGTTGTTGTTGTTGTTCTTGTGTTGGAGATAGCTCTTTGTAGCTAGAGTCTCTGTTCTGATCAGGTTCTGTTCAAGTTGTTGAACAGGGAGGACGTGGTTGTACTCACATACATTTATATAGTGGATTGTTGAGTGGACTACGGTCCCGTGGTTTTTCCTTCTCACATCGAGGAGGTTTTCCACGTAAAAAGTGCTTGTCTCATTTAGTTATTGCTTATACTATATCCTGCTATCGTCGAAGTATTTTCCTCACAGGTTCACACAAGATCAGGGAAAACATGACCGTTAAATTCCGCTACGCCGTGTGCCTTATTCCCCAACAGAGTTGTTTCTGAGCTAGTGTGATTTGCTTATCTGATCCCAACACAATTAACATTTTAAGACCAGCTATATCATGCTTAAGAAATAGTGGTCAATTGCTTACTCCCAACTAATTTAGGGTTGAAGTTTGTGGCAACCACCACCTTCGGTTCAACACTCCTACTCAGAAACTAATTTCATCAAGGGCTTTAGCCAATCCGTTAAACACACTTATAGGCATACATTTGAGTTCTTGAACCGACAGTTACGAAATTTTTTATACATGTCGACTCATGGACATAGTTGCTTCCTACATTTTCTTGAAGCATTAGAGGAGATAAGTTCAAGTTATAATTTAGGCTGACAGCTCAAATGATCTAATTAAGAAAGGAACGTATAATCTATACAAATGTATGGGTTCTACAGAGATAATTCTCATTACTTATTTGGAACCTGTAAGACTAAGACGTGTTTGATTTTTTGTACCAAACGGATTTTGTCTAGAGATGATTTCACGTTTATCATAAAACATACATATGCTACATATGAAATGATTTTGACTTTCTTTGGTCCAAAAGCAGTTTGTATATACTAATACCAGATCATGAAATAGTAAAGACAGCTAGAATATTACTTTCTGTATAGATGTGAATACTATATATTCAAAAAATCGAGCTAGTTGCATGATAAACAAAGTTGGCTAAACTTTAATAGAAAAAAAAAACTGTATGTGAGTTTATACCTTTGGATGCTTATGGTAAACATCATGTGTTGTACTCTGAGTCTCTTTCATCATATGTAGTTCTAGTCTCCTTTACTTGCCGAACAATATCTGTGGAGGAAATATATATGCTAAGCCAGTAAGTCTGATATCAAAGTAATATATTGAGAAGTATTAAAAGTGTGAATTTAAATCTAACCTGGTAAATCAGAATTGGTGTTGGCTAGTACCATTAGTTGGTCATAAATCATAATTCAGAAACCTGAAGTGCTCCATCAGTATTGGTTTGAACCGTTTCTGTCCAGAAGTAATAGGCAGAGAGTATGGAAAAGGGGAGGCCACACCGAAAGTATTCGTGGAATTTTTGGGTTTCTTCACTGAATGACACAATTCTGGTGCGTTACTTGGTAGAGGAAGCGAAAGAGGGATGATAAGCTCTTGGATTACAGAAGGCGGAAGAGGGATCGTAAGCTCAGACGCACAAAATAATTGGGGCTGGAGAAACAACCTGATAAAAGCCCAAGCGATTTGTAAACCTCGCCCCATCATATTTTTTAAGGAGGACATGTGGCAATCTTTCCACCTATGGAGAAAAAAAGTCTACTTTATTATAAGAGACTAGTTGCATAGCCCCCGCGCAGGCGCGGAGCCGGTGACGTTGTTGATGTATCGGATAATTTTGTGTATGTGATTTTATCCATTGATTATACCCTTGAATATTTACCGAATTTTGTTTGATGATTATACCAAGAATAGTAAGAAATAAGACAATGAATTTTGAGTTTAAAACATGAAATTATTTTTTATTATTAGCCTGTTTTGGCTCATAAATTACTTTCCCGAAATATTGGGCAACTTATATTTGTACGTAGCCAATGATTAATGCAAAGACAATGAAATTTATGGCCGCAGGTGAGTGTCAAAATATTGGTTACATTGGTGTAATTCTCAAAACAGATGGTGCATATCTGGTTTTCCTCTTCGGTTGTCGAGTCACTTCTAGGTCCGTGATGATTAGATCAACGTCAAGTCTAGCGGTTGCATTTAGATTGTAGTCTCTAATGGCGAGAGTAACTTGAAGATGTTGGGATATAATATTATGGTTTTCCCTCATTAAATTCATCACATATTGGTTAGTCTCCTCAATAAGGAATGTAGAGTCGGGATGATGATTGTCATGATATGATAACATGAAATCTAATGATTCAGCGACTGAGTCATTGTAATTACCTTGATTGTCAAAAATTGATGGTACCTGGAAATCGATGACCGATTGTTGTGTGTTTGGTCTTTGTATATAGACCTGGAGTAATTGTCGCTCATGTTGATGTTGTTTGGTTGTGAAAGCTTATCATATTGTAGATATGTTTATAGGTTGTTAGGAATTGATGTCAGTTTGCCTATTTATTTTTACGTTTGTTTATATAATGTATTTATTATGATGTTGAAAATTGAAATTAATGTTTTAGTATTTTATTACGGTGATTTATTGAATTCTTCTTGTTATGAAGACTAATTTTCTCTTTGTTTGTTATGATATCTAAAATAGTCAAATAAGAAGAATTGTAAATTCTTCTCCTAACATTAATCTTTCATAAAAATATTAATATTTTTTTATTTGCATAAAATATTGACCTTTACAATTGCTTAATGTATAGCTTTACTTTCAAAATGATCGAAGAAATATCTTGAATACAAAATGAGGATTCTATTCTTATTGTTATATAAATATTTATTTTAGTGGTTTATTTGAGCTGTGGAATTTTTTTGTTGTCTTTCTAATTATTTGAATTGTTGATCTAAAATTGAAACTGTTTTCCCTAATGTTTTATTGTAAAGTTTAGTAATCGTGGGTTTAAAACGTTGGGCTCAAATTACAATGGGTCTTTTTCGAACTATTGTTTTGGAAAAAAATAAAAGTATGGTCTTTATTGTTTCTTCCGTCTTCGGGAGAGCTTCACATCTGCGATTCTTTTCCTGATATGCATAAGTGTGTGAGTTTGGAGGGCACAAGCGCGGGGTTATGAACAGAGTTTCATCTCAATATTTGCTAGAGTTATTGTAGTGAGAGTTTTGCATTTTCGATCGATCATTGTTTTTCAAGTTTTTTATTTTTATATGGTTAGAGTTATGTTGATGAACTGTATATGCATTGTTCTCCCTTTATGAAATATTAAATTGTGTTAGTAATATGGTAGATATAGTTCGTAGTGTTGCTTGCTGTGTCACTGAGAATTATTGTTTGTTTGTTTTTTTTATTTGTTTCTTGTACTGTTGAGAGTACATAAATTAAATTAAAGTTGTTGAGAGTACCTTTGTTTCTGGATTTTTTTTCTCCAGATTAATTGTGTATGTTGTATGTATTAAGTAATAATTTTTATTATCTTTATTTTGTTTGTTATATTGTTTTATTTTATTTTTAAACTTGTTGCTTTTACAGAACCTTTAAAACAAATACATGAAGACTTGTAGAAATAACTATAAAATGAGTGATAATTCTGAGTGTTTGGACATTAATGGATTTTCAACAAATTTATATATTTCTCATAAGAAGACAATAGCATTGGTATGTTGACATTGAACATGTAAGCTATTTTCACAAGACAAGTGGAGTGAGCAGGTGGAGATGTTGTTGTCGTATTTGTGTCTGTCTGGATTTTCTCTTGTATCTCTTGGTGTGCATGTGTTTGTTTCTCTTTAATTTGATGGGTAATATGTAAACAAAAATCGTTGTTTGTTATATTTATCAGAGTTCATAATTTACTCAGTTTTTTCGTTTAGGTGATTTCACTGATCTTGGTTGTCTTCTTTGTCTTCTTCATAAGCATCTGCGAAAGTATGTTTATAAATTGTTAAATAACTGGTTGTGTAGTTTGTATTTGTTTACCTGACTCGATTATATGTCGTTGAGTTTTAGTTAAGGTGCTTGGTTTGGTATATTTAGTTTGAAGTTTATTTGTAAAATTAGACAAAAAGGTGATCATTAATGATTCATCTTTTTGGATTCCAGTTTTTGGATTCTAGTTTTTGGTGTTTTGATTATTTGGGTTGTTGTGGTTTCTGTTAAACTGTAAAATAAAGGTTTGTGTGAAATCAGTTTGATAAGTAAGGGAGATAAATAGACGACCACAGATCTTGGGTAGGAAATATTTTCGATCATTGACGTTAGTACAATATAGACGGTAATTGTGTGTTGATTTTTTCTAACTGGTCATAGAGGATACGGATAATGACTCGAGTTGTTTCTTTTGTGAGTTCCGAGCCCTGGATAGAACGGATTTTCCCAATCACATTTGAGTTTAATATCATTTATAATATCGAAACATAATATAAACCCATATGTAATATGATAATATACATGGAAGTTTGAGGTTTGTGTTTGCAATCATTTGGAGATTGTCGAACATCCTAATCAAGACTGAAGATTGATCTCAGGAGCACTCGTGATGACTTCATCAATAATGGTTGATGGAATGAGGAATTGATGATCAGTTATCTTGTACATGTTTGAGCACCTAGCAATCTCAAAACGATCGATTTTCACGAACCGGCTTTCAAAGATGGCATGTAATGATTAGCACATCCGGCGGAAATAAATCCATGAATCATAAAATCTGCAAATAATATTATTCAACAAAGAATCAGGAAATCAATTAAAAACAATTATGTTAATAAATGTGATAGATCAAATATTAACTTACCATAAACTCACTATCTTTCTTGAATTTCAAGGAATCCCAAAAGCGGAGGAGGCCAGCGACAATGTTCTGACTACTACGACCAATAAGGAGAAACTCGAAGGTTGAGTGACAGACGCCGGTGACGCTGGTTTGAGAAACTGGAGAGGCGGAGAGAGACATTTTCTAAAAGATGGTTAAAGCTAAGAGGAATCAATGATTTATGTGGAGATGCAGATTGGGTTCATTAAAGATGAGAATCATATATATATATATGGTTTGCAGAGGGACTACAAATCAGAAATATTTATGATCAAGCGATTTAAGATTGGGAGATGAATAGTTTACCGGTAAAAAAAAATTACGAATAGACAAACGGCGCAACTCTATAACTCAGTCCGATACAATGATGAAAAGAATTTTAACTGATGTTAAACAACGACAATTTACAATATGAAAAAACTATAATTGTTACAAACTTAAGCTATTTCTTAATATAACGTGATGAAACTCATTTAAAAATGAATCACATAATACATTTACAGGCCCACCCTCAGAGAAAGCCCAAGAAGTAATGGCTTTCAACCTTCATAAATATATATTAGTTGTGGCCATCAATGTACAAATTATCCATTAGTTCAATGGTATAAATGGTTGAGGTTGTATCTTTGTAACCTGGGTTCAAACCATGGGTTTTACACTTTTTAACACCTTTTTAAAATGGGTACAAATTATCCATTAGTTCAGTTGTATAAATGGTGGATGTTGTATCTTTGTAATCTGGGTTCAAACCATGGGTTTGACACTTTTTAACACTTTTTTTAAAATGGATCCCACAAAAACGCTGACGTGTCGCCTTAAGAGTGACTCAACTGTCCCATTATATAAGAGATTAGAACCAAAGTAAATCACAAATACTAAAAAACTTAAAGAAGAATATCCGCTCCACTCCACTTTTATACAATAGATTTATACTAACAATTAAATATTGAATTTTAAATATATATAATTATATTTTGACACGCATTTTCAAAGCGCAAAATTAATTTGGTCGCAAAAATGTACTTGATAATAATTAAAATTTTATGCATTTTATTTTTATACTTATTTTTTTGTACTTAATTATATAATTTTTAATTATTTTTTATATACAACCTGTAAAAACTATAATCATAATTCAAAATACATTTGCAGCTACAAATACTTTGTAGGTTTTACAAAATAACCCGTAAAAGCTGCAGCGGTAATCCAAAATATTTAAAATACTGAAGATATTCAAAATATATTTTTTTCCATCCAAATATCTAACCAACGTAATTTTATGTATTTTTCATGTATTATAAAATTCATATGTCATTTTTTATTTTTTGAATTTGGAGAATTTTAAGGTATATTTTAATTTTATAAATTTATATGATTTAAACAGGTAGCCAAAGCCGAGCTAAACCCGTAAAAGTATGAACCGAACCAAAATTTATAAATATCACCAGTTGAATATATTCATGAGTCTACTATATATTCAAGTTGATGCAAATCTCGAAATTTTGCATTTAAAAATACTCATGCTACACTATCATCAATTTAAAAGATTTAAGAGTTGACTATATATTTAAGTTTAATGCAAATCTTGAAATTTATCAATTTAAAAATACTTTGATTTATCGTGTTTTGGATTTTTTTTTTGTTTCCAACTCGACATTTTAGTTATGTATATATTTTGAAAGATGTTAGTAGTTTTTTTTACTAAACATAAAAACTGCTATGTCCATATCAAAGATTCGATATGTAATACATATTGGTGATTTTCATTAAATAAACTGTTTACATAGTATATACTTACAAAATAATGCAATAAATTAATTGTTAAACCTACTTTTTTATCTTATATGTTTTCCATTAAATTTTCATCATTTGATTTTATATATATGATTTATAAAATGTTATTATTACACATAATAATTTGTCATGCAGTTAAAAATGGGTTTGTAGTGTTTAACTTTGACCCAATGTAAATGAAAAGGTCTACTTTAGTTTTTGAAAATAGTTCTATTTATTTAAAAATCGTGAAGTCCAATTGGATTTTCCTTGTTTGTTAAATATATTCTCAGAATTCAAATTAGATATTGGCCATAAAATATGTCTGACTGAAGTATTATGGTAAAGGCGGTTTTGATCAGTCCCGGCTCTTACCCATGGCAACATGGACATTTGGATCCATAGGTCCATAAATTTTTTGCGTTGTTTTAAGGTCTATTTTTTATTTGACAATAATATCTAAACTATGATATATGTTTTAAGGTATGTATTAAGGTCTATTTCAATTTGTTAAATTATCAAAAAGGCTTAGTGTGTTCTTTTAAAGATCATTTCAAACTATTAAACTATCAAAAAACCATAATTAAGTCAATTTAATATACTTATTTGAGATCATCATGGTCTCTGTTTATCAATTTTATGCATTTTGAAAAAGAAAATTTAAAGAGTACGAATTTTGAATTAATTATCAAATATTTTGCATCAACTAAAGCTAGAAAAAACATTTTATGTGATTATTTTATCCTCTTTTAAAGAATTGATATTTTATTTATTTATTTTAGGTCTTACAACTCAGATTAAAAAATAATGCAGTGAAGAAAAAAATAGAGAATATTTATAAAAGGGGTCCATATGTAGTGTTTCGCCCTGAGCTATTATATTGGTTAAGACGATACTGGTTTTGATGCATTTTTCTCATCGTTATTTAATGTTAGTTTTGTTTGATTATTCCACCAATTCCTATTATTATGTAGTTGAAGTGGTGGTTACATCCACAATATAGTTTGATGAAGTTAGTACTTTTTTAAAGTGAAGATCTCGGAAAGAAATTATATGGACTAAACCTCTATTAACTGTACATGTTCCGGTTTTAATAAAATAATTTTTTTTTGGAATAATAGACAGAGAGTTCGTTCCCCTAACAAAATCAAAGTAGCAAAGCCTCTATGAGCTAATTTTGCGGCTGAAACCCGGGAAGAACCATCGGGAACGAGAGTATTGGTGGAGCGACAAACTAACAACAGACTCGTGAATCTTCTCTGTCCTAATATCAAATATAAAAACATCATTACCATCCTCACCACCACTAAAATAGATGCAATCTGCATTGACTCCTTGAATGTCCTTGGCAGGCACGGTGATCCCCAAATCCAAAAGCATCGCTTCATCACCCAAAGACTTAACCTTGTCCCAGCCCGTCCACCGTGAACTCTTCTTGTAGATACCAAATGACCAGTTTTGTCTGCACCTTGACATTACGCTCACGACCATCAGGACAAGTCCGGTTACAGACAGCACAATGTTTTTTTTCTCAGTGCAATCTATCGTCAGAGGGACAGTCTCAAATATGTTCGAGGAGAATGAAGCCTCGTACACATGAGGCTCAGGCGGGTCTCTGGAGGAGGAAGAAGAGAAATCAAAGATTTGGATGGCGTCATAGCGATAGACGTAAAGCTTCGGATGACTGTACACCATGTCACGGCAGGGGGAGCAGTCAGGGATACGTGTCCAGGAGTGATCTCCTCGCTTGCAGATAAGCGTATACTGTGTAGCAAAGGAGGAGTGGAAACAAAAGGGTCTAAGAGAGAAGACAACAAAATAATCTTTGCCACCCTCGTCTACCCATAACCTAGGGGACTTGATTTCGAACCCTATGGTATCACCACGAATGTAAGACGATACATAAAACTGTTCCGCGCGGAACTTATCAGCCCCGATCCGCTCGAGGTTTGTCTTGCCGCGTTGCGACTCGGGCGGAGGTAAATTGATCCTCTGGCCGGTTAAGAGATTCACGATATAGAGGTCGAACCGAGGGTTCCGCATGAGGAGCCAGTATTCATGCGTAGCAACGCACACGCTCCCGACACCACCGAGGTCCTGTTGACTTGTGTACATCTTGTCTTTTTCCGCAGGATTGAAGAGCTTGCAACCACCATTATAGTCTTCTGCTGGGAATAGAATTAACCATGGGACCTGGCTTTTTGGCGTGCACTGTCTGGAAGCAGAGAGCCACGCCGAACAAACGGATTTAGCTCGTCGCAAATCCGTGAAGCTGAGTCGTTGGAGAACAGAGTGCAAAAGATCTCTAGGAAGCTCGGACCAATAAGGACAGTTTCTCCGCTTAGCCTCCTCTTCTTGGTACAGTCTACGGTATAGCGAAATATATTCCATAAGAGAAAGGCCCTGCTTTGTCTCTCCTTCGCGCCGCACCCGTTTTGAATTAGGGTTCTTCTTCAGCTTTGGCATGATGATTTTAGTTGGCAAAACGAATTTTTGTAGAGATTAGACGTTTTTTTTGTTTATAATAAACATAACCAAAACCCTTTTCTAAAAGGATATACCGTATACCAAAACTTTAAAGAGATATTATTGTTACTGAACCAATATTCATAAAAGAGTTATTCTTGGGTTCATCCCCTAGAGTTATTTTTGGATTCACCCCCTAGAGTTCACCAAGCAATAGAATTGATAGAATTGTGTTATTTCAAATTTGATAATTTTTAAAAAAGGAAACAAAATCTTGTTAAATTATATTATATTTTTAAAAAAAAATAAAAAAAAATAAATAATAATAATCATTAATAAAAACGAAAATAATTCTTTAAAAAATATATTTTAACACTAAACCCTAAACTCTAATTCTAAACTCTAAATCCTTGGATAAATCATAAACACTAAACTTTAAAATTTAATCATAAATCCTAAACCCTTGGATAATCATAAACACTAAATTTTTAACACTAAAACACTAAGTCCTAAACTCTAATCCTAAACCCTAAATATTTGGGTAAATCATAAACAGTAAACCCTAAACTCTAATCCTAAACCCTAACCCCTTGGGTAAACCATAAAATAAAAATACAAAAAAATAAATAAAAATAGTAATATTTACAAAAAAAAAAAAAATCTTTAAAAAAACACTAAACCCTAAACCCTAATCCTAAACCCTAAACCCTTGGGTAAACCATAAACCCTTTGGATAAATATTAAACATTAAATCAAAAATTAAATATTAAACATTAAATCAAAAATATTTTGCAATTATTACTTTATTTATTTATATTTATCTTTTTATTTTAAAACATAATATAATGTTATAATATTTTTTAAAAGATATTTTCATTTTTATAAATATTATTTTTTTTGTATTTTTATTTTAAAACATAATATAACTTAACAAGATTTTGTTTCCCTTTTTAAAAGATATCAAATATGAAATAACAGTATCCTATTGGTTGGTGAACCTCTAGGTTCACCCTAGAGGGTGAATCCAAGAATAAGTCTTCATAAAACCCCTAAAAAAACTTGAGATTTGTTGAGTATAGAACGTATTAGTTTCTTAATTCAAATAACAGAGTACAAAGATATCTTTAAAAAAAAATTACCAAAAAAAAAATAATCTTAAAATAGATAGCTTGTCACATACTCAAAGCCGTTTATTCTTCCCTTCCCTCATCCATTCACTTGAGAAATTCAACATCGTTATATTTGAGTCAGGAGAAGAATCACGTTCTTGCTCCAGTTTAGGAACCGTGTAATGAAAAGCAAAGGACCATTCCACTGTTTTCGCCGGTTTCTTGACCTCAGGTATGGGAACATCTGAGCTACTATTACATATGGATTCGATCTTAGCGTTGACAGACGGAGATAATGTCTTTTTATGTTCTCCACGAAGAGCAATGTCTGGGAAGTTGAGACGAGTGTTGTCTCCTCTAATCCTGTGAGCAGCTTGATCGTATGCTAATGCAGCTTCTTCCGCGGTTTTGAACGTACCGAGCCATAACCTGGTTCGGTGTTTAGGCAACCGAATCTCAGCAACCCATTTTCCCCATTGCCGTTGTCTTACGCCTCGGTATAGTTTAACCGGTCTTGTTATGTTGGTTTTCTTCATTCGGGTTGGTTTAGCGATGAAGTTACGATGGCGAGCTTGGTTTTGTTGTCTGAGATGTAACTCTCTTTGAATTTCGAGGATTTGAGTGTCAGTGAGTGGGTTTAACCCAATTGGCCCGGTTTGGTTAACAGGAGCTAATGGAACTGGTTTTGTTACCTTCATGAACGGTTGGAGAGCTTTCATGAACTCTTCTGCGCAGCCATTCATGTTTAAAGCTTTTTCGATTTGTAGTTTTGTACCAAAAAAATAATAATTAATTTGGAGAAATAAAGATGAGCTTTGGAGAACAAAAGAAAGCCGTACTGAGGAAAAAAAATGACTAAATAATATAAATAAAAAATACACACACGAATGCCAAAAAAGAAAAGAAGGTTTTTTTTTGTGCGTGTGTTTATAGTCGCCATACCTCTGGCTTATATATGTGTTCATTTCCGACCATAAGGGTTGTGTATTGTAAATGCTAAACACAATTTTTAATACAATTTTAGTATACTAAACACAATTTGCTCAAAAAACAGATTTTAATATCTCCTTACAATAAAAATACGTATATCTAAAGAAAATACACCGCATCAAAGTAGAATATTATCAGACGAACGTGTGAGTCGTTGACAATAGTTATGGCGACTCAGATTCGTTTATGTTTGTTTGTGTCTTAAGCCAATTACCCCTTCTATATTAAAAAGGGAAGAAGAAAAGGTTAACCAGTACTAAGTTTATGGAGTTTTCAATCGTGCCCGTCGTATAAGATACTTTATAATAATTATTTTTAAAATTAATTATATTAATTATATATTTTTAAATTGTAAAACTAAATCTTAAATAAATGAAGATGTATATACATAATATCTAATGAGTATATAACAGTTTTTCATTTAAAAATAAAAACTATATATTCCTTTTAACTTGATTTCTTACTATTTACTTGTAGATACTCCCTACAATCTTAAAGACAAAAATGATTTAATGTCTATTAATTTCCTTGTTTATTTTATCAAAGGAAACAAAGTAAAAAAAAAAATCTGAAGCTCAAAATGCATTATCCTAATAATCCTAAGTATAACCATTACTGGAATTTTACCAAAAAAAACCATTACTACAAGACCATGTGAATGATTGGTTGGAATATACCAAGTGTTTTTATCTTTAATTTTTATTTATACACATAAACATTTCCATTAATGATTTATTTGGCTTATAAAGTACAACAAAAAAAATAAAGAAATAGATTAGAACATTTATTTTATTAAGAGTATTGTTCAGAAAGTTATAAGAAAAAATTATTGCAAAAATCATTTTTCTCATCTAGGTTTTATAACCATATATATATATATATATATATATATATATATATAAACAACCAATCATCCACATCAATAAGAATCAATGTAGTATAACTTTGGCATATTAAATTTTAAATATATTTATTTTATTTGGAAAAAAAGTAAAGCCGGAAATGGAACGAAATAGAGTAGGAGCCAATCAGCTTTGAGAGTGAAAGCAAAAGGTCCTCGAAACTTGGGTTTCACGTAGACGTGTGCACACGATGTGTCTTAAGTGGATTTGACTTCAGGAAAAACGTGAATCTCTAGTGAATATTCTCTACTCTATTTTTGTTTCACGTTTTTTAAAAAGATATTTTAATAGAATTCCAGATAGATTTTGTAGTAATCTGAAGAAAGAAACAAACGAATATCCCCCTAATCTCAATGATTTATTTATTTATTTATATTTTTTTTTGCTATCCTAAGAGGCATGAATAAGACATGGGCTATTATGATTCAATGAACCTCAATAGATTCTCCGTACCAGTGGACTCAGCACCTCTAAACTTAACTTAAATGACACTTTGAATCACCTAATTATTTAGGTTTATCAAGGGGCATTTGAAGTATTAAAGGGATGATAAACCAAATGAAGACATGCTCAAGAGAAAATGAGACCCAATATGGTAACAATAATTCTTAAAGAACAGACAAATCGCTAAGAGAAGCAAGACTAACAAGTAACAAAGATGCAATAATCGGATGACAATAGAAGTTATTGTTACAGCTAGCCTTCCAAAGTTCAAATCAACAGTACCTAAGTGTTGTTCTGTTGAGGTGTTTTCGTTGCTCTCTCTAAATCAATCTTGCAATTTTCTCTCAACTCTTTCATTGTTACGAAGCTATCCTGCTGCAGATAATAAAGTAACAACGGACTTCAAAACACATATAACCGAAACAAACAATTTCACAGTGAGAACATTTGTTTCTGAAAACCTAATAGAAGCTCTAGAGGAAACTTACAAGGTTGCTGCTTTCACGAGCCAAGTTTCCCTCCATGTTAAGAAAGAGAGATGTCCACTGATCCATGACATCAAACTCTACATTTGTGGAGTTTTCGGATCCATAAACATCCGTTGGCCTTCCTTTACCATTCCTTCGGATCAAGCTACTAGCTTCTTTCTGGCTCTTCTTCAGCACTGCAGTTAAATACAAACTCATCATGAATATACATGGAATGGAATGAATTTACCACTATAAATCAACTCCTAATTTTGCAGTGAACGAGAACACTTGCCCGATACTCGATAATCGACCTTTGATATCCTGGTAGTGAAGATCTGACCAGATATAAGCAGCTGATAAGTTTAAGTTTATACTCCCTCTGTTTCTAAAAACTCCATATTTTAGAAAAAAAATTGTTTCGAAAAGATACATTTTTTACATTTTCAATACATTAATTATTGAAAAATTATACATTTCCAAAAATATAACTGTATTTACTAAAATCTTATTGGTTCAAAGTTATGAGAAATTGTTAATTAAGAAAAACAATGCATTGGTAAATAAAATTTTATGTTTTTTCTTAATAAATGTGAAAAATCTAAAACATGGATCTTTTAGAAACAGAGGGAGTATATGTTAATGTTATACATGATCATCCTCATCTATACAACAACTATGTCGTTACCACATATGATGGCTGATACATTTGAGAAAAAAGTATAATGCAATTTCAGCTACAATATATATTTTTGAGATTTTGACGAAAAACATGTGATGGGTTTTCTAATAAAATGTTACGAATGGTTCTCGTCGGAAACTGCGAATGTGATACTTTGGTACTTTGGAGTGCAATGTAGTTTTTCATTTTAACAGAAAAATTGTTTGCAATTCTAGAATAAATTGGTTTTTGAAGGTTTTGATAGACAATGTGATTTTTCAATTTTAGCTAACAAATGTGCTTTAGCGATTTCTAGAATCTGCAAATTTGCTATTCATACAAGAAAATGCGATTTCACAGTTTTTGAGTAAGTATGCAAATTTGTTGTTTTAATCAAAATTTGATTTTGTGGTGTTGGTAAAATGTATTATAACGTTTTGTCCAAAATAATCTCGTTGGTTTTCACCTAGAGAATTCTAGTTTGCAATGTTTGTGGGATATCTAAATTTATGGATTTCACAGACATATGTTGTTTAATATTTTTATATTAAAATATAAATTTTTAGTTTAGATAAAAAGATATGTTTTTAATTTCTTGGAAGTGATTCATAAAAGTTACACAATTAGTCGCTATACAATTTTTAATTCAAATTTTCATTGATAGCAAAAAGAATATTATTGTTACGGTTTGGAAACTCTTTTACAGAAAAAGAGAATACAAATGGATAAAATATCACTTTAAATTGTTTGGCTAGGAAATAACAAGAAATTGGTTTAGCTGCTGCTTTTGAATTTTAAATATTCTTTTGGTACAACGAAGTGAGAAAATATATAGTAAACAGTTATGGTTGAAAGTCAAATAATCTAAAATAAAATGGATTTCGCTTCAGTTGTAAAAAAAAAAAAATTATCGACATAAACATACACATAAGAAAAAAATAAGAGCAATCCAATGCGGATTTCTTAGCATAAAGATTTTTTTAGAAGATATATATATATATATATATATATATTTATTTATTTAACTTAACAGAAAATCCAACCAAAATTATTTCTATTTTGAAACTTTCGGTTCGTTTTTTTTTTAATTTAGATACTCACAGTTAAATATTACTTTATATATATATATATATAGAACTTTATATATGTTGAACAACTTTATCGATGTAGTATTTTATAAGAGGTCCCTACTATTTAAGAATATTATTTTAAGATAAATTTATTATTCAACTAAATTATATTTTTTGATTTTAAATTGAGCTGTTTGTATCATTACACTTCTAGTCTTCTAGTCATGATATCTAAAAGATATCCTTTTGACTCTTTCTCCAGCTTTGTTTTTTTATTATTTTTGTTTGTGAAATTAAATACTGCTTAGTTAAAATTTATTTTGTATTTTCTTTTACAGAAACTATTTTGTTAGCAAAAGTGATATAGGATGTAATAAAATCGGGGAAAATGTTTTATAGACACTTTTTACTCATAATCATGTTTATTTCAATTTTCAAAGATGGAACCGAGGAAACATAAATTCTCATCCACCTAAAACTGCATAGAGCAGCAGTTACAGAGTATCAAGAAAACTAAGAAATAACAAAGTGAAATATTTAATTCCAAAAGCCAGAACACCAGTAGCTGACAAACGGCAACCTTCACCACCGAAGGTAGTTGGACAATCATCACTCAACGTCAATACCTAGCCTCAGCTAGCAAATGAGTTCGTAACCATGCTTGGCCTCCTCTGGCTACATAGGATTGATACCCATCTATTTCCAACCGTTAGAGCCGCCATATTGCTATACATATCCTCCACGAAATCAAGAGACCAACATTCAATGACCAGCAACGATATGGACACTTTCAACAAATATCAAGGAAATCTCCTCGGGTTCTCCATCTCCTCCTCCACACTCAAAGATGACAGTTCAAACGAAACATTCTATGTCTCAGGCTAGACATGCTGTCCACCATAACACACTTTATGGTGGAACTTTAGGTTGCTTCTCCTGAATATTCTCTACTCTCTTTTTAACGCTTTTTTGAATCTCTAGTGATTCTGTACTCTTTTTTTTTCTTTTTTACGTTTTTAAAAAAGATTATTAAAATAGAAATCCAGAGAGATTCTGAAGAAGGAAACAAACGAATATCCCCTATTCTCAATGATTTTTTTTTCTATCCTAAGAACAGCCGCAATAGAGTATTTAAGGGAGAAGTTCACACTTTTTTCGAGAAAAAAATAATAAAATAAGAAGAAGAAGGTGAACCCGTGTCTTGAAAGTTCACTGCGACGACCTCGGATCATAACTGTAGCGCGGGCCCCACAACACGTGGTGGCCCGCGATTGGTCCGCTTTTGTTTTTTTTTTCTTAAATCAAACAAAAAAAAAGTTAAAAAAAAAATTAATAAACAAATTAAATTTATGAACCTCACGTACGCATCGCCGATGCGGCTGCTCTAAGAGGCATGAATAAGACATGGGTTAATAAGGGCATCTCCATTAGCGATTTTAAAGGGGTTTATGGGCTCGGTTTCATAGGCCCGGAAGGGAAAAAGAAAATAAAAATTGGGCTATTTTCGGTGAACCGGGTCTTGTGAGTGACCCCGTATGAGACGGGTTCAACACACGTGTCGTGGCCACGCGCGCTTGAGTTTACGCGGAGAGAGACGAAAGACCATTCATTTTCGTGTCTTTCTCAAATAGCTAGGGTTTCTCTCCGATAGACGATTGAGAGGCGATTTCACGTGACGACGAGTTCTGGAGCTTTTCACCATCAAATCGACGAGGAACGATCTTCTCCGCGACCTCAGGTCAGTATCAAGTAGATTCTCCTTCTTATTTAAGCGTTTTTGGGATCTCAGGATTCTTAATCGATCTAGGGTTTCGTACTAGGGTTCGAAATCGACATGGGGGTTTCGATTACTCGTCATGCGGGGTTGTATTTATCGAGTTAGGGTTGGTTAATCGGAGATTCGAAATTGATTTGGGGATTTAGGGTTACAGTTCGAAATCGATTTGGGGGTTTTGGGGTTACGGTTCAGAATCGATTTTGTGGGTTTCGTTTTATGGTTTTAAATCGTGATGAAGGGTTAATTGTTTCATTTTATCATATTGATGAGTTTGAGGACTTTGCTAAATGACTTTGCTTTTCTTCTACAGATGGATCCCGCAGCAGAGAGAAGAGACACAAAGAGAAACATTGAGTACAACAACAGTTTACGATATGTGGCGGATTCAGAGTATGGGATTCCAACAATTTGTTTTAGTAGCAATTTACAACAACCACCACATAAATGAGGGTTACTATCATTGATTCATTCTCTTGTAAATTTTTCTACGAACAATCATTATAGATACATAAATGCACAACTCGACTGACCATTTTGATTAAGCCACGCAGAAAAAAAAACAATTAGTAGTAATCCGGATAGATTTTGTAATAATCTGAACAACGAAAATACAAAGCCAATAAATAATCCTTTTTGATTAGAACATCCCATATTCTTAATGAATTCATTGCTAATCTAACATATATGATTAGGTTGCTAATCAATATTTATCACGATTTAATGGACCTTTATAGATTATCAGTACCAGTGGACTTGCACCGACTGCTGTTACCTCTTATCTTTGCTTAAATGACACTTTGAATTTGACCTATATTAATGTTTATTAAAGGCCATTTGAAGTAACAAAAGGATGAGAAATCAAATGAAGACATGCTCAAGAGACAATGAGACATACAACACAGAGATCCCAATGTGGTAACAATTTCCAAAGAACAGACGTAAATTGCTAGGAGAAGCAATAACTAACAAGTAACAGATACTATGCAATATCCAGTTCAAAAGAATAAAAACAAAACTATGCATAATAAAATGGGTAAATATTAAATCCATGATAAAGCAAATGTCCACAAGTAAGGGCTCGTCCGGGAATTTAAAGATAGCTTTTCAATAAAATATGGCCCACTAGCAATCAAACCATAACGAAAAAAAAACATAGGTTTCACCTGAACATATTACTTAATTGATAAAATACATAAAGCTTGTGACACACTCATAGTCGTTTCTTCTTCACTTCTTCGCTTGAAAATCCAACATGGTTATATTTCGACTCAGGAGAAGAACCCAAGCCTCCGTATCCAGCACTATCCGGAACTTCACGTTCTTGTTCCAGTTTAGGAACCATTTATATGCTGGCTCAAGTTATTTATCCCATATAACCCGCAAGTTTATATGCTGGCTGATACATCATGTTTTTTTCAAGTCAGGTGGAAGGCTATTGATAAGAATTCCTCTAACCAAGTATCTCTGCTGACAAAGACACTGCAATGCCTATTAGCCTTGGTTCACAAGAGATCGATGGATCCTGTGAACCACGACAGCTTCTTAGAGCCTGCTAAACCGGTTATGGCAAACGAAGATATGTAAGAGTAAGACTTGGGAGACATTTTGGAATTGGGAGCGAAGTCTTTGAATGGGTCAAATTCATTATTTATACACATAAACATTTCCATTAATGATTTATTTGGCTTATAAAGTACAACAAAAAAAATAAAGAAATAGATTAGAACATTTATTTTATTAAGAGTATTGTTCAAAAGTTATAAGAAAAATTATTGCAAAAATCATTTTTCTCATCTAGGTTTTATAACCATATCATATATATATATATATATATACAACCAATCATCCACTTCAATAAGAATCAATGTAGTATAACTTTGGCATATTAAATTTTAAATATATTTATTTTATTTGGAAAAAAACTAAAGCCGAAATGGAGCGAAATAGAGTAGGAGCCAATCAGCTTTGAGAGTGAAAGCAAAAGGTCCTCGAAACTTGGGTTTCACGTAGACGTGTGCACACGATGTGTCTTAAGTGGATTTGACTTCAGGAAAAACGTGAATCTCTAGTGAATATTCTCTACTCTATTTTTGTTTCCGTTTTAAAAGATATTTTAATAGAATTCAGATAGATTTTGTAGTAATCTGAAGAAACAAGCGAATATCCCCTAATCTCAATGATTTATTTATTTATTTATATTTTTTTTTGCTATCCTAAGAGGCATGAATAAGACATGGGCTATTATGATTCAATGAACCTCAATAGATTCTCCGTACCAGTGGACTCAGCACCTCTAAACTTAACTTAAATGACACTTTGAATCACCTAATTATTTAGGTTTATCAAGGGGCATTTGAAGTATTAAAGGGATGATAAACCAAATGAAGACATGCTCAAGAGAAAATGAGACCCAATATGGTAACAATAATTCTTAAAGAACAGACAAATCGCTAAGAGAAGCAAGACTAACAAGTAACAAAGATGCAATAATCGGATGACAATAGAAGTTATTGTTACAGCTAGCCTTCCAAAGTTCAAATCAACAGTACCTAAGTGTTGTTCTGTTGAGGTGTTTTCGTTGCTCTCTCTAAATCAATCTTGCAATTTTCTCTCAACTCTTTCATTGTTACGAAGCTATCCTGCTGCAGATAATAAAGTAACAACGGACTTCAAAACACATATAACCGAAACAAACAATTTCACAGTGAGAACATTTGTTTCTGAAAACCTAATAGAAGCTCTAGAGGAAACTTACAAGGTTGCTGCTTTCACGAGCCAAGTTTCCCTCCATGTTAAGAAAGAGATGTCCACTGATCCATGACATCAAACTCTACATTTGTGGAGTTTTCGGATCCATAAACATCCGTTGGCCTTCCTTTACCATTCCTTCGGATCAAGCTACTAGCTTCTTTCTGGCTCTTCTTCAGCACTGCAGTTAAATACAAACTCATCATGAATATACATGGAATGGAATGAATTTACCACTATAAATCAACTCCTAATTTTGCAGTGAGCGAGAACACTTGCGATACTCGATAATCGACCTTTGATATCCTGGTAGTGAAGATCTGACCAGATATAAGCAGCTGATAAGTTTAAGTTTATACTCCTTCTGTTTCTAAAAACTCCATATTTTAGAAAAAAAAATTGTTTCGAAAAGATACATTTTTTACATTTTCAATACATTAATTATTGAAAAATTATACATTTCCAAAAATATAACTGTATTTACTAAAATCTTATTGGTTCAAAGTTATGAGAAATTGTTAATTAAGAAAAACAATGCATTGGTAAATAAAATTTTATGTTTTTTCTTAATAAATGTGAAAAATCTAAAACATGGATCTTTTAGAAGCAGAGGAGTATATGTTAATGTTATACATGATCATCCTCATCTATACAACAACTATGTCGTTACCACATATGATGGCTGATACATTTGAGAAAAAGTATAATGCAATTTCAGCTACAATATATATTTTGAGATTTTGACGAAAAACATGTGATGGGTTTTCTAATAAAATGTTACGAATGGTTCTCGTCGGAAACTGCGAATGTGATACTTTGGTACTTTGGAGTGCAATGTAGTTTTTCATTTTAACAGAAAAATTGTTTGCAATTCTAGAATAAATTGGTTTTTGAAGGTTTTGATAGACAATGTGATTTTTCAATTTTAGCTAACAAATGTGCTTTAGCGATTTCTAGAATCTGCAAATTTGCTATTCATACAAGAAAATGCGATTTCACAGTTTTTGAGTAAGTATGCAAATTTGTTGTTTTAATCAAAATTTGATTTTGTGGTGTTGGTAAAATGTATTATAACGTTTTCGTCCAAAATAATCTCGTTGGCGGTTTTCACCTAGAGAATTCTAGTTTGCAATGTTTGTGGGATATCTAAATTTATGGATTTCACAGACATATGTTGTTTAATATTTTTATATTAAAATATAAATTTTTAGTTTAGATAAAAGATATGTTTTAATTTCTTGGAAGTGATTCATAAAAGTTACACAATTAGTCGCTATACAATTTTAATTCAAATTTTCATTGATAGCAAAAGAATATTATTGTTACGGTTTGGAAACTCTTTTACAGAAAAAGAGAATACAAATGGATAAAATATCACTTTTTTAAAAAAAAAATTGTTTGGCTAGGAAATAACAAGAAATTGGTTTAGCTGCTGCTTTTGAATTTTAAATATTCTTTTGGTACAACGAAGTGAGAAAATATATAGTAAACAGTTATGGTTGAAAGTCAAATAATCTAAAATAAAATGGATTTAACTTCAGTTGTAAAAAAAAAATTATCGACATAAACATACACATAAGAAAAAAATAAGAGCAATCCAATGCGGTTTCTTAGCATAAAGATTTTTTAGAAGAATATATATATATATATATATATATTTATTTATTTAACTTAACAGAAAATCCAACCAAAATTATTTCTATTTTGAAACTTTTTTTTTTTTTTAATTTAGATACTCACAGTTAAATATTACTTTATATATATATATATATAGAACTATATATATGTTGAACAACTTTATCGATGTAGTATTTTATAAGAGGTCCCTACTATTTAAGAATATTATTTTAAGATAAATTTATTATTCAACTAAATTATATTTTTGATTTTAAATTGAGCTGTTTGTATCATTACACTTCTAGTCTTCTAGTCATGATATCTAAAAGATATCCTTTTGACTCTTTCTCCAGCTTTGTTTTTATTATTTTTGTTTGTGAAATTAAATACTGCTTAGTTAAAATTTATTTTGTATTTTCTTTTACAGAAACTATTTTGTTAGCAAAAGTGATATAGGATGTAATAAAATCGGGGAAAATGTTTTATAGACACTTTTTACTCATAATCATGTTTATTTCAATTTTCAAAGATGGAACCGAGGAAACATAAATTCTCATCCACCTAAAACTGCATAGAGCAGCAGTTACAGAGTATCAAGAAAACTAAGAAATAACAAAGTGAAATATTTAATTCCAAAAGCCAGAACACCAGTAGCTGACAAACGGCAACCTTCACCACCGAAGGTAGTTGGACAATCATCACTCAACGTCAATACCTAGCCTCAGCTAGCAAATGAGTTCGTAACCATGCTTGGCCTCCTCTGGCTACATAGGATTGATACCCATCTATTTCCAACCGTTAGAGCCGCCATATTGCTATACATATCCTCCACGAAATCAAGAGACCAACATTCAATGACCAGCAACGATATGGACACTTTCAACAAATATCAAGGAAATCTCCTCGGGTTCTCCATCTCCTCCTCCACACTCAAAGATGACAGTTCAAACGAAACATTCTATGTCTCAGGCTAGACATGCTGTCCACCATAACACACTTTATGGTGGAACTTTAGGTTGCTTCTCCTGAATATTCTCTACTCTCTTTTTAACGCTTTTTTGAATCTCTAGTGATTCTGTACTCTTTTTCTTTTTACGTTTTAAAAGATTATTAAAATAGAAATCGGAGATTCTGAAGAAGAAACAAGCGAATATCCCTATTCTCAATGATTTTTCTATCCTAAGAACAGCGATAGAGTATTTAAGGAGAAGTTCACACTTTTTAGAAAAAATAATAAAATAAGAAGAAGAAGGTGAACCCGTGTCTTGAAAGTTCAACTGCGGCGACCTCGGATCATAAGCGTAGCGGGCCCCACAACACGTGGTGGCCCGCGATTAATCGCTTTGTTTTTCTTAAATCAAACAAAAAAAGTTAAAAAAAATTAATAAACAAATTAAATTTATGAACCTCACGTGCATCGCCCGATCTGCTCTAAGAGGCATGAATAAGACATGGGTTAATAAGGGCATCTCCATTAGCGATTTTAAAGGGTTTATGGGCTCGGTTTCATAGGCCGGAAGGGAAAAAAATAAAAATTGGGCTATTTTCGGTGAACGGGTCTTGTGAGTGACCCGTATGAGGCGGGTTCAACACCGTGTCATGCCGCAGCGAGTTCTGGAGGAGAGGCGAAAGACCATTCATTTTCGTGTCTTTCTCAAATAGCTAGGGTTTCTCTCCGATAGGCGATTGAGAGGCGATTTCCGCGTGGCGACGAGTTCGGAGCTTTTCACCATCAAATCGGCGAGCGATCTTCTCCGACCTCAGGTCAGTATCAAGTAGATTCTCCTTCTTATTTAAGCGTTTTTGGGATCTCGGGATTCTTAATCGATCTAGGGTTTCGTACTAGGGTTCGAAATCGACATGGGGGTTTCGATTACTCGTCATGCGGGGTTGTATTTATCGAGTTAGGGTTGGTTAATCGAGATTCGAAATTGATTTGGGGATTTAGGGTTACAGTTCGAAATCGATTTGGGGGTTTTGGGGTTACGGTTCAGAATCGATTTTGTGGGTTTCGTTTTATGGTTTTAAATCGTGATGAAGGGTTAATTGTTTCATTTTATCATATTGATGAGTTTGAGGACTTTGCTAAATGACTTTGCTTTTCTTACAGATGGATCCCTTGTGAGAAGAGACACAAGAGAAACATTGAGTACAACAACAGTTTACGATATGTGGCGGATTCAGAGTATGGGATTCCAACAAGGTGTTACTGTGGTGGGAGAATGATTGACGAGGTACAGAAGAAGGAGGAGTCTGACACTCTTCCTGGGAAGCGCTTCTTCACCTGCATAAACTACGAGGTAAGGCTCAGTACTTAGTTGTCTTTAGTCGTCAGCATCTCGTAGGTTTCTGTTTTGTTTATGATGACTTCTGATATTTTTTTTATGGTTTCCCCAAAGCTGATGGGCTCCATTATCGTCAGCCTTGGGTGACTGGTGTCCAGGAGGAGATCGAAAAGCTGAGTAAGCGGTTGGAGGATGCTGAGCAGGTGATCAAGGAGGTGCCTATCCTCAATAAACAGATTGAGTCACTAGAGGTATGTGAACCTTCATTGCATAGCATAGTTCTTTCATTGCTTACATTGGTTTCATTGATCGCTGTTTCATTATAGTTTTATTACTTAGTTTCATTGCTTATTATTAACTCAGTTTCATTTGTGTTTCCATGTGCAGGAACAGGTTAAAATCCTCTCTGGACAAGTGGATGCTCTCACTGTGCAGGTCAATGACCTGGAGATGGTCTGCTTTGATTGAAAAGCCAAGGTAAGACTCCAGTTCCTATACATTTCTTGTTTTTTTTACAATAGCGAACTATTATTGAACTAGGACTAAACTACAACCGAGCTATAGCTATTATTGAACTAGGACTGAACTATAAGCTATAACTATTATTGAACTAGGACTGAACTATAACTTAATCAATGAGTTAGAGTTAGTTTAATGAATGCTCTCTGTGATGTTTGGTTTCCGTTTTGAAATGATTTGATGTGTAATGAATGCGGTGTGTGGAATAGTTGTTTAGTTGTTGGGAACTTAAGTATAATCAATGTTTGGTAGTTAGACTTAAAGCAAAAACTAGTTTAAAAACATAACACAAACCACTTATGAAAACACAAACACAAAGACAAACCACATCTGAAAACATTTCGCAAATCCACTTACAGAAACACAAACCACTTCTCAAAACACAAACACAATCCCAAATGGATCCTTCTTCCCTGAACCTATTAACCTCCCAGTGCAGTCAAACAGTTTGCTCGTCTGCTGTTCCTAAACCGCTTGAAAGGAGAAAGTGGACAACACAAGAAGACATTGTCCTCATCAGTGCCTGGTTGAACACCAGTAAGGATCCCATAGTTAGTAACCAGCAGAAGTTAGGGTCATTTTGGAAAAGAATAGAGGATTATTTTAATTCAAGCGCTCAGCTCACTGGCTTTGCTCCTAGAGAGTGGAGTCAGTGTAAGCAGAGGTGGGGCAGAGTGAACGAGCAGGTTTGCAAGTTCGTGGGCAGCTATGAGGCCGCGCTGAAGGACCAAGCAAGTGGCCAAAACGAGAATGATGTCATGAAGGCTGCTCATGACATCTTCTTAAATGACTATGGGTCCAAGTTCGGGCTTGAACATGCGTGGAGGGAACTTCGATATAATCAGAAATGGAGATCAAACTCTAAAGAAGGTGCAAAGGAGAAAAGGAAGGAAGCTGCAGAGGTGGAACCTGAGTTTGAAGAGGTGAGACCTCCTGGTGTTAAAGCGGCCAAACGCAAGAAGCGTGGGAATGAAGCCTATGATCAATTACAGAGCATGCTAGGGGTGAAAGAGACCATTTCGAAGCAGAGACTCCTTGAGCGTCTCCTTGCCCGAGAGACACTTTCTGATATAGAAGTTTCTCTCAAGAACAAACTTGTCTCTGATTTGCTTTGATTGCTTCCTTGGTTGGTTTGTGAAATAGAATTATTAATTACTTGATAGCTTGCTTGATCTGCTTTAACTTGCTTGTTTAACTTAGCTAAAATGTTAACTGGTTTACTAACTTGTTCTCTTTTCTTTTGCAGGTCACGGGTTCTACTGGCTTCACGGGTTCTACTGTCTTCTCTACTGGCTTCACGTGTTTCAAAGGGTTCTACTGTCTTCTCTACCAATCAACTATCTCCTCTGTCTTCTCTACTTGTTCACGGCTTGTGTAGACTAGTTGTTTCAGTGTACTTGACAAGTGCAGTATTTTGTTTGTCTCTGCACTTGTCCATTTCATTCACGGGTTATGTAAGACGAACTGTAGGATGTGTCTCAACTTGTTTCCCTTACGGGTTAATGTAAAATGAACTCTATAAATTAAGTATCTCCTTGCTTCTCCATTTCACTTGCAACTTCTCTTGCATCAAATCCTCTCAACTTCTCTCTACAACCATTTCTCTCAACTTCTCTATACAACAAATTCTCTGAACTTCTCTTTTAAAAACACTTAATCAACTTCATTGATTATGTAAACCTATCTCTTTTCTTATTTGTTTTTTTACTTCTTTTAAAAAACCTATATCTTTTCTAATTTGATTCTATAAACCTATCTCTTTTCTAATTTGTTTCTGTACTTCTTTTATATTTTTCTATTTCTTTTCAAAACACTCAACCAAATTTTGAAGATAATGTCTTCCTCATCGTCAGATGCCATAGATGATAAAATAGACGAAGCTTTTGAAGACATGTTCGACCAACAATTTGATCAAATGTATGACTCAATAGTTCATGGTGCAGCCAAGAAGAAGAAGAAACGAGCTTATATCGAAAGAGAGCGGGAACAAGGACACAATCAACTATGGAACGACTATTTCAGTGAAAATCCTACATACGGGCCGGAATTGTTTAGGCGCCGTTTTCGAATGAACAAGCCATTGTTCCTTAGCATCGTCGATCGTCTAAGTAATGAAGTTCCATACTTTCAACAAAAAAAAAAATGCTCACGGAAGGTACGGGCTATCTGCACTGCAAAAGTGTACGGCAGCTATACGTATGCTGGCATATGGTCAAGCGGGAGATACGTGTGACGAATATCTCCGCCTAGCTGAAAGTACTGCACTTTTATGTTTGGATAATTTCACTACTGCGATAATACAATTGTATGGAGACGAGTATCTAAGAAGACCTACATCGGATGATCTTCAACGATTGCTCGATGAAGGAGAATGCGGTTTCCAGGGATGATAGGCAGCATCGGTATGCATTGGGAGTGGAAGAACTGCCCAACGGCTTGGAGGACAGTACACCGTGGTTCGAAAGCCGACAATTGTCTTAGAAGGCGTGGCATCATATGATCTTTGGATATAGCACGCATTTTTGGACTACCGGTACTCTCAACGATATTAATGTTCTCGATCGGTCACGGTTTTGATGATATTATACGGTCAAGCTCTAAAGTTACTTTCAAGGTGAGCGGCCACACTTATCGTAAAGTACTACCTTAGCGATGGAATTTATCGAAATGGTCAACATTTATCCAATCCATCACACTTCCTCAAGGTCCTAAAGCGCTATTTGCTGAGCGTCAAGAATCGGTCAGAAAAGATGTCGAACGTGCCTTTGGAGTTTTGCAATCAAGGTTTGCAATAGTTAAAAACCCAGGATTACTATGGAACAAGGAAAAACTAGGAAGGATTATGAGAGCTTGTATCATATTACACAATATGATAGTAGAGGACGAACGAGACACACACCCTCGACATGATACATCTCACTAATTCGAGAGTCAAGAAATTCCGAGGTTGATGTCTTCTCCTCAACAGAAAGCCTTTCCAGTATCGGTCAAAACCGTCATACTCGCAATGAAATTAGGGATCAACAGATACATAATCGTTTAAAAGCCGATTTAGTTGAAAATTTATGGCAAAAGTTTGGTAATCAAGATGAATAATCTTTGTATGTTCATGTTTTTATTGAATAAAATCTTTTTAAAATTTTTAAAAATATTATTTTTAATATTTTTATTCCTAAGAACTTCATATTCAAGTTCACTAATGGAAGAATAGAGTTTATAGAGGTTCATCACTATTCACGGTCCCACAAAAAAATATTAAAAAAATTGAATGAACCCCAATAGGGGGTTCACTAATGGAGATGCCCTAACTTACTATGATTCAATGAACCTCAATAGATTTTCCGTACCAGTGGACTCTAACGTTACTTAAATGACACTTTGAATCACCTAATTATTTGGGCATTTGAAGTATTAAAAGGATGATAAACCAAATGAAGACATGCTCAAGAGACAATGGGACCCAATATGGTAACAACAGTTCTTAAAGAACAGACAAATTGCTAAGAGAAGCAAGACTAACAAGTAACAAAGATGCAATAATCGGATGACAATAGAAGTTATGATACATACATGAGTTGCTTTCAAAGGTTACAGAGCCTTCCAAAGTTCAAACCAACAGTACCTAAGTGTTGTTCTGTTGAGGTGTTTTGGTTGCTCTCTCCAAATCAATCTTGCAATTTTCTCTCAACTCTTTCATTGTTACGAAGCTATCCTGCTGCAGATTATAAAGTAACACCGGACTTCAAAACACATATAACCGAAACAAACAATTTCACAGTGAGAACATTTGTTTCTGAAAACCTAATAGAAGCTCTAGAGGAAACTTACAAGGTGGCTGCTTTCACGAGCCAAGATACCCTCCATGTTAAGAAAGAGAGATGTCCATTGACCCATGACATCAAACTCTACATTTGTGGAGTTTTCAGATCCATAAACATCCGTTGGCCTTCCTTTACCATTCCTTCGGATCAAGCTACTAGCTTCTTTCTGGCTCTTCTTCAGCACTGCAGTAAACTCATCATGAATATTGCATGGAATGATTTTACCACTACAAATCAACTCTTAATTTTGGAGTATAATGAGAACACTTACCCGATAATCGACCTTTGATATCCTGGTAGTGGAGATCTGACCAGATATATGCAGCTGAAGACATTCATTACATTCACAAACTAAGTTAACTATTTTCACTGAGAAACAAATAGCAAAAACAACACTGAATAATCAGACAAACCTTTCAGGCAGAAAGAGCAAGAGCATGATTTAAGCTCATCATCAGCATCCATATCGTGGGTGTCAACAGCCGAACATCTGCTGCTCATATTGAAAGGTTTGATAGTCTCAGAACTCTCAGAACTAGGCAACAAACCCGTTCCTTCTGAAGCCACCATCGCCAACCTGCCATTACTTTCACAATTGCTGCTACCGAAGACAGTCATGGATAAGTCTTCACCGGTAACAGGATCGGTTTGACTTGAAAAGTCAGCTACGTTCGAGTCCTTATCGTCACACTCTCTCTGACTAAGTTCCACCGCAGTATCTTCCGCATTGGTTTCACCCTGAGATTCTTTCACATCGAAGTTCTCAGAATCAGCATCAACAACAACAGGCAAGTCACCAAAACTAATCTTATCCTCAGAAGAAGAACCGTCGTTTGCATCACTAGTCCTAGTACTCTCCTTGACCAAGTCGTCCACAACTAAACACAACCGCTTCGAAAACTTCACCCCTGAGCCTTCACGAGCAACGGTCTTACCAGCATCGTCCCCAGATTTCAAAAGAAAATCACCCAGAATCGAGGAGATCCCTCTCTTGCTTGGAACATTAGTCATATCACACAAAGGGAGACGCGTTTCCTTGGACACTAAGCTGCAGCTATCTCCAGTCATCTTCACAAAACCCAAAAAAAGAAAGAAGAAAACTTTTCATCTTCAAAATCAAAATGTCACAAAACCCATATCCCTAAATCAAATTGAAACCAACATAACATCGAGAAACAATACTCTTTACCCCCAAAAACAAAAACCCTAAAAATTTAGAGGTTCAATTAACACCTAAATCAATAAATTGAACAATAACCCTAATCGAAACCTTCAATTCGGAATCAGAAACTGATAGTATACCACGAAATGAAGCGATTCGTAAACTCAGAAGAAGAACCCTAAAACCAACTAAATTAGGGTTACTAACCAATGGATTAGTCGCATCTGTAGATGGCCAAGAAACCTTCGTTTAGTCGGAGAGATATAGCTTCGGCCTCGGAGTAGGTGAGCTAGGGTTTTTGAGGTGGTTGAGGCGGGAACCTGTGCGGATCTTCCGACCTTTAGAGATTTCTTTTGACCCGCGTTTCGAATTTACGATTTTGGCGTCGGACTCGGGAGTCGCGCGCGGTCCCCGCATCTCTTAATGGGCCTTTCTTTATCACTACAAGCCCAATAATATTACCAGGCCCTAATTTTTAAAACCAAACCTTATCTGACAGCGTTGTACGTACACGCCACTTGTAGACGATGAGATCATCATCTATAGATAGATAAATATCCTCGAAAGGCGCGCCAAAGTTTCATCCACTCATAACCGAACACGTCACTCTTTGACTTTGAATCCACGTCAGCTCCCTTGCCGTGAAAGCATCCACTTTATAAACCGCATTATCGTTAGAAAAATGTTCATTTGATAAACTTTCCTATAACAATGGAATCACGGCGAGTGGATCAGATGACGGAGGAGGGATCTTCCGATCTAGCTGCGGCGAGGCGGATCCAGCGATTGTCGTCACACATCTCTCCCGCGTTTACGACTCCGCCGTCGTTGTCTCAGGTGCAGACGGAGGTGTGTTCTTCGCGGACGAAGAAGATGGAGGTGAACAGCCAGGCGCTGTCTCTGTACATGAGGGGGAAACACATGGACGTGCAGGAGAAAGTGTACGAGTTCTACAATTCCCGCCCCGATTTGCAGACGCCGATCGAGATCTCGAAGGACGATCACCGGGAGCTGTGTATGAGGCAGCTGCTCGGGCTCGTGAGAGAAGCTGGGATAAGGCCGTATCGGTATGTTGCGGATGATCCGGAGAAGTATTTTGCGATCATGGAAGCTGTTGGAAGCGTTGATATGTCGCTTGGGATCAAGCTCGGCGTTCAATACAGGTTACTACTAATTGAATTTGGAGATATTTGGAATTAGTATTGTTCTTGATGAACGTTTGAATCTTTGGATGTTTCTTCTTGTTTTTATATATATATGATTGATTGTGTTGGTATTGATAAGAACTCAGCCATTTGCATTGACTTTTTTTTTGGTATACAATTTACGTATAGTCTTTGGGGAGGATCTGTGATTAATTTGGGAACGAAGAAGCATAGAGACAAGTATTTCGATGGCATTGACAATCTCGACTACACTGGTTGCTTTGCTATGACTGAGCTCCATCATGGTGAGTGATTACTGATGATCATGGCAGGATCTGAGATTTAAGGGGATATAAACATTTCTTTTTAAAAAAAGTTGTCATAACTTAAGAGCATCCAAATCATAATTCATTGGATTGTGCCTAATCCGGCCATGCTGATGACTAACTATGTTGCATCTGTGTGTGTCATTAGTTTACTAACCTTTGGTTTTGTGTTTGTTTCAAGGGTCTAACGTTCAAGGTCTCCAGACCACGGCCACTTTCGATCACATTACTGACGAGTTTGTGATCGACACACCTAACGATGGAGCCATCAAATGGTGGATTGGAAACGCTGCAGTTCATGGAAAGTTTGCAACTGTTTTCGCCAGACTCATCCTTCCAACACATGATACCAAAGGAGTCTCTGACATGGGTGTTCACGCCTTCATAGTTCCCATAAGGGATATGAAAACCCACCAGACGCTCCCTGGTGTTGAGATTCAAGATTGTGGGCATAAAGTGGGCCTCAATGGTGTGGACAACGGTGCATTGAGGTTCCGTTCTGTGAGAATACCCCGTGACAATCTTCTCAATCGTTTTGGAGACGTGTCCCGAGACGGGAAGTATACAAGTAGCTTACCAACAATCAACAAAAGATTTGGAGCAACACTGGGTGAGCTTGTGGGTGGACGAGTTGGTCTTGCTTATGCATCTGTTGGCGTCCTTAAAATATCCGCCACGATTGCGATTCGTTACTCGCTGTTGAGGCAACAGTTTGGTCCTCCAAAGCAACCTGAGGTCAGCATTCTTGATTACCAGTCTCAACAACACAAGCTCATGCCGATGTTAGCCTCCACCTATGCGTACCATTTTGCAACTGTGTACCTCGTGGAGAAATATTCAGAGATGAAGAAGACTCACGATGAGCAATTGGTTGCTGATGTCCATGCACTCTCTGCTGGGCTCAAATCTTATATAACGTCGTACACCGCCAAGTCACTCTCGGTCTGCAGAGAAGCCTGTGGAGGACATGGTTATGCAGCTGTTAACAGGTTTGGAAGCTTGAGAAACGATCATGACATTTTCCAAACATTTGAAGGAGACAACACAGTGCTTCTGCAACAGGTAAGGAACTTCCCACCTTGTCCTGATAATGAACAACCATGCTTATAGTGTTTTTTTTTTCTTATAGGTAGCAGCTGATTTGCTGAAGAGATACAAAGAGAAGTTCCAAGGTGGAACATTGACAGCTACGTGGAGTTACTTGAGAGAGTCGATGAACGCTTATTTGTCTCAGCCAAATCCTGTTACAGCTCGTTGGGAAGGTGAAGATCATCTAAGAGATCCCAAGTTCCAACTAGATGCTTTCCGGGTGAGTTAGTGTTGACTCTGTGTATAATCTCTCTGACTCTCATTGCCTTCGTCTTTTTTAATCACCTAACGTTTCATCTCCACAGTATCGAACATCGCGTCTCCTACAAAATGTTGCAATGAGATTGACGAAACACACAAAGACACTTGGAACATTCGGTGCTTGGAACAGATGCTTGAATCATCTCTTGACACTTGCGGAATCTCACATTGAATCAGTCATTCTGGCCAAGTTCATTGAAGCTGTTCGAAAGTAAGTAAACAAACACATAGAAATCTTCCCTTAACAAGTCAAGTTTAATAAAATATCACATAAAGCAAAAAACATCTCTTTTTCAGGTGTCCGGACCCAAGTGCAAGAGCTGGTCTGAAACTAGCATGTGATCTTTACGCATTGGACCGAATATGGAAAGATATAGGAACATACCGTAACGTGGACTACGTGGCGCCTAACAAAGCCAAGGTTTGCTACTTTTTGTGTACGAATCATTGGATTTTTCTCGATTAAATGGTTGGTTACAGATGATCTTTTATCTTTCTGCAGGCGATTCATAAGTTGACTGAGTATTTGAGTTTCCAAGTAAGGAATGTGGCCAAGGAACTAGTGGACGCTTTCGACCTACCGGATCATGTTACTAGAGCGCCAATTGCTAGGCAGTCAGATGCTTATGCACAGTATACTCAAGTTGTTGGGTTCTAAAAAAAGGGTGAAAGGAAAAAAAGAGAAATATCAGATTGAATAATCTCCTTCGAGTCTTTTTGATACGAAGTGAAAATAACAATTTATAGTACCACAGTCTTTGTTTTGTTATGTGTTTTGTGTATTCGTTGCTATTTGTTTTCCACATGGGAATAAAAATTTGTAAGAAACATTGAACTTGATTTTTCAATCGATTAGTTAAGCTTTCAGACGTGCTTGTAAAATATCCATAGGTCCTGATGTTCTAGTTTGGATGAATGATTTTTTTTTAACATGGTCGTCAGAGCATCAGCAACAATAAAAGTTCTAACAAGCTGCTCTCTAATTATAGAACTAATAAAATTTTATTTAGCAATTAAATTTTGAAAACGAATAAAACTATGCTAATGATAGTATGACACATATTAGAGCATGTTCTCTCTTTTGATGTTTGTGTTCTTGTTTGAGAACATCTTCTCTCCTCTCTCCTTAAACTTTTTTTCATCTCTCTTACATTTTGTAATGATATTATTATTCTAATCTTGAGAGCACTTATACTAAACCATTGTTGTGGATGCTCTTAACAATCTAAATGAGTAAAAAAAGATCAAGAAACACTTCCTTAAATATCCATCCAAGCCTTCATATGAATATTATGATTAGTGCATGCATAGCTGCCACAACGTCAAACACTTAGATATATGACACCGACTTTTATTGTAAAAGGCCGTAGGTAAAACGTGGTGATCGTAAAGTGTAAAATGCAGAGGTCATAGAATCCCTGAAATCATTCACAAACATCCAAATTGTTATCAAACCGTCCTCTCATTCTCTCTGACATAGTCTGTCTCCAACTTCACTCCAGATTTTAATCTTCGTATGATCTATAAAATTCAGTGGCAACAACCATGTTACAACTACTTCTAGAGTATCCACCGCTATCTTCCCTTTCATAAAATAATAAATTACATCATCAATTGTCTGATGGCATCACTTATGATGTGAAAAGATTATAAAACTCGCGCATTTTTAGGTTATAATTTGTTAATTCCCGAAGGTAACTCTATTCAACAGTCACCACATGAAAAACATTATTTTATTTTTATCTTAGCTGAAAAATATAATTATTATTTTTATTATGTATTTTTTTCCTTAGTACATGCACTTCAGACAAGACGAGCAGAACTCGCCACGAGTCACGACCCTCTCTAAACATGCACACACCTCCTCCTCTTACATATTATATTTCAAAAATTTATCCAAAGTAACAAATTAGTACTATATATGACACAAGGGTCACGTTACCAATCAATCACGTATAAAACCGGAACTCCAGCAATCGCAAGGGATCATTTCGTTTTTCAAACACACATAAGAGGCTTCTAATCATTCGTTAACTATACTGTATACACTCCAAAAGATAAGAAAAATGGTGGAGGTCCAAGATTTGGAACCACTTAGCCCCATTCAAGACGAAGATAACGATGATTGCGAAGACGAAGAAGACGAATCCGACCGTCTCGGTGAAGACATCAGCTACGACGATCTCAAGAAACGCATGTGGAAAGATCGAAACCTCATGTGTAAGCTCAAACAGCAGCAGAAAGATAACTCTTCTCCCTCATCATCCACGTCACCATCTTCATCGGCTATCGTGCGCCGAGCAGAAGCCTCACGCCGCAAGAAAATGGCACGGTCTCAAGACATCGGTTCGTCTACGGAAACCGGAAAAGGTCTACACAGCTGACGCTGGTGGAAAGATCCAGGACCATGCTCGCTGAACTTAACGTCGTCAGCTGATCTCCTCGAGCGAGTCGAGAACTCGTGCTCCAGAGCTGAAGACACGAATCGGATGCAACACTGAAAACGGGACGAGACTGCGTTCGAGCCATTGATCAAGAACAGATGGGAAACAAGAGAAAAGGTGAGTTTGTGGCGGAGGAAGCAATGTTATACACTTGTCAAAACTCGAGTTGTCCTTCGAGTGATGTGGGTTTAGGATTCGTAGACAAGAATCTGAGGACAGGACACGAGATGGAGTGTCTCTACGGGACTCAAGAACCGATATACCAGAGCACTGTTAGCTCGGATGGGTTTGTTCGGTCGATGACAACGAGTGACGATGATTATAGCGCGAGCTCGAAAGCTAATAACACTACATACTATCAGAATCAAGACGGTAACTGGCTGGACTATCTCTGGTTCGAGAGGTTACATGATTTCAACTGTTCTGACCATGCAACCACGGTGGATTTAAACCAACTACCAGATCATTCTGACTCGAATCCGACCATTAACGAGGAAGACTTCTCGTTATGGGACATGCGCTGTGAAGACAAGGATATCTACATGACTCACGATTGAGAAAAAAAACTCTCTAAGTTACAATGTATTAAAAACAGAGTTAAGAGAATAAAAACATTTTGTTGTTTGTGTGATCCAAAAGCTATACAAATCAAGAAATAATACGTTCTTTTAATCAATTTTCTTCTTTGTTCAAAACAAGAATTTGTTATAAATCTTTAGTCATAAAAACTATGTCGTTTTGGAGTGTCATCTTCAACCAATCTTGCAGCTGCACTAGAATAACCTTTCCTGAATCTACCTTTGATCAGACTCTTCACATCAACTTCTACTGCAAAGATTGCACAAACCGGTCTGTGATCTGAAAACCGTGACTCTCCTCTTATATATGAAAGCTGTTCTATTCCTTCTCCTCTCCATAGAATCCGATCACACCTGAAAACGTTCCAATCTCAAAACACACACCACATACAAAACAAAACAGAGCTTTTAAAGAAAGTGAAGTTAAAGGTTTTAGATCAGTACCAAGCAGGAGTACGACGTTTTTTCTTGGACTTGGTGGTTTCTCCGGCGTAAGCATCTGAGTTTTGAGTGTATTTATACGTTGGTGCGAAGAATATTTGACCTTCTTGAAATCCAGAGAAGACTCTTCCTGCTCCTCTTTCCATGTTAAGCTGAAGATTATTACAGATCATATAAGTCAGTAAACAGCAAAAAAGATTGTTTTTTTATACTAACAAACCTGGTCTTTCTCAAGAAGAGTATCCCAATCATTGTCTTCTAGTAACACTCTTGTCTCTTCATAGGTTAAGGCAACTCTGTAATTCAAATCTCCAAGCCAAAGCACTCGGCTGCATCATTCCCAAAACAGAGTCTGTTAGTGGTTTTTATTTGCTTGTGTAGAAAGAAAAGGCATGGAAACATTACTCATGATCAACGATTCTTTCTGGTGCGCGACAGTTAGGGTTCTTGGTGAGTTTGGGGAACTGAGTATGCTTCAGAATCTCAGCCACATCAGCGTTTCTTCTCATCTCATCACCTTCTTTCTCACCAGAAGCCAAATGACTACACACAAAGCAAAAGCTTGTTTGATGCAGTGACATGCTTATAGCTATACATCCCTGTAAAACAGCCACAAAGATTTTAGATTCCTTTTTTTTTGCTTGTGTCACAATCTTGAAATTTTTAGAAAAGGGTTTGTGTCACTACCTTGTTCCCCAAGCGACCCATGATTCCTCTTCCAACAGAATCAAGCCTAAGATGAGATATATGTGGAATCAACTCTTTTCTAGCCCACACAGACAAAAACAGACCAACCATCTGTTTACTAGCAATCAATCTGTAACTCATTTGTCCTGGCATCATCGTCGTCGCCGCCGGAACAACATCATCAAACAAGAAATTCTCATGAACCCTAAAATTCTCAGCCTCAGCATTGCCATCTACGATAGGATCACTGTACCTTTTCGATCTCCTACCATCCCAACCAACAGAAGCATTATCGTTAACCGGACAGTTACAAGTCTTCAAAAGACTCGAATCGACGCGGTAGTTTCTGCTCAGGACTTTAAGATTAGGTCTTTGAAAGAAACTTAGACTGCTCGGTGTTCTCGACTCTTCGCTACAGCAAGTACTACTACTACACGTTGTTGTTCTCGACGCAGAGAAAGCTGCGTTTGAATAAACAGAATCTTGTTTCGGTTTGTTTAAGGCTTGGCTTATGAGAGCTAACCATTTGGCTGCAGGCTCGTTGTCTTCAACTACTAGTACGTTCCCTGCACTTAGAGGAACAATCTCCTGAAACCTGAGAAACAAGAAAAACAGAGTCAGTACACGATGTGTAATAAAGATTGAAACTTTATCAAGACCCATGAATCAAGATTCATACCCACAAATGTATAAATCTGCTGTGCCTTCAACGAGCAAGAAGTCTTCTAGGTTGAGATCGTTGTTCGGTGTTCTTCCACCTACATTCCACGTAGCTAGAAACACCCTGAAACAAAACAAAGAATCTGAATCTGACATCAAATGAAAGAAGTAAACAGAGAGATTGATTGAGATTCTCACCTGAGTTCACGAATCTCTGTTGTTGGTGCCATCGGCCTATCGAAACTTGATAGATTCAAGCCTTCAATCCCAGGACTTGACTTTCTCTCTAACAAAATAAAGAAGAAGAAAAAAACACACAAAATAATTGAATAAAACAAACTTTGACAATGTAAAATTTACATCGCTTTCGTAATCATGTGAATAATGTCAAAAATTTCTGGGTAGGTTACCAAGAAAATAACATTAATCTCAACCACACATTTGAAAAGAAACGATCAATGTACCAGAAAGAGACTTCCATATCATTGGAGAAGTGTTGTCAAGAATCGATTTCTTTCGAGAAGCAAGTCGTCGCTCCAAATCTAACAAGCATGAAGATCCATGAACCATTTTAAAAAAATTTACTAATAATCTATTGTGTTCCTTGAGATGTACGCAAAAAAAAATGTTTTAAAAGAAGAGTTAATAGTACCATTGAAAATTTTATTGTTGTCTTCGTGATGATCATAACATTCTCTGTTGTTCATATTATCTGATGGATCTTCTTCATGTTCTTGTTGTTTACCACATCTTCTTGATCCGAAAATCTTAGGAAGAATTGACTAATAACATATTCACAACATGAATTAAAAAAATATTGAATTAATGGGTTTCACGTCGTGACATTTTCGAAGAGAATCAAAACTATATAAAAAAAGGATTACGGTGGATAAAAAAACAATCGAAGGGAGGATGAGAGGGAAAGAGAGAAGGAACCTTCTTCCTCTTCTCGCTTCGGTGGCTGTTCTCAGAGTCGCTATCTTTATTGGAACTCATTCAGCGAAATCTTCTAATTTAAAAAAAAAACAAATTGGAAACAGAGGTTAAAAAACATTAATCTGCGTGTTTAGAACATTAAACTGCGTGTTAGTAGATCTTGGAAATCGTGTGGGAGAAGGACATTTATTTTATTTTTTGTTTCTAGGGTATTGACATGATCATATTATTTATATTTTATATTTTAAATAGATTAGTTAATTTTTTTTACTTATTATTTAGTAGTAGTATTTTCTATATCGGTTTGAAAAGATCAGATTTTGGCGCCAGCTCCTCCGGAGTACTATGGAGATTTTAATAGCACAGATATGTATATGATGTATTGATGTGTACTAAAATTTATAAATAGAAGGTGAATATATGAAAATATTTTATCTATTTAGATAATATAATGTAGATATTTTCTCAAATATTCCTTTTAGAAATGTGTTTTATTTTCACTACTATGTCTCGTTGTCAGTAACCTCCTCTTTATTACATAAAGACTTTGTATGTTTCCATAAAAATTAATAAAATCATCTTGATGTTAAGAAAAAAAAGAAGATATTATCTCAAAACCTTCTTATATTTGCTCACAGGAAATTAAAAAAAAAACTTACCAAATGGGCTGGACGGGCCTCCGCTAGTAACCAAAGTCGGTCCAAGTTAAAACAACTTGACGAAAATACCCTTCGCAATTCCGTGAAACAACGAAGTGGCCCTTCTTCTCCGAGAAATAATCACCGTCACACTCTAAAACCTCACTCGAAATCGTGCCTCTCCTCCGTCAAGCCGGCAACGGTAAAATCCTCGGAAGGTCAGTGTGATCTAAGTATTGTTCCTGGCTTCTGATTATAAGCTACTGAGATAAATATCTGTTCTGATGATCGGAGTTTACTGTTTCCGTCCTCTTCTGTTTCGATCGAACAAAACTTAGGGTTCATTTTTCCTTTGAAGAACATCAAAATCGTGTAGATTTTATGCATTTATTCTCGTTTTTCCGATGATTTTTTAAGGGTTTATGATATGGTTTGCTTTGGTTTCTTGCAGATTTGTATCTCAAACTTGGCTGATGAATTTCACCTCAGTTTTTCAGTCTCTCACGGAGTTATTCCCGCAGGTATAAAGCTCTTATCATCATCATCACCTAATTTCACTCGGTGTTGACTTTGTACTTAATATGATTGACATTTTCACAAAAGGCGTTGATTCTCATTTCAATCCTTTGTATTGTATTTGCGACGATTGATCAAAGTAATCTCACGTGCTAGGTAGATGTGGTAACAAAACGAGCTTCTTGCCTTTGTGTGTCGTTTGTTTGAATCTATTATATAAATGTAAGGTATACATTTTTGTTTTTGGTGCAGATTGATGCAAGGATCTTAAGAACTGTTGCAAGAGAGCACCCGACGGATGCTGATGAAGCTGCGGCTGTTGTTATCTCGGAGGTTGTTCCTTTGTTTCCCCTTGAATGGGAAGAAGATCATCTTAAGAAAAGGAAACTCCATGATCTTCCTTTCTGCAAAGGTCCTTACTTGCTCTACTCTTTATATTACACATTCCAAGCTTGACCTCTGGTTAAAATTGTTGTTTGAAATGCAGTAGAAGAGCCTGAAATGCAACATGACGACGCTCTGTCTCAGTGGCTTCATCCATCTCAACTTCCACAGAGTTACCTTGCACTGCTCAACGAAGATGACGCAACTCCTGATGTAACACCTCTTCTTGATTACTCTGTGAAGAAAGTGGTTCTTCCGAGTCGTGATGCAGCAACTGGTGCACGACGCCAAGTCCGAACCATATACTCTGCCTCTAACAAAACTGCCTCTTCCGTGGTGAAACCTTCTATTCGCGTACAAAGCCGCACCAACAATGAAGAACTCTCAGTAAGAATCTCAAAAACGTTTTTATTTTGTCAATTCCTGAAAGTACTAACATCTAGTTGCATCTTTTATGTCAGGGAAGTAGCAGCAAGGTTCCTGTTTCTCGAAGATCCTCACGCAATGCGGTGGTGCACCCATGGTCCAACTACTCTGAGGTCAAGTTCATCTGCATTATTAAAGCAATATCTGATCTGAAAAGCTCTCTCTGTTGAGGAGCTAACTTCCGTTTATGTTATCAGAAGCTTAGAAGTTGGAAAAAGCGAAGCAACAACCGTGACTTCTCACAGCTCCATGGCCAATGCAAATATGTACCCTTGACGCAATCTAACCAGAGCACGTGCAGAAGTTATAACACTGAGCGTGTACGTTCCCCCCACATACGAAGCCAAGATTGTGATTCCAACTGTTGTTTGATGTTATATGAATCATTTGTTCTCCGTTTTATCAGGAGCGCAAGCAGCGAATTGATGACAACATCAAGGCACTAGCGAAATTTCTCCCGCGTGAAGTTAAGGTATAATACTAAACATTGCTATAATAGTGTTTGGACATCAGAGCCTGCCACATATTACTCGTCCTGAATCGTGAGAGATTGAAACTTAATGTCTGTGACCTTCTAGGACGATAGCTCTGAAGTGATACTGAATGAAATTGTTGATCATGTGAAGCTTCTTCAGCTACAGATGAAGGTATTGTCCTGCTTATCGTAGTTGTCGCCTTGCTTATGTAGAGTAAATAGCTCTTATAGCTTTCAGAATGATGAAACGAAACGAATCCGGCTCATCATGACCCAAGAAAATCCAGTTTAAACTTAACTCTTGCTGATGTGACATGTTGGGTTTATGATGGATATATAGGAACTAAGTCTAAAAAGGTTGGGAGGAGAACCAATTACTCATCCTATGACGTTCATTGAGGTAACACAAGTGAACAACATTATTATATGAAGCAAACATGTATTTGTTTTTCTTTCTTCAAAATGAATATGTTGAGAGATGCTTTGGTTTGTCTGGTATAGGGATTTGGTCACTACATTCATCACGAGGAGATGATGACAAAGCCTCTGGAGGAAATGATGGAAGATCTGCTCGCAAATGATCCTGATGCTGCGGCTCGCTTGTTGGAGAGCAAAGGCCTTTACTTGATGCCTCTGTCCTCAGTCCAAGGCTTGTGCTGAATCAAACACACATAAAAGATAGTGGTTACGATAGTCTTACAATGTTATTAGAGCACTGGTTCGTTTTTCTGAATCAATGGTAGTTTTCTCAACATAATAATTTCAGTACATGTTTAGGTACGTTTATATTTTCGTTATTGGATCCCGCAGCGAAATCAAGAACCTCATCTATGTTTTATGGTCTCAATTCGAACAAGAACATCTAAATCTTTGATTAATCCACATAATTAATACCATGGGTGGACAATTTAGTTTATGGCTTTAATTCGATTCACGGGTTGATATTATTACCGGTTTGGTCCGGTTTGGTTCAGCTGCAGTTGAACAGGTGAGATATTATCGAAACTAGAAAGGACTACGATCAGGACTTGAACCAATGAACCACATGACAGCTAGCTAATAGCCTCAGACAAGTCCTTTTCCATCTTTCCGCCCAAAATCAATTCTGTAAAAAAAAGATATTTTGAAAAATAGTCTTCAGAATTATCTGGTTTTATTATCTGGCTTCAGAATTATTTGTTCTTCTTTTATCAGAAACAAACAGCTTAATCCATAACAACGAATATGCTGTAACTTTGTCACGAAGGTAGATGACCAACTAGCAATTAAATAACAAAATCAATAACTTTTGCCTCTGTTTCTTCACGCTGAAGTCTGCAAAACTTCTATTAACATACCAATTTTTTATTTACGTTCAGACAAAACAGATTCAGCTGTGATCCGGTCTCCGAAGGTAAACAGCAAAGATCGCCATCTTATTTGATATTTTCCTTTAAATCGTTTCCGTATCAGGGGAAGAAGATATATGTAGTATAGCTTTCTTCATAGTTTACCAATCTGATAATTTATTTTACAATTTTTATTTGGAACAGGATGGTGAGAAATCAACCGTTTATGATGGTGGTTACTTGAGAAGCGGGAGAGTCTCCGGTGGGTTGTTACCGGAGTTATATTCCAGTAACATTGCTCCTTCATCCTCTGTTTCCAGAAGCTCGTTCTCCTTCCCCATCTGTAAGAAATTTCTTTATTTCTGCTATAATAGAGATGCTAAATATTAACAAGAAACCTAAAACTTATAAACATGGGTTCTTTCTTTCTTTTTTTTTTCCTTTTAAATTTCAGGATGACCATCATCAATTTCCTTAACTAAATCTGTTAGAAACTTCCTCACATGTTTTATCTACAGCTACATAATATTATCAAGAAAATCTAGGGTTTTTCTTATAAACAGTTATATGCAAGTCCTAATCGGTCGTATATAAAGTGATTACCTATTAGCTTCTAGAAGTATAATTAAGAGATGGTACCTTTCCAAGGTGGCTAGCCAAAACCTTGTTCTCGTCTCTCAACAGCTCCTCCTATTTGAACAATAATAACCACAACTCCATCAGTTTTCTGACATCCTCATCGTGATTCAGTGAGGGGGAGAGTTTAATAATCAAGATTCTAACGACGCCTTTTTGGATTCTCATTAGTGTTTCGTTTAAATGAGCCAAGAATCAATCAGGAACTTAGAACATGATCGAACGACATATCTACAGAGCTAACCATGGTCTAATCATCTGTATACTTTGAGGTTTTAGATGATTCAAGGAATCAGAGCATAGTCTTTAAACCAACGCACTGACCTTTTCTTGAATGGTTTTTAAAAGCTCCATCATTAGTTCTGTCTGCAACACAAGACGTTGAGGATTGGGTCAAACTGGAAACAATGATCCAAAAGCTGTTAATGAAGTAGACAGAATATATACATATACCTTCCTAGCTCTAGTTAAAGACAAAGCAGTCTTGAACTGCTCTTCCAGGGATATTAGAGACTCTATGGTTATATTATCAACGTTCGCTTCTTCAAGCTTGCTGCATATACAGTCAAAGATCAACAAAAGAAAGTAAAAATAAAAAAATTCTCGATCCGAGGAAGATGCGAAAATAAAGATGGAGTCTTAGGCTAACTGCTCACCCTTGGACTGTTTCTAGTAACTCCTTGAGTGAAAGATAATTCTGAGTTTTCTCTGTAAGATCCTGTCATTAAAAAAAACAATCGGAATCAGAGAAAGTGTATTTTCTAGAGAGACAAATGAGTCTAACCGGCTAACCCTTAAGACTATGTTTGGTATACGACAAGATTTAGAGCATGATTAATACAGGTCTCTTATGGCGTCTCTTATATCTCTTATTTAGGAAACTTCTCTTAGCTTTTTTTTAGTTAAAAACTAAGAAATTCTCTTATATTCACTAAGATACCCTCCCTAACAAACCTACATTAATCATGGTCTTAACTCTACATAAAGTTTACTCTGATTTTATACTAGCGAGTTAAGCTTCTATAGCTCATCTCAATTACATATCCTTAGATGACAAGATCTACTGTGACAAAAAAAAATGACAAGATCTGATTCTAACCCCCCATAGCTAAGTTTTTTATAGACAAGTTTAGAAACTTTTTGTAGACTTTCTAGTGCAATACCGGCAGTGGAAAGAAAAGTACCTCTTCAGGGGGCAATACCGGCACTACACAAATCATCCATATAACCTATGCATACATATTATTACCTATGCATGTGTAACCACCCCTGGGACCCGATATTCAAGGCTTTAAGAAAATGTTACCGAGGTTTTAAGCTCATCTGCATGTTGTACTTCATAACGCTTGAGGATCTGGGCCATGCTGGAGAGAGATCAAGACAGAAACAAAAACGCATTATAAACAATCCATTCCCAAACTACAGAACAACTAACATTAGGGAGACATGCAATATTTAGCATCAAATTGTGTCACTAAATTAGTTATAGTTTTGGTAATTAACCATACTCTGCAGCTTCTACATAGAAAGTAACTCGTAAATAAACATACAAGGTTTTCTATCATATATAGTGATGGACTTCTTTAGTTTTGATGTTTCAGTAAACAAGCTTGCCTTACATTTTAATATCAATGCATATTTTTTTGGGTAAAGTTACTGCTAAAAGTAATTGTATATATGGAAAAAAACATTAACAAAAAAAAAATCTATAAATTCAAATGTTTTAACTTCTAACTTCGCAATTAACAGCTCTAGTAACCACTACGTCCATCTCTAAGTCGTTGTTAGATATAATCAGCTTTGTTGCCGCTGAATTCAGAACACGGAAAGGTTTTGGACATGTATGCATAAGTATAACACAAACAATTTCTTCATATACGGTGATTTAAAGACTTTGCTACTTTCTTATCAAAGCTAAACAATGCTCTACTTTTCTTAGCTAACAACAGTCAGAAAAGAATGATTGGATAAGTTGGTTGAAAAAGACATTTCCTCTTGAGACAAAATCTCAATGAAAATGTTAGGATTTGAGCCCAAATCAAGCCCAAACAGTTGCCATGAAAACTAGCTTTATGTGTTCGTGATCCATTGCAAGATTTCAATTTCTAGAGTGAATTTGATTCACTTGATCTTGTTGTCAAAAGCATCCTAAGTTGTGATATGAAATCATGGAATCAGTTAGGCACATCAGAATGCAATCTCAAGTCAAACACAGTTTGGTGTAGTTACCACTAAATAAAGAAGTTGCTACAAAGCAACTAGCTATATGTAGGTTCAAGTATTATTAAAATTCAAGCAATCAAAGAAATGCCGATCATTAGTCCTATATATAATTCGCGCATGTTAGCTAGCATATTTTAACTTAAATACTTTTATAATCAATCACTGCTAGAAGCTTTAGAGTAGGTGACGAAGGGCTACAATCCCATTCATAAATGATAGGAAAGCTTATAAAAGAAAAAACAAAAGGTCAAATGTACTGAACCAAATGATTGTAGACTTCAGTAGATCGAGGCTCAGTTTCTTTGGTCCAAGAGATCCATTATGCAACTGAACAAAAAATGTAAACCCATAGCAAGAAGGATAACAATTCTAGAAGAGAAAGCAACCCGTAAAGGCGTAAACTCATGTTATATGTTCAACAAACTTACATTTAAAGGGGATAAAATCAATAACTTATAGCTTGTACTATGAGTTCGTCTTATTTATCGTTACCAAGCACTAAATTGGAAACCCAAGAAAAAAAAAACACTAAACAACAGAAAGTTAAGATGATTTGCTCCCATAGACAACAAAAATGTACGAATTACCACGTGTAGAACAAGTTCTCCAACTACATGCAATACTACAAAAAAACAAAGAAAATAAAAAATTCCACGGCGACGAATTAAAACAATTAAAAAACGCAAAACCAAAAACGAGCACCAAGAACACCTCAGGGCATCACACTGTTTCATCCTAAATTTGTTTAATTAATCTACACAACGGTTATGGACTTAGATTAAACAAGAAACATTGCTTCAAAGATTCAAAGTGGGGGAGTAAACCCTAGTTTCTAGCTTCTATTTTCCTCGAGACAAAAGAGAATCAACAAAAGAGGTAAGTTAACAATAGTGTTACCTATCGCCGGAGGAAGAGCTATAGACTTTTCCGGTAGAGGAAACGATGAGAACACCGACGGAGGATCCACAGAGAATTGAGAGCTGGCGAGCTTTCTCCATGAGACCATTGCGTCGTTTACAGAAAGTGACTTGTCGACTGCTTTTGTTCTCAATTCGTTTGATCTCCACTTTTCTCCTCCCCATGACTTGTTTCTCCGACCAGTCTTATGCCCTAATTTGAATCTGATGTCGGTATGACTGGCCGGAGACACCTGAACGTCTTTTCTTTGATTAATTTCTTTTATTGATTCCTTTTTTGGGGGTTGAGCAAACTTCAATATGTATGTTTGTTCCCTTTTTGTTTTGCTAACGAGAGAGAGAAAATAAAATACCAAAAGAGGAAAAAATGTTAAACAAAGCGTTTTAGTCGAGTTTAGACACGTATTAACGCATGTCGAGATCTCTAACGTCGGTTTATTTTACTCTTTCTATTAGAATCTTAGTTATTATCTCTTCGTTTTTTGTTGTTTGGTAAAAATATCTTCTTCTATAATGACAAAAAACGAAACTCAAATATTCAACAACCAGTTTATCAAATTATGGTGTTTCTAAATCTAAATAAAATCACAAAGGGAGGACACATTTCACAGAATTCAAATAAAATCAAGTTTAAATTTTCTTGAAAACTATAACAGTTATCAAATCAGCAATACTTTTAAAGCCGGACGGGTAACTGAACCAAAAAATTTTTGTTTATAGATTAATATAGTTCATCCAAACTTGATTGAGTTAAACCATAGAATAAGAATATAACTAAACTTGAATGTTTTGTTAATTTTTTAACAACTTAAATTCATTAATTAGATTGTAAACAAATTATGCAAATCCATACAAAATTATGAAAACACAGAGATAACTTAGGTAAACTAATGATGAAAATAATATATGAATTATCTTGAGAAAATGATTTTTTGAGAAGTTTTTATTAAAAGAGTATCTACTCTATTGATTTTTCTGTGATTTTTTAATCTTTTTGTCGTATTAAGAATACCGATTTTTTTACTGTATTACATTGGTCTTATTTTAATTAGATATATTTTTGGTATGGAATCTAGTGTATTGATCAATACTATTATTTGAGAAGTGATTTGGTTTATGTGTCAGCTTCTCCATAGTTTTAGGTTTTTTTTTGCTTATTATTTAAAACTTTATTTAATATATTTATTATGATGTGTGGATAACTATGAATTAATTAAATACTATTATTTGAAAAGTGATTTGGTTTATGTGTCACTTCTCCATAGTTTTAGGTTTTTGCTTATTTGTCATATTGAGTCATAAGTTTTAATAATATTATTATTTAAAACTTTATTTAATATATTTATTATGATGTCTGGATAATTATTAATTAATTAATAAATATTAAAAAAATTCCTGATAATAGCAGTTATAGATTTATCTTATGATTTAGTGGTAATTAATTATATTAAAATTTTAAACTTTATTTTAATATATATTTTCTCCATGATTTTAGGTTATTTTAATATTTTACATGTTCGATATTTTCTAATAATACTATTAAAATTTATTTTAATATTTATTTAACGTGATATATGGGATAATTTATTAATAAATGGATATTAACAAATATTAATAATAATATTATAGTTAGATTTATCTTATATTTAGTTTATGATTTCAAAAGGCAGAAAAATATTACAAGTATTTAAAATTTATTTTAATATATATAACAATCATGATATTTGAGATAATTAATTATGATTTAACATAGTTATGTATATATTAATAAAACATTCAATTAAATTTAAATCAATTATTTATAAGAGAAAAATATTTTTATTCAGCTGTTAGTATTTAATTTACGTGAATTTATTTAAAGGATCATTTATATATTTGAATATTAAGCAACTATATTTATATATTTGAATTTTAAGCAACTATATTTTTAATGAGTCATTATTTTTATTAACATTATTTTAACTTTATCTAATATGATTATTTATCATGATATCTTGAATAATTGATTAATAAATTAATTTTAATGATAAATAATTACTTTTAATTTTAAAATTTATTTTAATATAATATATATATATATCCTAATATTTGGGATAAGTAATTTTAATCTAAAGTATATAAGTGTATTTTTATATAAAGAACTTCAACTAAGTTAGAATTAACTATTTCTAACATAAAGTAGATTTCTATTAAGCATCATATTATATATTTCATTTAATGTTATAACTGGTAAATTAATTGAAGGATCATTGCAAATAGATATGTCGTAAAATATAAATAGTGTACTTATGCTAAATATTTTATATATTTGAATATTAAACAATTATATACCGTAAAATAAATTGTATTTATACATAACAAACTTCAAATTAGTTTTTGATCTGTAAAATAAAAAATATTATCAAAATAATGCATTAAACAAAATATTAAATAATATATTAACAAAAATGAATATATATCAAAACATTAAAATATAAGAAAACATGAAAATCTAAGATAGAAACTTTTTGATAGCATAAAAAAAATTGACAAGTAATAGACATAGTATAAATATATTCTAAGGAAACACAAAGGTAATGTTTTATAACATTTTAATATTTTTTACAATTTTATAATAAAAATTGTTGATAATAGTGATGTTTGTTGGTTGTTGTTATTTTGTTCATGTTTTATAGGCTGTGATTGTTTCTAATTCTTTTAATGCTGCTGAAATTCATTTTAATCCACAAATACAATAAGTATTTAATTTAAAATTCAAGTTGTCTAATGATAATCTGAGTATTACTTGAAGAGAAGATTTTGATCCAAATCTGCATTCGGTAAGTAAAAATATGAACAAAAATAAAATTTAATACAATGATGGCTAATATTTAAATTGAATAATTTATAATATTAATTTGAAAATTTTATCTAATTTAATAATTCTAATTTAACAAAATTAATATTAAAATTATTATTTTTGAATATATAAATATTAGTCCGCACAAGGTGCGGGTATCCATCTAGTTCAACAGTAAAAAATAAGGTTGAAAATATCAATTTTCAAAGTTTGTATGGATATCGTCATACAACAAAAAAGACTTATTTTTTTCTTATTTTATATTGTCGCATTTTCCGTGATATAACCTATAATTTAAGTACTACTAGATTTTGATCTATATTTTGAAAGCGCGAGATCTCGCCTAAATAAATTGTTTGGTATTTTTGAAAGTTAAAATAAAAAGAATCAGTGAAAAACAAAAAGATCTTCACTGTTCTCATTTCATGTTAAATCATAATATTGGTTGTATAAAATATTTTGTAGAAATTAAAATAAAAGGTTTAGAGAATATAAGATATTTCCGAAAATATCTTGCATCCATATAATTTTTTTTGAATATTTCTTAGCAATTAAAATAAAAAGTTGAATAAAAAATTATTTTCTGTATTTTCGTTTTATGTTAAACCATAATATTTATTTATGATATTCAATTATTAGGCTTTTTTGGCTTAAATTTGCTATTCTAATATTCGTTATTAAATTCCATCTGAGCAGCATACATATTATAATTTTCTCACAAAAACATACATGTTAAACTTTGATAAAGAAAAAATGTAAATTATAAACCACTGCAAAATACTTATATTTTGATGAACAACATCATATAAAATACAATCACAAGTTCGGTTCATGTTGAAGCCTCGATAAACTTGTGATTCATATTAATTAATCATTTTAATAGACAAAACTAAAACTAAAACTAAACCCAAAATCATAACTAATAAACACTAAAATTAAAACAGAAATAAAATAAAAATGTGTTAAATTTTGTATATCCACAGAATTTATTGTTATATAACAAAATAAGTTAAAAATCAACCATTTATGATTTATTTCTTTTTTCAAACCAACATAATCCCTTTTTGATTTATCCTTTATGTTTGCAATATTTTAATTGGTTTTATATGATTTATTTTAATTAAATTTAAAATTTTTCATAGATATGACCACTAAATGGTTAATTTCGTTACTATTTCAAAAGATAAGATCTCCACATAATCCAATTAATATTCAATTTATCATCTAATAAATTTTATACACCAATAATATTTTTTACAATTAAGATTTTTTATATATTTGGTTGAGGGAAGATCTCCTCTAAGAGTGAAATACATTAAAAAGAATAAGAAAAATAAATATTTAGTTGGGATACTCTTAAACTATTAGATATTATTGGGATAATTTGGTGATTACAAACTAAAAATATAATAAAATAGGGAAAATTTGGAAAAATACATCTATATTAGATTTTATTTCGAAAACTACATCACTTTATAATGTTTTTAAAAACTACACTTTTATATATGTAAAATGACTAAACTATCCAATCTGAATATTAAAAATTATATTCTAATTTATTTTTCTCATTATAATTAGTTAAATATATCTTATAGTTTAATATAAAATAAAGAAAACATAGCTTTATCATTTCCGTTTTGTGAATTCATTGTTCGAATATTTTTTCAAATCTATCATATACATTCTTTCAACAGTTTCATTTTTCTAATTCTAGTGTTCGTCTTTTCTTTTACATATTCTGAATCTTTTGTACTCTATAGTTCATAAGAGTTAAAACAATTTAATCAATCAGAAAAAATAAGAATCAAAAGCTAAGTATCTCATCAATTCAGAAATTTTAAACTATAACCAAAAAATGATCACATTAGAGGATGAAAGAATTGTATGAAAACTAACAAAAATGTTCCATCGTAAGAAAATCCTCAGAATTTCTTCACCAACATAACAAAATAAAACTATAAAATATTAATCTAATATATAATTCTAGAAAGATCATGTATAGTATGAATAGTTTATTGGTTTAGATAGATTTCTTAGAACTGAATTTTCTGAAAGATAAATCCTAGAATATTTCAGAAAATTTATCTACTTTTATTATAAATTATTTACAAGAATTTTCTCAAGTATGAATTTATCTTAAAACCTAACAATTGCATTTTTAAAAATATTTTTACTAAAACAGGACATAGTAGTCTTTTCACATATAAGAAAGTGTAGTTAAAAAAAATTAAGGGTATTTTTCAAATTTAGAATCACAAATAGGGTATTTTTCAAATTATCCTTAAATAAAATATCCATATTTCAACACATTTTAAAATTTTCATTAAAATATTTAAAAGAATTTTAATTTTATTCTTAAACTATAAGTATTTGATAACTTATATTTAGTTTATAATATAAACTGAGAGTCCTATAAATACTTATTTTGTATTTTGTGAATATTATATATATATATATATATATATATCATATTTTTAAACCACAACTTTGATTATATGTATTATATGGTTTTAATATTATTAACTATATAAAGATTGCATAATCAATACTTTCAGATGACAATGTTTGGTGAGCATAATATAATAAAATTCGAAAATATAATGTATATATTCGGATAACTCAATAGTAAAAAGTAACGTTTAGCATTGTGGATAGGAGGTAGACATTATTAATTATATAGTTATTGTTAAATATTTTTTAAGTAACAAACGTATTAATATGGTCAAGTGATTGCCATAATTTCTATAATATTTTGATAGTTATCTTCAATAAATGGTTATAAAAATAGTTAAATTTATTTATTAAAATTTTTATACAAATAATTATGAAACAAAATTTAAGTGCAAATCAAAACAAATATAAATATATTTAATTTTAAATATTTGTCATTGTGAATTTTGATTTTTCTTTTAAAAAGCGAATATAATAATTTTAATAATAGTTTGGTTTTGATTTTTCATTTAAAATATTTATTATGATTATAATAATAGTTTTTATTTAAAATAACTATAAATCTTTTTTATCCATAAGATCCATGCTTTATTCAAATCTTACTGTCGGTTTGGTTTGGGTTTAAAACACTGCAAATAACCAGATAAATACACAAGATAAATACACAGAATACTTCAAAAAAAATCCTATTAAAAAACTTATTGACCAGTAAAAAGTAAAATGTATTTTCAGAAAAGTATTACAGTGTATCATGGGCCATATATATAAAATAGGGGCCTAGGCAGGCCGAAGCTGTGGAGCTGAATGAATAACTTGCAAAAGGTACAAATTATATGGTATGATTTTACTCGAACGAAAGAACGAAAACTACACTACATAACACGATCTATTAACACGTGACAACTAAAAATCAGTTTTAATTTTGCCACGTAACGTTAGACAAGTAATCAAGAACCTAGCTAAGGAAAGAAGAGAATAAATAAGCTCTAGGGTTCTTCACGCTTAAGGAAAAGCAAAAGTTCAGATCCGTCCCTGCTTTCAGACTAGAACATAAACTCTGATCTTATCTACGAAGGTACAACAAATATGGATTCCTTTTATCTTAGTTATACAGTTCTTTAATTTCAAAAAAGAGAGCTCCCGTTTGTTTTGCCTTGCTTTCGACATTAGAGGAAGATAAAAAGGTTATGAGATTATGCAGATTTTACAATTTTTTTACTTCTAATTCTCAATCAGGCTTTGAGTTGAGGTGAAAACTGAGCCGTTGATGATGATGGTTACTTGAGCAGCGAGAGAGTCTCCGGTGGATAGTTACCGGAGCTATATTCCGGTAACATGGCTGTCTCATCCCGTGTTACTAGGAACGTCTGCTTCCCAATCTGTAAAAAAATTATACATTATATTTTCTACAGATAATATATATATATATATATATATATATATATATTTTTTTATTTTTTGATAAATTTTACCAAAAAAATTTGATAAACTAAATTATAGGTTTCGTTATAACTTCTATAATTTTTTATATGTATCAAATATCCTAAAATTCTGTAATACAGAATCAATTTAATACATTTGTAAACAATTATGGTGTATAATCCAGCAAAGTCTTTAAACTCTTTTCCTACCGCTACTAAATACGTAAATAGTTACTAGAAACTAATTAAAACTTAAATTGTGGGTCTCACTCAGAATTGTTTAGCATCTATTGAAGTCCTGAACTTTCATATTTTATGTATAAAGGGATTAATTAGCTTAATATATAATAGAGTGTACCTCTGTTACTTGGCCAGTCAGAACCAGGTTCTCTTCTATCAGCAACTTCTCCTGTATGTATTAGATTCACACGCTCATTAGTTTCTACTTTCTAACAAGCTCTAGCTATAGGCAGACAAATAAGAAAAATTCACATTTGACCAAGATCGGTCCAACAATGCTTTTTTACTCTCATTAGACTTTCATTTAAACGAGGCAAAAAAAATAAAAAATCAGGGCAGACAAGACCAAAAGACATATCTAGAGAGCTAAAACTGGTCTAGTGATAAACTGACATGTAGACGACTCCAAAGTTAAGTGGTTCTTGAAATCAGCATAGCTACAAACCAAAGCACTGAAACCTTTTCTCGACGGGTCTTCACAAACTCCATCATTAATTTTGTCTGCAACAAGACATTAAATACTTGTGTCAAACTGGAGATTTATCTGAAGTCAGGCAATTTCCAAACTGCAAAGTCTATTGTTGGAAAACTAAGATTCAATCATTTCCTACAGCATGTATGCATACCTTCGTAGATCTAGTTACGGACAGAGCAGTCTCGAGCTCCTCCTCCAACGAAATTAGAGAATCTACACTTACACCATTGACATTCGCTTCTTCGAGGTTGCTGCATATTTATAAGGGAGCAAAATTAGAGACAAAAACAAAACTTTTTTATCAGAAGAAGAGAGGGAAAATGGAGTTTTACTGCTAACCTTGGGACAAGTTTTAGTAACTCCTTATGTGGAAGATAATTTCGAGTTTTTTCCTCAAGATCCTGCATATGGGAAGTAAAGGTTGGAATTATTTTGAATTTTTTATGTTACATGGAACCCTCGACACTTGAGCTGGTTTGACAAGTTCAAAACAATGAGCGCTTATATCCGTTCAAGACACCAGACACCGATCCAGAAGAAGATTTAAATGAAGGTCTTAACTAAGTTACCAAGGTTTTAAGGTCATCGGCTTGTTGTATCTGATAACGTTCGATGATCTTGGACATGCTGGAGATATAAAGACAACACAAATCAGTAGATGCATTATAGAGAGACTGAAACGGAGAGAAAGAATGCTTATATATGTGTCTATATATATTATACACATATAGCATCATGACCTTGTGCTACAGACATATAGTTATATTAATCAAATATTTACTTAACCAGGCATATATATAATGTAGAGTAGAGTGTATCGTGAAGTAAAAAACACAATTAGTCTATTTAATAGATTTTTGTATATTTATATCTAGTTACTATACTTTTGCAGTGATCATCTTACATCTATGTAACTCTGAAACTTCTAAAGTTTTACTTACTTTTCATTAGAATGAAAACTTCACGAGATTTTTCTATTGAGAACCAATATAACTTCCTTATATTACATCAAGCTTGCCAGCCTCTCAGAGCCGTTGTTTCAACTAATATATTTCCTTTGCCATGAATTCAATAAACTACCTCCCTTTTTCTAATCAAGGCTAAATAAATGTGATCAAGATCTAATTTAAGTTCTTTCAACAAAGCAACAGCAGACGACATAAAGCTTGGAATGATTATAATAGAGTAAAAGATATTCCTCCTAACTACAAAATATCAAAATGGAACATTCATACTTGAGGTAAAATCTTCAGAAGTTGATGAGACCAATTTTCTCCTATATATAATCTATTCAATGCAATCCAAGTTCCAAGTCCCACTTTCACGAATTTAGTCAACCGAAACGGAGAACTGAATTGAAAACAAAACCTTTGGCTGAACGATGTAGCTAGGGATACTCCATAAAGGATTAGCCACTAAAGTGGGTTAAGCATTTAAGGCAAGGTCAGGACTTCAATCCCAAATTTTTGTCCGTGATCTATTGCACCAATTCAGATATGAGTTGCACTTTATTTTCAAGTTCTTAGAAATAATTATTATGTTGTGAATTAGAAATTCAACATTAACCCCACAAAAAAAGAAGAAGAGAGATATAAAAATTATACTTTTGAGATTCTTCAGCAAAGAAACCAACTTAAACTAGTTGCATGATTGAAGAGCTAATCAATCAAGACATATGTCTTGTATAGTGTCATATGCACAAAAGTCGCAAATTACGATTAAATGGTGAAAACTATTTCCAGTTGGAACTAATGTAGCATGTGAGGCAACTACAAATGTGAAAAATTAGCGAAGCACTACAATTAAACCATCAAATCAAGTATAAACCATTGGACAATACATAATCGACAAATCAATGAACGAGAAATTCCAAGACAATCAACAATAAATCAGGATCAATGATTGAACAAATGTGGCATCCGACTTTAAAACAAAGATTCTAGCTCACTAAATACATTAACCTCTCAAGAAATCAACCAAAAATGCATTCAAAAATTGCATCTAAACCAAGTCTCAAACTTTCAACAATGTACATTTTTCTTATGAAAAAAAAAAAGAAAAGAAATCAACAGATGAAGTATAGCGGTTCAAAGACTACTTTAAAACTCTATCAAACAACATTGAGCACGTATCACCACGCGTAGAAAATTTTCTGGAAACACATGCAATATTATAAAATAAAATTCGTATAGGGAAAATAAAAATCATTATTAAAAAAATGGCAAAAAAAAAAACGAACACCAAGAACATATATCCTGGCCACCACATTGTTTAATCAAAAATTAGGTTTGAGCTTACGCACCAGCTATCGTCATCAAGAGAATCTCAGTTGATTGGAAGAGAACGAGAAGCCCTAGACTTTATATGTCTATATCAGGAAAGTAACTAAACTAAAAAAAGTAAGAAGTAAACTCAAGTGAGACCAAAGGAGAGGGAGCTGTAGAGTTTAGATTACTTGTCGCCGGAAGAGGAGCTGTAGAGTTTGTCGGTGGCGGAGACGACGAGAACAGCGACGGAAGATTCACAGAGAACTGAGAGCTGGCGAGATTTCTCAATGAGACCATTGCGCCGTTTGGAGAAAGTGACTTGTCGACTGCTCTTGTTCTCGATTCGCTTGATCTCCACTTTTCTTCTTCCCATGGCTTCTTTTCTCAGACTAGACTTTATTGCCCTAATTAGAGTTTGATGTCCGGACACCTCTCAATGTTTTTGCTTCTTTTTAATTCGATTGGCTCTCTTTTTTTCTTGCCTTTTTCTTTTTGGTTTTTGCGATTAACCCATTCCAAGTCAGTTTTTTTTTTTTCTGGCTCAACAACAACTTATCATTAACCAATTGTGAATACAGGTTACAATCTCGAGAGATTTTAAACCCAACATATAACCGATGAAATCTACTATCGCCTAGGAACACAAAGTCGAAACTGGAATGGATCCTAGACTACCCAATCTAATTCATCGGTGTATTTTTCACCACAATAAAATGAATTTCTCCCACGACTTGAGAGAAACCGTCTCTTAACCCCCAATTAGACCAGACGACAATACAATTCTAAAAACCCGACACTACAAAGTTAAAACCAGATGACAAATCAGCCCATGACACTGAGCTCCTAAAGATTAGAATGGCAGTCCCGGCCCAACATCTCATCACCTTGCGGCGCAAATCCGGTGAGAACCCGTAACCATCGAAGTTCAGAATCCGCTCCTTAGCCAAGAACCGGAAAAACCCGTACTGAAAGTCGGGCTTTGGCGAACATATGGTGGCCGGCCAGTAATGAAATGAATAATGGCGTGAAGTTTCACCACCGAACAACACAGGAGACGTCGTCGCCGGCGCTGGGATATGAACCTCCACCGCGTACCACTGCAGAGTTGTCCTCCGGTAGACTCCTCCGGTGAAGCAAAATCCTACGACGCGTCTTCCCCGAGAACCGAGGACTAGATCCATCTTCACCTATTGTCGCATCACACCTCCGTTTGGTTCACCGTCACACCAGACTGTAGATCCAAGGTGGAGGAGGTCTCCCACTGAGCCACACATCGTCGCCTTGAGAGGAGCACCGGAAATCTAAAACAGAAAATCGACTCATTGGCTCCTCTCAACCCTAAAAGCCGACCTGTCCCACATATACCTTCCTACGACTCACTGCTCCTCCAAGAACGCTGTGAAGAATCTCTTGACCACGCAAGTCTCCGGAATCACCCCGACAAACCAGAACAGCACGCATCTCGCCTTAGGTTAGGGTCAGAATGGAATAGACAAAGAGAAAATAGAGAAAAGGGGAGGAGGGAACCCTCCGGTACCGAACAGAACTCGGATCGGAGGTAGATCCTGGATTTTTTTTTTGGCTGAGAGAGAGAGCTGGAGAAAAGTACTTTTTAGTTTTCTGAGGCTAAAGTCAGTTTTTTTTTTCTTAGAGAGAGAGAGAGAGTTGGAAAATAAAATAAAACTGAAACCGATGTTTTTGAGGAAGAGGAAGAGACACGATATGCATGTTGTGTTATTTACAACAGCTAACGCTTGGACTTTTAATCCAACCTGTTGGACCGGTGGAGCTCGTTTGAAAACATTTTAATTTTGAGTTATGATTTTGAAGCTTCTCTATTAATTTAAATTTTATGATTTTTATATTAATTATATAAAAATAATTCCATTATTTTCATAAAAAACTAATAATAAAAAGTGTATTTATACAAAGGTTTCTAATCTGCCTTGCTCTTTAACAAAATATTAACTATATTTCCCGTTCAGAAAATACAAAATTGATTGATTTTTCATGATAATCATCAAAATAGTAACTTCTTATATGTGCTATGCCATTTCCATTTTTCTGCTACTTGAAATTTCTATAAATTAATAATAGTACGATTATGTTATTAAATTAACAAAACAAACTAATTTATAATTTAAGTTTTTTATATAAAAATTATGAATTTTTATATTCTATAAACAGACACTTGTTTCATTTTCTATTTCTAAAATATTTTTTCAATAATCCTACCAACGAATTCTTATGTAAACTTTTAAACCTTTTTAAAATGATTAATTCTTAATAAATTTAATTTATTTAACTATGAGTTGAATCTATTGCACCAACTAAATTATATGTGTTTGTTTGTTTTTTTATGTGTTTGTATTGTGTATTTGTAGTTTCGTAATTTTATTTGTTTTAATAATATTAATTTTAGTATAATTTAAAAAGTTAGCTATGAATATAAATAAAATAAAAATTATTTAAAAATATGTCATTTTCGTTATTTAAATTAATTATAATCAAATTTACTATTAATATTTGGTTGTAAATTAAAAAAAAAATATGAATTAAAAATGGTGGGTTGGAATGTTAAACTTTATTAAATAAAAATATTGTAAAAATCAGAAATAAATTATGTGTTGTATAATTAGGTGGACGAAAGAAAAGATAATATAGAGAATTAAAAAAAAAGATATTGAATTTCGTAAATCATTGTTAGAGGGTTTAAATGGTTCTCAACAAGTCTCTCACACATATAATGATTAGAAAAGATCAAAAGTTATGTTAAAGTATTGGTAAAAAATAATAAAACCTAAAATAATAATACAATTTTATTGTTAAATTTTAAAATTTAAATTTTTTATTATTGCACATAGTGCAGAAAACACCTAGTAATGATAAGAAAAGAGGAGAAAAACGGATACATCGAGGTGAGAGACTATTTTAGGATGAGCGACTTTGAGCCATTTTTAATACTTTTTTTACCATATGTCCTTTTTACATTGGGCAGAATCTTTTGTTTTAAAATTTAATAACAAAAGTAAAATATATTATTATTATATAGACTAGAGACTTTTCTTAAAAAATTTGGTCTATGCTGATGATCTCTATAGAGATTATCAATTTCAGTATCCTATAAATATCAATTTATCTATCATACATTAATTGGAGATATAACAATCTGCTAAATATGATATACTAGGGTTGGCCTGCCCTACGGGCGGGAATTTATAATAAAAAATATTTTATATAATTTATATTAATTTATGAAGCATTTAAAATTATTATAAAAAATAATATAATAAACAAAAAAATAATGAAAAGAATATAAGTTCCATTGTTATGTATGAAAGAAAAAAAAGTAAGTGTTCCATTGTGTTATCGATCCTAGTTTCCTGCAACAATAATATAAGTTCACGTTATTATGTAAATATTTAAAGTTTCTGTTTTTGTTTTTTAATGGGAATCTCAATCTGACTGTGTCGGATGATCCGTTTCTCTATCTCATGTCTGTAATATAAATAACGTTTTGGATTAGATACAATGCAAGTTTGTTAATTTTCTATATCTAAGTGATGATATTTGTTGCAGAGGAGTTGTATGATGACATCTTTAAATTAGTTTACTGTATCGGTAGATGATGGTAAAAAAAGATCGTTAATATTTGAAATTCTTGTACGGTTGTTGGTTTCGCTCTGCCCCTTTGAGCTCTTGTGTGGATGTCATAGCGTTTTCAACGTTTGTCCGTGAGAATGGTGCAAAATGTGTGGTGATGTCAGGCTTTTTCCGGTTTGTTTGGTGAATCAGTTTTCCGATGTAATCATTTAACCAATGGCCTGTTTAGTGCTTTTGATAATAATATATTAAATTTTATAAAAAAGAATCTCATCGGTCATGTTGATAACAACGAATGCTATTATGGTATTTAGCAACAAAAAAAACTAATGTGGTAATTCAATTCTCAATAGTACATCGATGATAGAAAATCACATCAGCAGTTGATATTCAACTATTTCCTTGATCAAAAGGCTAGTTTCTTCTGCTGGAAGCCCACAAACTACCCTGTCACATATTAGACTAAAATGAAAAATATGATAATAGAACATGTGCCAATACACTTGTTATTTAAAGATTGAAAATTCAAACTAACTGTAGACAAAAGGTTTGAAAGATGCAGATCAATAAGACTGAACTTATGTTTAACTTTCCTCTTATATTCTCTTGTACAATAGAGAGCTCAAGGTCATCTTCAGGGTGCAGCAGTTTAGTAAGCCATGTCAGTATGCATATCCGGAAATTTCAATGAAAATTGATTATGTGATTGTTCAAAACAGTAAAATATAAAAACTTACCTGGTTAGCAAGTCATGCGCTATCTCCATATCACACGCAGTTTATGCAGCCCGAGGCGTAGCACAAAGTAACTGTTATTCTAAAAAGTGAATTTAGTATTCTTAGACAAAAACACACATGTAACTGAGCAAACACAACCTGTTTTGCAAAAAAAAAAAAAATCAGTTAAGCTGGAAAACATAACAGTGCAAGAATAGATACAGACTTTGGTCACTAAACTACCTTAGGTAAGAGATGAAATTTTCGCTTAATCATCTCCAAAGCATTCTCTACAGCAAGTTAATGCGCTCCTTTAGTGGGAACATGATTCTTGCTAAGAACATACACTCCTAGAGACTCCCTTCGTAGCCTCATCACAACAGAACAATCCTGATACAACAAAGTGCTCGTTAATGTGAAGACCATACAATAACCTAAAGCAGAATCTGTTCTATGTTTACCTGATGCATAGTCTCCTGAAGTGCTTCAATAGCATTCTCTAGCTTCCAAGACAGTTCATTGTCCCAAGTAAGAGTTGTAGCTTCCACCAAATTCCTTAAACTCAACTTGCGTTTGCATCAGCCAATTTGCCAATTTACACAGAACACTCATATTAGTCAAACAAATCTCCTTCTCCAGAAATTCAGTTCAAAGGGTACCTGACCCACAGCAAAGTAAAATGAACCAAAGGGCTCCCCCATTCTACACAGATCTTGTCCTTAGGATCCCACCATAGACACAAATCAGAGGTGACTTAGTAGGCAGAAACCTACAAAAACTTTAACCACTCAGCAAGATCACCGAAAAGCAAATATTTATATCGTAAAACTTGTTACTTTACCTTCGATGGATCTCCAGTCATCATGAGAGAAGGGATCAAAACCGAATCAATATGGAGGAGTCCAACAGCCTGAAGTTCTGATTACACCGAATCACTTCAAAACCGGTGATGGAATACAGTTTCAATAGATTGATAGGATAATTTGCAGAGTAGGGATGCTAACCTTTTTATACTTGAAGTTCCACCGCCTTTCAAGAGCCGCACTTAAGGTAGCACTTAAGGTAAATCGTGGATGATGAATTGTAGAATATCTTTATTAGGATGAATCTGTAACTGGCTGATTCATAGAAAGTTAAGAAGAAGATGAAACATCTTGATCGAAAACCCTAGAGTCTCCTCCAATATCACAGCCGCGCAGAAAAAAAGAGAGAAACAAAGAATAAAAAACGACGCGTTTTAGTTATATTTGGCTTACACTTTAAATATGGGCTTTACGAAGTAAGCTAGTTCCCAGGAACGTAATCTTAAGCCCAAACGAAATAGACACAAAATAAATGAAACGCAGCGTTGGATGCGTGTCACGCTTTCAGAACCCAAATTTCCAGCCTATCTGCCTACGTGGCGCTCTAAGGAGGGAGATAACTGTATTTTATATATAAAGATTCTTATCATTCAATTTTAATGTCTTTCTTATCATTCAATTTTAATGTCTTGGTCAATTCACGGTTACTTGGGGCTTATATTATAATTACTCGTTAATTTGTATATCTTGTGGGTTCGTAGCTCTACCTGGTTAGAGGGTTCAACTCCACCTTATGGGTTCAATTTAAGGTGAAGAATGGGCGGTCTTATGGGCCAACTGAAAACGGGCCAACAAGCATGTTCTTTCCACGTAGCCTGTTGGTTTAAATCCTCATGCACAAACGTTACACCTTTACATTCCAACATGGCAACAAATTTTTTTAATACTTCTTCTGGTGCAGTATCAGTGGTTTTATGACACAGTCCAAATCAAATTCTAGTGGGTCCAGTTAAAAGATTCGAAGTTTGATTCTTGATAAGATTTTGGACATAGGAGATCAAAACTTGTTTCAACTTCCATAATATTATAAAAGATCATCGTATTAACACAACACAAAGGTTAATTTCTATTGGAACAACGAGGATATGCACCAAGTCATGATCTACTCCACCCATGTATTATATAACCTCCAGTGTTTATTATATACTTCAAATCTAAAGTAAGTGACAAAAGTGGTGTCCTTTGGAATTCTACAATGGATAAATCTAGGACCACTTACTAAGATCTCGAATCATACAACTACCACTAAGGAACTCAGTAATGTGTTATGCACTACATAAACTAATATAGTATTACGATCACCTTCCATCACATGGATATATAAATTCAAGAGTCTGTGTTCCATGAACACATCCACCAACAAAACTTCATCTTTGATTAAGAAAGAAAAAAAATGGGTGTTATGGGGAAGAAACTTAGTTCACTAAAATGCGAAGTGAGAGTAGTAAAAGCAAGAAACGTGGAGATCAAGTCACAAGCAAGTACTCTGTTCGTTAGGTTCTATCTCTCTGCAGGACATAACAGAAAAATAGAAGTAAACACAAGAGAGATCTGTCAGAGATCAGAAAACCTCATATGGGATCAATCTTTTGGTCTGGAGTGTCAAGGAGACAAAGCAGCGGTCGAGGAGTTAAAGCAACAAAGAGTCGTTTTCGAGCTACGGAGGAGGAAAACATCTTCTTTTCTGAGGAAGTCATCGAGATCAGAGGTTGTAGGGAGAGGAGAGGTTTCATGGGAATCGGTTTTCGAGTCACTGGACATGGAGATGGAGAGATTCGTAGTGATGAGTGAATCTAAAACCCCAGTGTTTGGAGATGAGAGCCCTGTCTTGTTGAAGATAGGTTTAAAAGTCCAAGCTTTGGAGATGAAGAAGAAGACGTTGATCAACAAGAAAGAGAAGCTTTGTGCATGTTGTTGTAGTAGTAGAGACTGTGGAAGCTGCAGCTGCTTAGATTACGAAGCTTTTGCTTTAGCTTGTGCTCTAGATTGTATTTAAGAAAAAGAAAAAAAAAACAGATTTTGATTCAAATGAACAAACTCAAGTAACATAGATAGATAGTTGCAGAACCAAGTTTCACAACACTTTTATTCAAAAACAAACAAGGAAAGACAACAGAATCAGTTTTCAAACATCTCCATGTCCGAGAAGAGCAACAAGCATGTCCTCGTAATCACCGGAAGTGTCTTTGGCGACGGCACGGTCCAAAGGAACGCTGTTCCTACGCTGATACTCCTCTTTGATGCGTTCCATGTCAACTTCGGTTCTTGTAGTCACCACTCTGGTCAGTCCCCACTCGTCTGTTCCCATTTTGTTGATTGCTAGACGCAGAACCTTCTCAAAATGCTTCTCAGGGTATGTCAAACACGTGATTGCAGCTCTCAGCAGTTTCATGTAGTCATCATCTGAACCTTCCTTCAGATTCTGCAACATTATTCAAGACACAATCAATCAGTTGTCTGAACAAGACATTTTATAATAACGGAAGTTTTTTTGACCTTGTTGATGGAGTTTCCATGCTCGTTGTTGTAGTGGTTGAGAGTAGCACCGAGCTGCGCTTTGCTTCTCGTAGTCAAGATTCTGATGAAGTCATCATCGTTGAAAGCTTTCTCAGAGACCTTCTCGTGAAGCAGCTTGGCTTCGGATCTCGCTAGCATCATGTTCACATCGTCTCCTTCGTACCTGAAAGTGCTAACAAGTGGAAGCAAGAGCTTGCGGAGGTCACCGGAAGTGTGTTGAGCAACGTCTTCCTCGAGTGATTTCTTGTAGCGAGCTTGGTAAGCTTGCTTGACCTTAAAAAGCTCAACGGCAGACCTAGTGCAAGCGATCTCGACGAGAACCCAGTTGTTCTTGGTGAACATTTTGGTTGATTCTTTGGCCAGGTAAGCGTCTCTCTCCGCTGGATCAAGCGTCCACAACATCACAGCTCTCTGTTACCAAAAAATAAAAAGAGAATCAGAGTCTTTTATTGGAGGAGAGGATTAAAGAAAGAAAGATAAACAAAACCAAACCTCAAAGTCACTAGAGAGCTCTTTGTCTAAGGCCTTGAGGAGATCCTCATTGTAAGTAGCTGCGTAAACGCTGCGGATCAAGCTGCGTTGTGCTGAGTTTCTGTGAGCTAGAATTGATATGATCAGCTTCTCGTTCGTACCCCATCCTGTATTGTTGATTCATATACAACAATACCATAAAAATCAACACTTTTCTCACACTTTCAAAGTACTTTGACTTTTGGATCTATGTAATGTAAAACAGAAACACACTTTTTCATCATCATTAACGTATATTCATAAGATCCTGATCTAGTGGTCGAAGAGCATAACAGATCAAGTATAAGAAGAGAAGAGAAGAGAAGAGAGATCACATGGCAAATAGTGAAATCATCCCAAATCACAACAAAATGTAGTAGATCGTGACTATGATCAACAAAAATGAGTATAAGGAAGTCTAGATTAAGGTTACATTCGTAGAAAGATGAAACTTTTTTGTTGTTTAGATCAAAAGGGATAGAGAGAGAGACCTGAGAAAGCCTTGTGGAGTTGCTCGGCGTCATCTTCGGGGAGAGGGACATTGCTGGGGACTTTGAGAGACGCCATTATTGTTTTTTGGGATCAGACTTAACTTTGAGATCTCTCTGTGTTGTTGTGTGTTTTTTTTCGTTGTAATGAGATGAAGGAAGGCAGACGCACGTCTCTTCCCTTAAATAACAACGTTACGGGAATCCCAAAAATTATTTTGTGAAATGAAGAAAGTAATCTCTAAGCATTTAATATTAAATCTAAAAATACTAATTCTATATGGACATATTGTCCTAATAAATCATTTAACAGCTGTCTTGAAGAAAAAAGTGGAAATGCCTTTTTCTATGACATTTATATTTGTAGACTTTAAATCTTAAATTTGGGTTTAATGTTAATGTAAATGAAAATGTACAAAACTAAGGCCCCGATTGGGGATTAGGCTTTCGGGACTGTTAGCACTTGTAAAGCCATCAAAGTCAATATTCAATCAGGCTTTTGTGACTTTTAATACTTTCAAAACGCATATATCTTTTATTTTACTCTTTGTTTCTAACTTTTGTTAAAAACATCTATACCGTGACTTTAAAAATTTTAACTATCAGAGCCGTGCCTTTCATAAGGCTAGTAAAGCTTAGGCTTTAGGCCACAAAATTACTAACAAGTTTTTAGGCCACATTTTTCTTAAACTGATTATATAGTTAGATTTTTTTAAGCTACATTTTTCTTACATGGTTAAAAAACATTTTATTGACTTCTTGTTTTAGTTATATTCTTGAATCTTCAATATTATGGTTTATGTTGGCTTTGTAATGTTTAGATTTATTTATTTTCACATGTATTATTTATTATTTTCTGTTTTCTATTTTTATTTTAGTTAAGACTAACAAGTAATAGTTATTCATACAAACTACTATTTTTATTTGTTAAAATTATATATGTTGTAGATGAAATATCTACTAATAATCTACTGTCATCTGAATATTTTATATACATCTAAACTAAACTAATATTATATATATATATTCAGAAGAAAATATTGTATATGTGTATACAAATATATTTTACAAGTAAATATAACTAATAGTATATAAATGTGCTTTAAGCCACCAAATTTACCGGAACGACACTGTTAACTATAAACAAAAATGTTTTTAACTTTTTTTATTTATCCTGTTTTATTTTCCTTCCCCCATCCCCCCCCATTACATTTATAACATTTATACAGATTTATATTAACTTAATTTCAAATTGTATTTGATAATTAATCATTAACTTTTTATTGTTCTTTTGAAATCCATATTGCCTATCTTATATTATTTCATTCATTGTGGGTGATTGGTTGGGATTTAACTTGTTACTTTAGTTTTATTTATTTTTAAAGCAACATATCTAACCAATCATGATGTAGCTTTAATTTTAAAATTTAAAGTTATAGCAAAATTTTACCAATCAAGATGTAGATTATTTTTCAAAATTACAGCAAAAAAAAACTTCCTTTTTCTATTTATTTTAGTCTAAAGTGCTACATCCCTATTATTTAGGCTGTAGAAGTTTTACAGAAAAAAAAAGCATTCATATTTATTAAATAAACTTAAAAACAGAAATTATCACTTAAGAAAAAAAAAGAAAAAAATCAAAACATCAAAAAAAGAAAACCCTAACGTAGAAAATCAATTATACCAGATCCTGACTTTGAAGCAAATTGGGAGCAAGGTGGCAACCATCAAACAACGTTGAGGAGATTGAAGAACCTAAAGATGTCCAAATGGCTGATTCTAGACAATACATGGAGGGTTTTCGTGATGAGATTGCAATGAATTTATGGAATTTTCGTAGGTAAAATTTATTATTATTTCGATAGTGGTTTTACTACTATTAGTTGGTTTTTACTATAAACAATTAAGTTTTTTTTTGGGGGAGGGGTTAATAACATAAAAGTTTTTTATATATTACATTAAAATACTATAACCAAAAATTTACAGCTACAGTTTTTTAAAAAAATATTTTGCCAATCATGTTTTATTTTAATAAAGTTAGTAAATAACTTACAGCTACAGTCAACATAACTACAGCAAAAGTCTCTGCAAAAAATCTACAGTAACAATTTTACAGCTACAGCCAATTTATCTACAGCTAAACTTTTACATCTAAATTTTTACAGCTACAGTCGAACCAATCATTACCATTATCTTTAATAGATGATTTTAAATATTCATATACTATTAATATAAAAATGAAAAAAATTGAAAAAGTTAAATAAAAGTTCAAATTTGAAAACATATAATTCACTTTTTAAGATGTATTTATTTATTTAACATATATAAAAATAAATAAATATTAAAACTATAAAATAATTTTTAAAGTTGTTTCAAAATGTATTATTCAAATTTTGGATTTTAAAAAAAATGAAAAAGAATTGAAAAAGTTATATAAAAGTTTGAATTTGAAAATATATAATTCCAAAACTATAAAAATTGATTCTTTTATTTTTGTAAAAAAAAGTTATAACTATTCATAAAGCAAAAATATTTTGAAAAATTTCAGTGACCAATTTGGACCTAATTTGAGTTGGAAACACGGAAAAAATCATTTAGATTATTTGAAAATGCGTTACAATATGTATTTCGAAAATCCAAAAACTCAACAACTTCATCTAAATATTTTTTTCAATTTATTCCACTACTTAGTGTAATTTTTGATTATTAAACAATAAATAAAAAAGTATGAACTTTTGTCGTTTTGAATAGCTTTCTCATATTTTATTTTCAAGATTTTTCATTCTTACAAATTTTATATATGTTTTTGTACATAATTTAAATATATGTTTTATAATAGTCATAGTTTATAAAGTTTTTGATACCAATCAGACTTTTAAAAATATTGAAAGTAACAGCTAGAGTCTTTACACCCAAAATCTCTACAGCCAAAATTCTAAAGCCAAAGCCTAAAGCAAAAGTCCTTACCAATCGGAGTCTAAGTCAAGCAATCACTATTTCAATTGTTTTTTTTCTTCTCAAACCAGCCTGTAATTAAAATCATTATTACAAAAAGAGATATAATTAGGGGTGGGACAGATCCGGATATCCGGGAAATTTGGAGTATTCGGATCCGGATTCGGATTCATGGATTTAGTATCCGGATCCGGATTCGGGACTTTCAGATATCCGAATTTCGTATATCCGTCTAATTATCATACTATCCGCGGATATCCGGATTCGAAAAAATAATTAATAAAATAAAAATAATATTTTTTAAAATATTAAAATTCTAAAATAATACATTAAATAACTATTTATACATGATTTATAAATATAAATATGAATATGATATTTAAAAGGTTAAAATATAGTATTATAAAACTAATTTATGAATAAATACTAATATATCAAATATAATTATTAATAAAATTTTTAAAAATAATATATTTTAAAAGTACGGATCCGGATATCCGGACCTAAAATTAAGATATCCGGATCCTGTTTCGGTTTTGACGGATCTTTGATTTTACTATCTGGATTCGGATCTGGGTGTCCCGGATATTCTATTTCCGGAGCGGATCTCGGATCGAATCCGAATCCCGGATAATAAGTTCCAGGTCTACATATGATACCAAATTAAGTTTTTGTAAAACAGAAGTCCTTTTTTGTTGGGTAATAGAAAAGTAAATGCTTTGTATACAGGTAACTAAATGTAAATAATTGATCAGTAATGAATGTGATGAAAACGTGCGTTGAGATGGAGAAACTTGTGAACAACTTGTTCAGAACAAGCAAAATGTGAACACGTTCTTTGGACTTGGTCAATTCAGAATAGGTCCAAAATGAAACTGTTTTTTTTCAATTATTTTATTTATTATTTTATTATAAAAACACTGGGATACGATGTGGAAAGGGAAGACGATGATGAGCCCATGGTTTATTACTTAATGGCGTTGTTAGTACTGGAATTTAATTTTAAATGTAGCTTGAAAACCGATGACTGATATAAAAAATACATGAAAAGAACGTAGATTTTCATTTCTTCGAATTTTATGTAAACAAGAAAACGATGGAGAACTAACGTGGTTGGCGATAAAGCTTAAAGTAGGAAATGGAGCAGTTACTTCGTCTACTCAAATTTTGATAAGTTAGTAGTATAATATTTAGAGAAAAGTTAGATGCCATAGAGGTATGTACAACTAATGATGTTAGGTTATCTGTCTTTTTTTTTTGGCATCGGTTATCTGTCTTTTTAAAAGAATACATACTAATCTGAAAAGTGTACTCCAATTATCCCATATTCAAAACTAGTATAAGCGAGAAAGACAGGGCCAAACAAAAAAATCAGCGACTCCGCTGGGGATCGAACCCAGAATCTCTGGTTTCGTAGACCAGCGCCTTATCCATTGGGCCACGGAGTCCTTGTTGTTGTACAGATGCCTACTGATATAAATATTCAGAAATACAGAGATTACCAAGTCCAGTACTGGAACACAACTAAAAACTTATTTAGTGATAAAAACAACAATTCCGGATTCATCAATTACTTTCAAAAACTGGAATATAAAGCGTACAAGATTTGTCTGAAACAACACACAAGAACTAGCGAACTTAGGTACAAATGCAGACAACGTGAATCAATTTGCAGGAACTCTGTGGATTCATGGAAAGCATGCAGACAACGCTTGTAACGTTCTCTCTCTCAATCCGTCTAACTTCTTAGGGAACCATTGGCAGCTTTCTCTTCCTCATAAGCTGCGACATGAACTCCAAGAGCCGCACGGCCTGATGGATCAAGATTCTTTGACCAAGTTTCATCCCACTCTATAGCCTTCGCTGTACTGCAAGCTATACTTGGACCTCCTGGTACAGTCGCTCTTGCAGCACTCTGCTCCATTTAAAACAGACAAGCTTGAAGATTATGACCAACACCAAAGTTTTGAATATATTTATAGTTTACCTTAGGGAAGAACTTTTCGAAAATGGTTCTGTAGTAGTAAGCTTCTTTTGTCATAGGTGTGTTGTCTGGGAAGACAAAGTTTGCGTTTGACAGCATAGTGTCAGTGACCTGTAATCAATAAAGTATGTCAAAAAGTTTCAACATTTTATCACAAAAAATGCCTTAAGAAGTATATTTTCTCACATGTTTGTTTGCATGATCTTTCAAACCATCAATCCAGCTATACCCAACTCCATCACTGAACTGTTCTTTCTGTCTATACAGAATGTGCTGTAATTCACCAGAAGATGAGAGCAACTTTGTGTTAGAAACATATAAACAGTGTGATTGCAAGCAAAAAAACACAAAAGCAAACCTTTGGCAGATAAGGCTTCTCTTCGTCATCAAAGGCATTGCGCAGCACCCATTTCTCTATCCTCCCAAGATCAGGCTTGATCATCTTCCACTCTGGATCAATGCTCATTGCCACATTTAAAAACTCTTTATCTAGGAAAGGCACACGAGCTTCAACACCCCAAGCAGATGTTGACTTGTTAGCTCTCAAACAATCATATTGGTGAAGAGCTTTGATCTGTTAAATAAAAAGCAAAGGAAAGATTCAATGATGGATAAAAAGCTTTCTTCCATCTGATGAAAAAAAAAGAAAGGAAAAGACCTTTCGGCACGTTTCTTCGTGAAACTCTTTCTTGTTTGGTGCCTTATGGAAGTACAAGTATCCTCCGAGAATCTCATCAGAGCCTTCCCCAGAAAGAACCATCTTCACACCTAATGATTGGATTTTTCTGGACATGAGAAACATTGGCGTGCTAGCTCTTATAGTAGTCACATCATATGTCTCAATATGGTAAATGACTTCCTCTATCGCATCTATCCCGTCCTGGAGAGTTATCATTTGAAGAAGATTTTAAGCCGTCTTATCAGAATAAAGAATCTGGTTCAAGGAGAGGTGAATCACCTGAACTGTAAACTGAAACTCGTGGTGACGAGTCCCAAGATAGTTAGCAACTTCTCTGCCAGCTTTAAGATCCGGTGACCCCTGAAAACAAAAACAGAATATATATAGCAAACAACATTGTAAGAGTTCTGGTGATAAGTTTTGAACTGAAAGACACCTTCAAACCAATGCAAAATGTATGCAACTGTGAACCCCATTGAGCAGCTTCAGATTTTTCCAAATGGCGTAAAGCTACTGAAGCAACGAGGGACGAGTCTAATCCTCCAGAGAGAAGAACTCCGAAAGGCACATCAGTCATTAGTCTCTTTATAACAGCCTATTAAAGAAAAAAGGATCACGTTCATATGCTTCAAAAAACCTTTTACAGCAACTGCAATAGGACTGAAACATTCTGAGGATAAACACCTGCTCAAAAGCATTGCGCAGGACTAAAGGATCATATGGGGTTGAAGGAACCAGCTCAGAGTACCATGGAGGATTGTACCATCTCCTAAGCCCTCCTACAAGAAGGTAAAGACAACTTTCAAATGAAACTACAAACCGTAAAAATGCCTCAAGATTTAATGTCATAGTAATACAATACCTTGTTTACTTGAATAGATGTGGCCTGGAGGGAAAGCCATAAACTGTTCACAATCATCACTAAGCGCCTTCATCTCAGAAGCAAACCAGACAGAACCTATTAAAGAAGAGATACTAAACATTAGACAGTACTTGATGAGACCAGATCTTAAACCATTTAGAATATATATATATATATATATATACCATCAACACCCCATCCAATGTATAAGGGAATGACACCGATAGCGTCCCTTGCAGCGATGAAACTCTTATCGCGTGTATCAAGAAGAACAAACGCAAACATTCCATCCAACATGTCAATAAACTCCTCTCCATGTTCTTCATACTGCAACAAACAATAGAGATTTTTTTTCAGATTACATACACTCTCTCTAGAGAGCAAATAACACTATTCAGAGTCTCTTTTTACTTACAAGATGTGCAATGACTTCACAGTCACTACCAGTCCAGAACTGATGAGAATTTAGCTTCTCACGCAGAATCTTGTGGTTGTATATCTCTCCATTGACCTGAAACCATTTACCACCACATTTTGATTTAACCCTTCAACTGAAAAGAAAGCAAGTAAAAAAAGAGGAGGGTAGAAGAGAAAGAGAGTACAGTGACAACGACGGTCTTGTCTTGGTTATAGAGAGGTTGGTCACCGGAAGTTGGGTCAATGATGGCTAAACGCTCATGAGCAAGGTAACAATCTTCATGACAATGGAGTCCACTCCAATCAGGACCTCTATGCCTCAATCTACTCATACAAAAAGATGAGATCTTTTTGAAACATAAACGAACAATTCTCCACAAAGATGAGATATTTTTGAAAGAAACACATTGCCCCATGATTAAAAGTTGAAATCTTTGGATACAAATTCATAAACGAGTGGCAGTGCATTGCTTCAGACGACTAATGGATGGTTCAGTGAGAGAGGGAGAGGAAGAGGAAGAGTACCTGCGAGAGAGCTCGATGATACGAGAACGTTTGGCTTGAGAGTTGTCGATGCAACCAAGGACTGCGAGTATCCCACACATTGTGGTGTGGCAGGCTTGGAGCTTCTCTCTATCTGATGAATGGGATTGAAGAAAGAAAGTGTGTGAATGAATTTATAGGGTGGCTTTCAATCACGGCCGTTGATTTTGACAATTTTAATAAAAATTCTTATTTTCTTTTTTACCCTAATCTTTTTTTGCTTTCTTTTCTTTTGGAGTTTGGACTCATTCTTGTGATTGGTAGAGATTAATCTCTACATCCCAAAAAAATCATTGTCCAAGTTGGAGAACTATAAAACATTACCATATGCTATGTTTTTGGCCTTTCACATTTCGAAATCACGTTTTTAACGATTGGTTCAGATTTTCATTGGTCAAGAGTTTCACAAATCAATCTCAATTATTCACAATTTTTTTCATACAATTAGCTATTTTTCTCTCCATGTCTACATCATTTTTTTTTTAAACTAAATATTGAATTGCAATCAAAATATTATTTAATAAAATTATTATTTTCAAATCAAATTTAATTAGATTTGTCGTCATTCTAGTATATACAAAATATGATGAAAATAATCGAAAAAGGACCTAATGAGTTGATGTTTGTTCCTTTTTACTAGATTTGGCAAAGTTGATGGATTGATTTGCAAATGTATTTTTTTGCTAAATATAACTAATAAGTAACTAACGACTTGTCAAACAAAACGACGCCGGGCTGGTAGATCTTCTCTTGAGAAGAAGCAAAGTATAAAGAAGTTAGCAAAGAGAAAAAGTGTTCGTTTCTAGGAAAGCACAGACACATGCGAGCGAAGGGCGATCTTTTGGATTCATGACAACGGCTGAAGGAGCAAAGAGTCCATCGAAGATGGGCCCCAAGGTTTTGTTCTATTCCTTACTGCTCACGCTTCAGTACGGATCCCAGCCTCTGATCTCCAAACGCTGCATCGGGTACCAACAACCCTCTAAATCTATGTTCTTTGGTGATAAGTTGAGTTGCCCTATTCGGTGATTTCTTGTGTTTGTTTCTGTCAAATGCGAGATTTTTGCTAGTTTTTTAATGCAATTTGATTTCTGGGTAATCTGTTTGTATGCTTTAATCGGTTCAATCTGCGAATTTTTGTTCAGAAAATAGTGCTTAAAGATTCAAACTTTGAATCGCTAATGGTGTCATTGGCCTGTTGAATCAGCTATTCATAGCAGTGCTCGTTGAGGGTACTTACTGTGTGATGTTATGTGTAGTATACTTTGATATTGAGTTAGTTACTATTAGGCTTTGTTGACACTAGTTCGTTCTTATTGTATATCCCACTCTTATCATGGTTTTGAATGTTGCTTTTGCAGGAAGGAGGTTATTGTGACTTCATCTGTTTTGACATGCGAGATTGTTAAGGTACTTGATCGTTTTTTTTTCTTTTAAGCTTTTCAAGTTTCACAAATATGAATCACTGTTTATTAAAATTCGGCTTTGTGCGCTTTTATGTTCAGGTCGTATGTGCTCTGATTCTCATGGCAAGAGATGGCAGTTTGAAGGGATTAGCAAAAGAGTGGACGTTGATGGGATCCTTGACTGCATCTGGACTTCCTGCAGCCATATACGCACTTCAGAACAGTTTGCTGCAGATCTCCTACAGGAGTCTTGACTCCTTGACTTTTTCTATTCTCAATCAGACCAAAATCTTTTTCACTGCATTCTTCACTTTCATCATTCTAAGGTACCCTTCTTTTTTTGTGTTTCAAGTTCTGAATTCGTGGTACTTTGTCTTCTCATGAGCTACAGATGTGTTGTGAATTTTCATACATGATGATATTATGTTTTCGACAAGTGTTGTAACACATCATCTCAAACAACATCTTGTAGGCAGAAACAATCGATCCAACAAATAGGAGCTTTGTGTTTGTTGATCATGGCAGCAGTCCTTCTAAGTGTTGGTGAAGGCTCTAACAAGACTTCAAGTGGCATTAGTCCGGAACAGGTGCTGTTTTCTGGAATCATCCCGGTCTTGGTAGCCTCTGTGCTCTCCGGTTTAGCCTCTTCTCTATGTCAATGGGCTTCTCAGGTCATTCATCCAGCGTTTTAAATGTTATATTCCAACAAAAAATAATAATCTCTAGCTCAATTCATTCACAGTTTTAATGTCTTACCAGGTCAAGAAGCATTCATCATACTTAATGACAGTAGAAATGTCTATTGTTGGAAGCCTCTGTATGTTAGTAAGTACCCTTAAATCTCCAGATGGTGAAGCGATCAAAAGACATGGTTTCTTTCACGGGTGGACTGCTTTAACCATGGTAATTGCTTGTTATCTCTAACTCCTGAACGATTCTGTCAATGGAGAAACTCTTATTACTAAATGTTTCTAATGCAGTGTGGTTGTTCTTACAGGTCCCAGTTATAAGCAATGCTCTTGGTGGGATTCTCGTTGGCCTAGTTACATCACATGCTGGTGGTGTAAGAAAGGTAAACATGCATAATCATTTCTTTACACAGTTCGATGTTCTGCAACAAGAGAGCTGAAACGTATTTTGCATGTGTTTTTGTTTTCCTTCCATAAGGGATTTGTGATTGTGTCGGCGTTACTTGTCACCGCTCTGCTGCAGTTTGCGTTTGAAGGAAAACCGCCTTCATCGTATTGTCTCGTGGCTCTTCCTCTAGTGATCAGTAGTATCTCACTGTACCAGAAATATCCATACCTGGACAAGAAGAAGAAGAAGGTCTAAGAACCTTTTGCATCTTTTCAGGGGTAGCTGCTAAGTGCAACTGTTAAATATCTAGATAATAGTCATTCTTGGACCATTCAGAAGAATTTGTACTATTACATGATATGGTGATACACATGAAATGAGTCCTGTAATGATCTGAATCCATGGTATGAGTTTTATTTTATCCAATCTCTCTTGATCCCATGTTGTTCCTGTCTGTGTTCTTCTAACATATTCTATGATTGTGTGTACGGGGTATACTAATGGGCTGGATTTGCTATAATCTGGGTTGTGGTCATCAACGGATGAGTTGGGTTGTTGGGTCGACGTGTCATCGCCGTTTCTTCACAGTTTAAGATGTTTGTTTGCTCGGTGGTGGCGCCGTCGGGGAGTGATGACGGAGGAGTGGAGGACGATGAATTTTTGTCGTTGTGCGATGAAGACATCTTCTCTCAAGGTCTTGCTTTTGCTTAATCTACAAAGATCCATTAATAAATATAGAGATGAAATTTGATCAAGAAAAAAAGTATATAGAAATGAAAAATTATTTAGAAGAAAACCTAAACAAATAATAAAAATAACATGGAGTAACCAACCATAGAGATTGTCAGATTGAGCCATTAATGACATGGAAAGAAGATTTAGAATATAAATAGATAACTACAAACAAGACAAAGCTGCAGACATTTTTCTCTCTCAGACACGATTGCCAAGAAAGGTCCTTAGACAGTTGACTATTGCAACTACCTACTTTATCCGTCGGTTTATTTTCTGTTCCTGGCCAACTTTCTGCTACAATCGGAGAATCTTTTCAAATTCTTTCCCTTTAGAAAAGTATCCAACGGTCCATTCCCCAAACCCATCGCGTGAAGTTCGATACGCCGGGTTCACACCCCCGACTTGGGTCGGCGGACCGCCATGACAACTGGGAAAGCTTGACTCTGGAGCACCAGGCACGAATCTATGGAAGCACAAAGCTCTATCTGAACGTCCAACATCCATTTCAAGAAGAGGTCTAACGCCCAGGACAAGAAGCAATCAAAAGAAGATACAAGAGTAAAACTTTCCAAAGGATTCAGCAATCTTGCACTTGCTCAGCTCAACATCAACCAGTAGAGAAGACTTTCTCAGCAACTCAAACCCAATTATCATAATGGAAGCTAGGAGACAAACTGCAGCAGAAAAAGGAAAAGGAATCATCTCTGAACCTTACCAAGCTCCTCGGAAAGCTCGTGTTAGAGTTCCAGAGCCAGCAAACGACTTCCTTCTACAGAAACACTCACTGACTTTAATCGGAAGAGTCACAAACCCATCAATACAGAAAGTCTGGGCTCTCTTACCTGTATTCGCTGAAAGATGGGCTACGGAGACACGCCCTATTGGCTCAGACCTAGGCCAAGGAATGTTTCAATTCCAATTTGAAAAGGAAGAAGACCTTCTATCAGTTCTAGATAAGCGCCCGTACCGCTATGCTAAATGGATGCTGATTGTAGAACGATGGAACCCCACTACAGCCCCTGACTTTCCATCTCTTATCCCCTTCTGGATTAAAGTTCAGGGCCTCCCAGTGCACCTATGGACAGAAGCCACCATAAAATGTATTGGTGAAGACTTAGGGATATTTGAAGAAGCTGAAATAAACTCTCTCAATGCTAGAATGAGAGTTCAAGTCAATGGGAGACTTCCCCTCTTAATGAGCTCAATCGTTGAATTTCCAAATGGAGATGAAGTAGCTGCAACCCTTGTCTACGAAGGATTGGAGAAATACTGTACCTACTGCAAGCGCTTGGACCATGAAGCCAGGGAATGTCTGAAAGCAAAAGCAGAGAAAAAGGAGCAGCTGTTAGGTGCTACAGGGGAAAAGAATGCAGATACCCAACCTGCAAACTCAATGGGATTTAGCGAGCATCGTCAGTCACTACATGGAAAAGCAGCCTCTTTCCATTGCAGAAATACTGACAGTGACACCATATGAGAGATCCCAATCATACTATTCTCGAGATAGGCAACTGCGAGGAAACAAACCGTATGAGTCTCGAAGCTACAGAGACACGAACTCCCGTAGATCGGACGACCGAAACCTCCAGTGGAGAAGGATGCCGGAAAGGAGACATGTTGAGAGAAAACGATACTCTCACACCGCTGAACAAGGAAAATTGCCTCAAACTCCTTCCCACTCGGCAAGACAACACAAAGGTCAATCTGAAAGAGAGTGGGGACTCCCAAGCCCACAAGGAACTTCCCGAGGTGAAAAGGAGGAATCAAGCGTCGCCAAAGGGGCTCTTCATGGTTCTGCTAGGGGGACTCCCCTACAGATCCCACGTGATGAACTACCCAGAGAGGCAATGGAGGAAGCAATGGGAGAACTTCGAGTTTACATGAACCAATACACTGCTATTGCTGACCTAACTGAGAGTGCTGCGCAAAAAGAGCGGTACCGACAAGCAGAGGAAGAGGGAGAAGTCGAGGAAACGGCGGCCCTGATGGTGAGAGCCAAACTTGCAACACAAGTAATGCCGACAACAGAACAAACTACGCCTGAAAGTCTTAATAGAGTTCCTGCACTCCTACGGTTGGGACCTTCTCCCCCACAGGTAGTGGAAGGTGAAACAGAGGAGCTACCAAAGAAACGACGCAAACCAGGGAGACCGCTAGGGACCAAGAAAAAAGGCCATTCGAGCCCAAAAATCCTAGCAGGAGCAAGTTCAAGGAAGAGGATGATACAACAGAAAAAACCTCCCACGTGTCGCAGGAAGCTGCCACAAACGACCTCAACAGAGAAAGCTCCTAAAGGAACGAGAAATAAGGCCGCAAGCTCCCGAGACAACTCAGACAGAAGGGACTTGACCCAAAACTCAGATGATCAACCCCTCTGCCGAATGGTACCAAAGATAACAAAGAAGAAGAGGACGGATTTTCAGAGTCCATCAACTCTCGGTCCTTAAAAATAGCGAGCTGGAACTGCCAAGGTCTGGGGAATCCTTGGACAGTTTAAAGACTCAGGGAGATCAAGAAGAGCATCTACCCGGATATAATGTTTCTCATGGAAACAAAAAACCCCAACGTGTTTGTATTAGATAAATTCAAGCATTTGGGCTATGAGTTTTATGATTTAGTTCCCCCGACAGGCCATGGTGCCGGGGGACTGGCGTTATTTTGGAAACAAGAAATACCACTTGAGGTATTGGAAGCTAATGCAAACCTTATCGATACTGAGATTGAAGTGGAGAGGAGAAAATTTTTCGCGTCCTTCATCTATGGAGACACAGATAAGAAGCAACGCAAGAAACTCCGGGATTATCTTGTGGAGTTGGCTATAGAGAGAGACGCACCCTGGTTCATCACTGGGGACTTTAATGATCTCCTTAGCAGTGAAGAGAAAATGGGAGGTACTGTAAGACCAGAGGAATCCTTTTCGGATATGCGAACTTTCTTTGCGGAAGGAGATCTATTTAACTTGCAACATACGGGGGATTCCCTGTCATGGAGAGGGCAAAGAGGAGACCATTTAGTCCGTTGCAGACTGGATAGGGCAGCGGCAAACTCCAGCTGGGCGGAGAGGTTCCCAACAGCACGGTGTGTGTATCTAGCTTACGAGGGTTCAGATCACAAGCCGCTAATCTCTCTTCGAACCCTGCAAGAAAAAGCGCCGGGGGCTGTTTAGATATGACAGACGGCTAAAGGACAACCCCGAGGTGAGGGAACTAATCCGAGAAACATGGCAAGAAGCGAGGTCGTGTACGGTATCAGAAAGGATCAGCTTGGTGAGGGGAGCTATTTCCAGATGGAATAAAACCAAACAGAACAACAGCCGACTGGTCATTGAGGCGAAGAGAGAAGAGCTAGAAATAGCACAGACGAGCATGACAAATAATGCAGAGTTCATCACTAAGATCTCCAAGGAACTGAAAGACGCTTATAATGCAGATGAGGCCTATTGGAGACAAAGAAGTAGAATCTTGTGGCTAAGACTTGGAGACTGAAACTCTGGATTTTTTCATGCCACAACGAAAAACAGAAAGCAAGCTAACGATTTTACGGTTATTGAAGATACCGAAGGGAACCCGGTCTACAAGGAGGACCAGATTGCAAAAGTCATTGTCCAATACTTCAATAATCTATTTACAAGCTCAGCTGGAGAAAGAGAGGCAGTGGTCACTCTCGCCTTACAGCCGAAAGTCACAGAAGAAGAGAATGAGAAGCTAATCCAGATCCCGTCTGCTGAGGAGATCAAATTTGCAGTATTTTCTATCCACGCAGATAAGGCGCCAGGCCCGGACGGCTTCCCGGCTGGCTTCTTTCAGTCAAATTGGGACGCTATTGAGGGAGAAATTGTGGCAGAAATCCGAGAGTTCTTCATCTCCGCAAAGTTACCAGCAAAGATCAACAAAACCTTTGTTCGGTTGATCCCAAAAGTCCATAGTCCCCAGACAGTTGCTGAGTATAGACCGATCGCCCTATGCAATGTCTACTATCAGATCATCTCCAAGATCTTGACGAAGCGGCTCCAGCCACTTCTCTCCTCCATTATCTCAAAAAATCAATCAGCGTTCGTCCCGGGTAGAGCAATCTCCGACAACGTACTGATTACTCACGAAGTCCTCCATTTCCTCCAAACCTCCAAAGCGGAGAAGATATGCTCAATGGCGGTAAAAACCGACATGAGTAAAGCATACGATAGACTCGAATGGGAGTTTATCCAACTGGTCCTTGAAAGATTGGGATTCCATCCGACATGGATTAAGTGGATTATGGAGTGTGTCTCATCAGTTACATACGCCTTCCTCATCAACGGCTCGCCTAGAGGAAGAGTTAAACCGAGCAGGGGAATCCGTCAAGGAGACCCCCTTTCACCATACCTGTTCATCTTGTGCGGGGAAGTTCTCTCGGGGTTGTGTAACAGAGCATAAGAAAATGGAGAAATGACAGGGGTGCGGGTAGCACGAGGAAGCCCTCAAGTTAACCATCTCCTGTTCGCGGATGATACAATGTTCTTTACGAGAGCTAATGAGGAAAGTGCAGCAATGCTAAAGACAATTCTACACAGGTATGAAACCGCTTCGGGACAGCTTATTAACACAGAAAAGTCTTCTGTCACCTTCTCCCATAGAGCTCCAGCCTCACTGAAATTGAAGGTGAAGAATATTCTGAGCATTCAGAAAGAGGGAGGCACTGGCAAGTACCTCGGTCTACCAGAGCATTTTGGGCGGAAAAAGAAAGACTGCTTCTCATCGATAGTGGACAGGATACAAGTTAAAGCTCGCAGCTGGTCTAACAAACATCTGTCTACGGCAGGGAAGATGGTGATGCTTCAGAGCGTTCTCACTCCTATCCCTTCCTGCTCAATGAAATGCTTCAAGCTGCCTGTCTCATTGTGTAAGCGAATCCAATCTGCGCTGACGAGATTCTGGTGGGATGGAAAAGATGGGAATAAGAAGATGGCTTGGGTTTCATGGGATGCAATGACCCAACCAAAAGCAAAAGGGGGTCTGAACTTTAAGGACTTTCAGAGCTTCAATGATGCTTTCCTAGCAAAGCTAAGCTGGAGACTGATTCATAACCCTTCATGTCTCTTGAGCCGTGTCTTGATAGGAAAATACTGTTCGGATACATCTTTCCTGCAGGCAACGAGCAAAGCTGTGGAGTCTCATGGCTGGAGAGGACTCTTGATTGGCAGAGACCTCATTTGTAGCAACTCAGGCTGGGCTATTGGTGATGGGAAATCGATCCGGATATGGAATGATGCATGGCTCAGCTGTACCGAGCAGGCAAGACCCATGGGACCTGCTCCAGAAAACCAGCAGCACCTCACGGTAGACTGTCTTCTCCTGCCTGATGGTTCGGACTGGAATATAGAGGAAATTCACAGATTAATACCACATGAGGAAAGCAGAATCTTAAGTTTGAAACCGAGTAAAACCGGGGCTCCGGATAAACTAATCTGGCTGGGATCAGAATCAGGAGAATACACCACCAAATCAGGGTATCAGAAAGCGAGTAGTATTGCTGAGAATATAGAGAATGAAACCGCGGTACACGTCTTTGACTGGAACGCAGGAATTTGGAAGCTGCATACTGCACCGAAAATCAAGCTGTTTCTTTAGAAAATATTTCGCGGAGCCCTCCCTGTAGGCGAGTGTCTAGCAACACGAAGTCTCACCAGTGCTCTCAAATGCAAGCGCTGCAACACTACTGAATCTCTCAATCATCTATTTCTTCACTGCGAACTAACACAAAGGGTGTGGAAGCTTGCGCCATTCTTAAACAGCATTGACACTAGAGGATTGGTAGATTTAGCTGGTAGCTGGACTATGCTTTGCAAAGAGACTTGTCTCCCACCCACTGGGATAACTTCAGGCCAACTAGCCCCCTGGATTTTATGGTTCATCTGGCTAACAAGAAACGACCATATCTTCAACAACAAGGACGCGACTCCAGAATCAATCATTACCAAAGCAATGGCTGCTGCACGAGAATGGATATTAGAACAGAGCCCACTCCAAAGTACCCCTACATCAGCAGCACACCACCTAGAGCTTCATCGATGAGGGGATGAAACTCTGATCCAGACCGGCGCTGCTTGGCGAGGAGATCTTCAACTAGCGGGGCTCGGCTGGATGATGAAGACATGGGACGATAAATCCTCCTTCTCTGCACACTGTCACTTTGTGAACTCTCCTCTAGTTGCAGAAGGCCTGGCTCTGCGAGAAGCTTTGATATCCTGCGTTGAAAAGGGTATCCATAACGTAAGATGTGAGTCTGACTCACTCAAACTGATCAAGGCTCTCAACAAAGGTCCCCCTATGGCAGAAATTTATGGGATTGCTGCAGATATTAACTGTCTATCATCTGCTTTTGATTCGATCTCCTTTGTTTGGACCAAACGTTGTAAAAACAGAGATGCCGATGCTTTGACAAAACAGGCTCTCTGGAATGAATCTCTTGTAATGGCTCCCTCGAATCTTGGAGGTTAAGTTTTAATGGAAGTTTAGTGTTACAAAAAAAAAACTACAAACAAGACATTAACCAGAACAAAGAGACCAAATATAGGCATATGCAAATACTCATACATCAAAGAAAAATAACTGGATGGCTTGTTTTTCTCTCTTGCTTTTAATAGTTGGAACTAAGTCTTGTATATTCTCAATATAGCTGCAATTTTGTTTTATTTTTGCTATTTTTTTTTAAAATAATTCTTATACCTTTCTATTCTACAATGTTTCTTCCATGGTTGTTGCTAACTAATTGTTGTAGCTTTTAGCCCTTCCTCATGGCTCATGCTCATTGACTCGTTGGTCAGCTACTAATCAAAACTAAACCGGAAAGAAATTTAAAATTGTGACATTTATGTTTATTTTATCCCATCAATTTAAAACAAAATTCTTCCATGGTTGTTGTAGGTTCGAGCCCTTCATTGACTCGTTCCAAGATCAATGCAAACATGTCAAAAATATATAGAAATAAAATATGATTTACAAGAAAAACTAATCTCTTTGACATGTTTGCATATGTAATTTGAGTTCCATTTTATTCAAAGAGATTTCTTTTGCATTGATCTTACTTTTCTTTGTTATTTGATTAAATATTGTTTTCAGAATATTTATACTGTTCTTGTTAAATCAACTTTCTTTTTAGGAAAAGAAATACTAAAACATTCATGTGATTTCTTGATAAAACAGTTGTTGCTACTACATTATATTGTACATTGAGATAACTTCAATGGATGAAAGATTAATGAGTAACACTAACACAGTATAACCCCAAAAAATTAGCATTATGATGACAATTGTTTTAATAGATACCACTTTGTAATAGTGTGTGTCATGACACCATTTATTTTCATAAAGTGCACATGTTCACCAAAGCCTACCTATTTTAATACTCTCTCTGTATCTTATGTGGGTTTTAAGATTTTATTATAAAGATTAAGAAAATACAAAATTTTATATGATTTATCTTGGTTATATAAAAGTAGCATTAAATAAAACTAGTTTAATCAAAAAAAAAAGATAAAGTATTTTGTAATTGTTTACAAATTTTAAGTAATATTAAATTTTATATAGAAGAGTGAGACATCACTTATTTTGAAATAAAATAGAAATGTTTAAAACACCACTTAAATTGATACAGAGGTAGTATTCTTTTGCGATGAAAACACGATGTTAGTGATAGTGGAGATAGCTTGAAGCTTGAGAAGGGTCAAAGTAACCACAATATTATTTGTCTCTCTCTTTCTTATTTTCGATCGATTTTTTTCTTTGGATCTGCTGAAAGTTTCCGGGTTTCATTTCTAATTTTGTCGAATTTCTCCCAATCGAAGACCTTGAAATGCTTGGCCTTGATAAGTGGATTTCTGACGTAATCAGATCAGAAGAGTTAGATCTCAATGGTCAAAATCAAATCCTCGGAGGATTGTTTCTCGACGAAATTGTTCCTTCCTCGTCTGTCTCATTTGTTTCCTATAAGAGTTGTTCAATCAGTTTGTGGATATAATCCAAAGCTTAACCCCTTTGTACATTGAAGAAAAATCAATGAAAAATGGAATTTGGTTTTTGTTAAAGATGTGAGCTTTAATCCAAAGATTAACCTCTTTTCTTCTTATACTGAATTGAATCCTAAAAAGATCATAAGCCCATTCAGTAAAGTTCTTCGATTACGGAAGCCCATATAGTTTTAATAAAAACCAACCATGTGACTTTATACGTCCCAAATAAATTGGTCAAGCGAGTTAAATGATGATTCATCTGAGACAAGTTCTATCAAATCAAAGAAACTTCAAAGCAGAAGGTAGAATTTAGAGACCAAGAGAATCAGTGTGGAAAAGGTGAATTAACATGAGCATGAACTGAAAATCAGGAAGAAGTTAAAAATTTCTAGAAACATATTGCAGTATATACCACAATTCACAAACAGACAAACAAAGTGATGCTTTTGGGCAGTTGAATATGGTCTCCGATTTGGTGATCTCGTAGTGTTGATTGCTTTGAGAAGGTAAAACAGATTGGAGAAGGAACTTCTTCTTCTTCTTCTTCTTCTTCTTCTTCTTCTTCTTCTTCTTCTTCTTCTTCTTCTTCTTCTTCTTCTTCTTTGATTTGATTTGTGGAGTATCCTTGCATCGTGAATTACATGCGAGTGTTCACATGGTTTATAGATTTTAGTTTTGGGTTTCTAGATTTTAGTTTTTGATTTTTAAAATTTTGATTTTTGATTTTATTGTAGATTTTAGATTTTGAAATATTTTTTTTTTTAGTTTTTGGATTTTAAATATATTAAGTTATTATTTCTAAATGACTGAGCTCTATACATTTATATGAGAAACTGAAAATTAAACAACCACTCTTGTTCATTTGGCCAAGTAGAGTTTGAAGTCCATGAAATAGATAAAGATGCAAGTTGGTTTTTTTTTGTGCATCTGGGAGATGGAAACTGTCTCTACCGCTCAATAGCACATCAGCTCGAGGAGGATGATGAGCTTATACATATGTTAAATACTTCATACAAATTTCATTTAAAATTTTAAAATAAATTACTGATTGTTGTACATATGTTACAGGAACATCATAGACGATACATGCGCTTAGTTCCTAGGAAAAACGAGTATGGTAAACGTGAGATACTTGAGGACTATTGTTATAACTACTGTTAGTTCGCATTATATAACACAAATCACAAATAGGCAAAAAAAAGTACAGCTTTTGGGCAGTTGAATATGGCTCCAATTTGGTGACCTCGTAGAGTGTCGATTGTTTCGAGAAGGTAGAACATATTGGAAAAGGTATTTGAGACGCTACACGGTAATCGAGAGACGTTTGGTCGGCCAACCCACAATTCTTCGATTTGTGATAAGATTCAAAAATTTCACTCGCGTTACGAGTATTTTTCTTCTTCTTCTCAATTCTATTCTTCTTTGATTTGGTTTGTAGAGTATCTTTGCATTGTGAATTTCATGCAATTCTTTATATGGTTTATAGATTTTAGCTTTTGCTTTCTAGATTTTAGTTTTTGGTTTTTGATTTTATGGTAGATTTTAGATTTAGAAATCTTTTCTGTGTTTAGTTTTTTGATTTTGAATATATTAAGTTATTGTTTTAAACAAATTGTCATGCAGAAGTTCACCAAAGCCCAGTTAGGAGTTGCTTCATGTAACACTTTTTCTTTTTAACATATGTTGAAAGGTAAGAAAAAGTCAGAGAGCAATTAGGTCTTCCAAATTCTACTACTACAAACAAAGTATGTAGCCATGCAAATACCCTGATCCGAGGAACTGTAAATCTCGTTCCAGGACGATAAGCAAGTCCAGCCAAGTCATGATCCCATGTACTCAAAGACCATATAGATTTCACCCTTATATTTGTTAATTATCTAAAAATAGGAGCAACTTCAACAAGCTTAAGGCAAAGAATTATTAAATCAAATCTATTGTAGTCATGTCTGAGTTCTCTACAGAATAAAAATATAATGCAAGAGCTTTCCTTGATTACCCCTCTCTGGACTTGTTGAATACACAACCTCTTTCAAATGGAAGACATTTCCATGGCGTAGCTTTCTCAGGATCTTGATCTCCCTGATGATCGCTGTTATAGGAAACTTCATGCCATACTTGATTCAGAAACTTGCATCTCTTCTAGGACGCAAAATTAAAGAGATAATAGCTAGCCTATTAACCCCTTCTCTTCCATTGTCGTCCATATGGATCTTTTTGAGAGCCACCAGTTTCGATTTCTCTAGACCATGTAAAATTCACTGCAACGTATGCAAACTTGGATTCAGAAGAAGAAGAAGAATGAAACAGGTTCACTTATGTCAATCATGCAAATCCGATTACAGTGTGATAGGTCCCTGATTAAAGGCCAATCACTGTTGATCAAGAACAATTGAAGACACAAACACAAGTAACTTTAGGGAAAATTTCTCTTATTGTTGAAACATAAAAACAGAGAAAGAGGAGTTGCTTCATGTAGCAGTTTTTTTTTAACTCTTGAAAATTTACAATTGTGAAAGTACTTTTTTTTTGTTATGATATGATATAGGAAAAGGTTATGACACGTGGTGAGAAAGAAAGAAGATCGTACGAGACACGTGTCATCCAATTATGAAGTTGTTACGAGACGGTTAGAGGTTGTTACGCGGAAACAGAGTATCAGCAGAAGAATAAAAGGAGAGAAAAGAAGCTATTGTGTGATTCATTCGAAAAAAGTGTGTGTTTACTATTCTCTTAAGCTTTCTGAGTGTGTGTAAAAATCTCTTATCTTGTTCTAAAGTTGTTTCTTCAAAGGTATACTCTTGGCTTGATAGGATCGATTCTTTGTTGTACAAACTTTGGATCGAGTGATTCTGTTCTATATCGAAGTATAAATTTGCTGTATCAAAGGTATCAGACGTCCATTCGAACCTCGGAATCCATGGCAGAAACGAGATCTCAGACGATAATGAAGGAGGTGATAGCTCGTGATGTTGAAGAAGCAATCGGGAATCGAATCCAGACGTTAGAAGGAGCTTTCACGGAACAGCGCCACTTCGTGGAGACGAAGATCGCTGATATCTTCGAAGCGATTTGATTACTAACGGCGAGTCAAGCATCATCGAGTGGTGGTCCGATGAACGGAGAGCAAGCTCCGGGGAATTTCTTTCCGATGGAGAATCAAACGAACGATCTGAATCGCCGTTACCGGCAAGGTAATCACCCTAATTACGCTGGCATGTCAAGATTGAGGAGAGTTGATTTTCCACGTTTCAACGGCGATTGTGTGAAGGATTGGTTGTTCAAGGTCGAAGAATTCTTTGCTATCGATAACACAGCACATGAGTTGCGTGTTCGATTAGCATCGATTCACTATGATCAGATGGCTGCGGCATGGCATCAATCGGTTGCTCAATCTGAGATTGATGCTTATGCTCTAGAAGATTGGGAGGCGTACAAGATCTTGTTGAAGGAGAGATTTGAAGAAGTAATAGACGATCCTATTGCGGAGCTAAAGAGGTTGCAGGAAACTGACAGCATTAGCAATTATCATGCTAAATTTGAGTTGATCCGCAATAGAGTGAAGCTCAATGAAGGTTATTTGGTCAGTGCTTATTTGGCTGGATTAAACAATGATACGCAGATGCATGTGAGGATGTTTCAACCTAAGACTGTACGTGAATGCTTGTTGTTGGGAAGACTTTATGAAACTGCTCACTCAAGAAAGCATTCATCTGCGAGTTGGAGTAGTAACAAAGGAATGAGCAGAAACAATAATTCAGCTAAAGGCATCTTACCATATCAAAAACCAACTGATTAGAAGAAGTTTAATGCTGTGTCTTCAGAGAAACCGAATGACATGTTGAAGCAACCTCAGAAATTTCTGACCAACGAGGAAATGAGTGATCGAAGAGCAAAAGGTTTATGCTACTACTGTGATGAGAAGTACACACCGGGTCACTATCTGAAACACAAAAAGACTCAGCTTTACTTACTTGAGACGGATGATAAAGAAGAATTTTTTGAAGCTGAAGAAGGACAAGAACCAGCAGATGTAGAAGGCGATATTGCACATATCTCTGTCAATGCAGTAGCTGGGATTACTGAGAATTACAGAACCATGAAAGTCCGGGGGGTACATGGGAAGAAGATTCTGTATATTCTTATTGATTCAGGATCCACACACAATTTTATGGATCCAAAAATGGCTGAGAAATTGGGTTGTGAGATTGCACCACCTAAGATGACTCGCGTGGCAGTAGCAGGAGGAAAGTTGAAAGTTCAAGGGAGAGTAGAACAATTTCAGTGGCAATTTCAAAACGCATCTTTCACTCAGGATATGATGTTGATTCCACTGGGCAATTGTGATATGGTTTTGGGTGTCCAATGGCTTTCGTTGTTAGGCCCTATCACTTGGGATTTTCAGAAGCTTGAGATGCAATTTCGGTATCTTAACAAAAGAGTGGTTCTCCACGGTATCAGAGATACTGGAGTACAAGAGGTGAAAGCAACGAAAAGCTTCAGTTGGTGAACGATCAAGCTCAAATTTCCATGATTTATGTCTTTGATAAAGAAGAGTTGGAGAGTCCACACATTTACTCAGTGGAGACGGGTCAGGAGAAGAGAGAGATACCTGAGTTGGACATATTGTTAAAAGAGTATGCAGAGCTGTTTGTAGAACCAACGGAACTTCCCCCTGCAAGACCGGACCATGATCATAAAATTCCTTTGCTGGAAGGATCGAATCCGGTTAATCAGAGACCATAAAGGTATGCATTATACCAGAAGACAGAGATTGATAAAATGGTACAAAGCTTACTGGATGCAGGAACAATTCAGAATAGTTCAAGCCCCTATGCATCACCTGTGGTTCTAGTGAAGAAGAAAGATAACTCTTGGAGGCTGTGTGTTGACTACAGAAACCTCAACAGCATGACAATCAAAGACCGATTTCCTATTCCATTGATAGAGGATCTGATGGATGAGCTAGGCGGATCATCAGTTTACTCTAAAATCGATCTTCGGGCGGGGTATCATCAGGTCAGAATGCACACAAATGACATCCACAAGACCGCTTTTAAGACTCATAGTGGGCACTATGAGTATCTTGTGATGCCATTTGGCCTTACAAACGCGCCAGCCACCTTTCAACACTTGATGAACTCGGTTTTCAAACCATTTCTCCGGAAATTTGTTCTCATTTTTTTTATGACATCTTGATCTACAGCAAAAATGAGTCTGATCATCTCCGTCATCTGAGACATGTGTTTGAGGTTATGCGCAGCAATAAACTGTATGCAAAGATGAGCAAGTGTGACTTTGCTACAGAGAGAGTTGAGTACTTAGGCCATTACATTGAAGCTAAAGGTGTGTCTACAGATCCTAACAAAGTTAAAGCTGTAAGAGATTGGCCTCAACCTGATAATTTGAAGCAGTTGAGAGGGTTCCTGGGGTTAGCAGGATATTATAGGCGGTTTGTCAAAGGATTTGGTGGCATTGCTCGTCCTCTTACGGCATTAACGAAGAAGGATTCATTTGGTTGGTCAGCAGAGGCTCAATCTGCTTTTGAAGAATTGAAATTCACCTTGTGCACAGCACCTGTGTTGGCACTTCCGGATTTCAGTAAACAATTCGTGGTAGAAACAGATGCATGTGGCAGGGGTATTGGAGCTGTATTAATGCAAGATGGACATCCGATTGCATACATTAGCAGGCACCTAAAAGGGAAGCAAGTAAATCTCTCGATATATGAAAAAGAGCTGTTAGCTGTGGTCTTTGCTGTTCAGAAATGGCGTCACTATCTCCTACATGATCATTTCGTTATCAGAACAGATCAACGTAGCCTCAAATACTTGCTTAAGCAACGTTTGAATACACCAATACAGCAACAATGGTTACCGAAGCTCTTGGAGTTTGATTACGATATTTGTTACAAACAAGGCAAAGATAACGTAGCAGCAGACGCCTTATCTCGTGTGGATGGATCAGAAGTGTTGATCATGGCTTTATCTGTGTTGGATTGTGATTTGATGAAATCCATACAGGGAAGTTATGATAAAGATCCTCTGATAAAAGAGACTATATAAGCTTTCAAGAAGAAGCATGATGCTAAGAAACATTTTACATGGTCTCAGGGAATCTTAAGGAGGAAGAGTAAGCTAGTGGTGCCTATGGATATTGAGCTACGAAACACCATCTTACGATGGCTACATGAGTCGGGTAGTGGAGGACACTTTGGAAGAGACGCAACGCATCAGCGAGTGAAGAGTTTATTCTACTGGAAGGGAATGAGTAAAGACATTCAGAGTTTTATACGAAGTTGTGGGGTTTGTCAGCAGTGTAAACATGAGACAGTTACATCACCGGGGCTGATACAACCTTTGCCAATTCCAACAACTATCTGGTCAGATATCTCAATGGATTTCATAGATGGACTCCCAAAATCTTTCGGGAAATCTGTCATTTTTGTGGTTGTCGACCGTTTGAGCAAGGCTGCACACTTTATAGCTCTTGCTCATCCTTACACGGCTGCAACGGTAGCACAAGCTTTCTTGGATAATGTCTACAGGCTACACGGATTTCCTCAATCCATTGTTAGTGATAGAGACTCTGTTTTCTTGAGTGAGTTTTGGAGGGAGTTGTTTACTCTACACGGGGTCTCTTTGAACTATTCTTCAGCATATCACCCTCAAAGTGATGGGCAAACAGAGATTGTTAACAAGTGCCTAGAGACATATCTCCGTTGCATGACGTGTGAAAGACCCCACCTTTGGAGCAGATGGTTACCTCTTGCTGAATTCTGGTATAATACAACGTTCCATTCCTCTACACAACTTACACCATTTGAAGCGGTTTATGGTCGACCTCCACCATTACATCTTCCTTACTTACCTGGAGAATCGAAAGTGGATGTTGTGGCTAAATCGTTGCAGGAGAGAGAGGACATGATTCTTTTACTGCAGTTTCATCTCTTAAGAGCTCAACACAGAATGAGGCAGAACGCTGATTTACATAGGACTGAACGAAGCTTCGAGATTGGAGATTATGTCTATGTGAAACTTCAGCCTTACAGACAGCAATCTGCAGTGGTTCGTTCCAACAACAAGCTATCTCCGAAGTTCTTTGGTCCTTATAAGATCATTGATCGTTGCGGTGCTGTCGCTTACAAGCTGGAACTTCCGCCTACATCTGCAATACACCCGGTCTTCCATGTTTCACAACTGAAGGTGTTGGTGGGTAATGTGCAAACAACTACGCAGTTACCAACGGTTGTTACGGATGTGTTGATCAAACAACCAGAGAAGATATTGGAAAGGAAGATGGTGAAAAGGCAGGGAAAGGCAGCTCCTCAAGTCTTAGTCAAATGGATGAACCAAGGTGATGAGGAAGCCACTTGGGAATTCCTTTATGGCTTGCAACGCCAGTTTCCAACCTTTGAACCTTGTGGTCAATGTTCTCTCGTTGGGGAGGATTTGATATAGGAAAAGGTTATGACACGTGGTGAGAAAGAAAGAAGATCGTACGAGACACGTGTCATCCAATTATGAAGTTTTTATGAGACGCTTAGAGGTTGTTACGCAGAAACAGAGTATCAGCAGAAGAATAAAAGGAGAGAAAAGAAGCTATTGTGTGATTCATTTGAAAAAAGTGTGTGTTTACTATTCTCTTAAGCTTTCTAAGTGTGTGTAAAAATCTCTTATCTTGTTCTAGAGTTGTTTCTTCAAAAGTATACTCTTGGCTTGATAGGATCGATTCTTTGTTGTAGAAACTTTGGATCGAGTGATTCTGTTCTATATCGAAGTATAAATTTGCTGTATCATGATAATTTGTGCTCTGATTGTCCTTTGTTTTCAGGTCGTATGTGCTCTGATTCTCATGGCATGAGATGGGTTTGAAGGGATTAGCAAAAGAGTGGACGTTGATGGGATCCTTGACTGCATCAGGACTTTCTGCAGCCATATACGCACTTCAGAACACTTTGCTGCAGATCTCCTACAGAAGTCTTGACTCCTTTGACTTTTTCTATTCTCAATCAGACCAAAATTTTTTTTCACAGTATTCTTTACATTCATCATTCTAAGGTAACCCTTATGTTTCTTGTTCTGTATGGGTAGTAGGACTTTGTATTTTCATGAGCTAGAGATTTGTTGTGCAATTGCCTGAATATCCATACATGGTGATCAATCTTGTAGGCAGAAGCAATCAGTCCAACAAATAGGAGCTTTGTGTTTATTGATCATGGCAGCAGTCCTTCTTAGTATTGTTGAAGGCTCTAACGAGACTTCTTCAAATGGCATTAATCCGGAACAGGTGCTGTTTTCTGGAATCATCCCGGTCTTGGTAGCCTCTGTCCTCTCGGGTTTAGCCTCTTCTCTATATCAATGGGCTCATTCATTCATCCAGAGTTTTAAATGTTACAAATTTTAATAATAATCTCTACTCTTCTAGTTCAACTCATTCACATCCGTAATGACTTACCAGGTCAAGAAGCATTCAATCATACTTAATGACAGTAGAAATGTCTATTGTTGGAAGCCTCTGCATGTTAGTAAGTACCCTTAAATCTCCAGATGGTGAAGCTATCAAAAGACATGGCGCTTCTTTCATGGTTGGACTGCTCTATCACATGTCCTTACTCGTTCGTTTCTCTGTTCTCACGTATTTGTGGGCCGGATCTGAGTTCAGCCTATGTGTTGTATGGGTTAACTAGAACACTTGGAAGAAGAAAAAAGTCATCTGGTTGGTGTGATGTATTCTTTAGGGAAATTGGTTTTTTTTTTTTGTTGGAGTTCAGCCTCTGTTCTGTAAGATAACATCAAAGTTACAGGGAATTGAGACAGTTCCTTGGAAGAAACAAGAGGATTTGGTAGATGTGAACCTAAAGCCACATACCAAATCATCTCAGGCAGAAGGAAACTGTTCTTGTTAAATGCACCTTATTTTAACAGAGTTATAAAACAACATCATATGATATTTGAGAAAACAACTGTTGCTGCTAAATTATTACATTGGGATAACATCTATGGCTGAAAGATTAATGAGTAAACACAACATAACCCATAATTTTTTTTTAGCTTAATAATGGTGATAATAATTTGGACTTTTAATAGAGTACCAATTTGTATTAGTGGTTTCAAGACACCATTTATTTCCATAAACCTACCTGTATTAATATTCCCATTTCGGGTAGAACGATGTAGTGAGAGTAGTGGAGATAGCTAATAGCTTGAAGCTTGATGAGAAGGATTAAAGATCTTAATTTTGTCGAATTCTCCAATCGAAACCTGAAATGCGCCGCCTTGATCATCGATGGATTGCTGAAGTAACCAGATCAGAATCATTAGATCTCAATGGTCAAAATCAAACCTTCAGGGGATTGTCTCTCGGCGGCGAATCTCTTCTTCCTTCCTCGTCTGTCTCCTTTGTTTCCTCCAAGAGTTGTTCAGTGGATTCGTGTCGCTTTGTCCGAAAGTCGAGTGCTTTGAAGTTTAGAAGACGAAACGGGAACAGAGGACCTCTGTTTTCGTCAGTCAGTTTATCTATAAAGGAGAGTAATGGCGAGGAAGACGAAGCTGAAGGCTATAAATCTCCTCTGCTGAAAGATTCTGTGTTGATCGGTGGTGGTCAAGAAGCGGGTGAGAAGATTAGAGTTAAGGAGAATGGATCAGGAGCTCTCAACACGACCAAGCATTTATGGGTTGCTGCCATGGTTTCAAGGTCTCTCCTTCTTCTTTACTTTCTGTAATAGTTTTGGTATCATAGGGACTCAGTAGTTAGTCTAAAGTTGTAGACTTTCAAGTGTTTGTGGTTACTACTTAGTGATATGCTTATATGAGATCTTGTATTGACTTGGTTGTTGAAGTCTGGTGGCTCATTGGGTTATAGGGTTTTGGTTTGAGCAGAACTTGCATCGCACCACTTGAGCGGATGAAGCTAGAATACATAGTCCGTGGAGAACAACGGAATCTTCTTGGACTCATTCAGAGGATTGCAACAACTGAAGGGATCAGAGGATTTTGGAAAGGGAACTTAGTTAATATTCTTAGAACCGCTCCATTCAAGTCCATCAACTTCTATGCATATGATACATATAGAGGCCAGCTTTTGAAACTGTCTGGAAACGAAGAAACTACTAACTTTGAGAGGTTTGTGGCCGGTGCAGCTGCTGGAGTAACAGCTAGTTTGCTCTGTCTACCACTTGATACCGTAAGTAGAAAGAATCACAAGAAAAGACTTACCTTGAGTGAGTGACCATCTTTTTAAGGTTCTTTAGCATTTGAATTGCAGATAAGAACGGTTATGGTGGCACCAGGTGGAGAGGCATTAGGCGGTGTGGTTGGTGCATTCCGTCACATGATTCAAACGGAAGGTTTCTTTTCGTTATACAAAGGTCTTGTACCTTCTCTCGTTAGTATGGCTCCAGCGGGAGCCGTGTTCTACGGTGTCTATGATATTTTGAAGTCAGCTTACCTTCACACGCCGGAAGGTAAGAAACGGCTCGAACACATGAAACAAGAAGGTGAGGAGCTAAACGCTTTTGATCAGCTAGAGCTTGGACTTTGCTGTATGGAGCAATCGCAGGGGCTTGCTCAGAAGCAGCTACTTATCCGTTTGAAGTTGTGAGAAGGCATCTGCAAATGCAGTCGCATGCGAGAAAGTTGAGCACTGTGGCTACTTGTGTGAAGATCATTGAACGAGGTGGTGTTCCTGCGTTGTATGCTGGCTTGATTCCCAGCTTATTGCAGGTATGTTTCTTTTCTTCTAGTCATAATCTGATCATCTCTTAGGTTCTGTCTTAATCCTCTGGTAATTGCAGGTTTTACCTTCGGCGGCCATTAGTTACTTTGTGTATGAGTTCATGAAAGTTGTCATGAAGGTGGAATCAGCACAATAGCTGGTGTTATTGCTCTTCAAGTTACTTCTTCTTTTTTTCCCACAAGACCATATAGTTTATGAAAAAAAAAAGCTTGCAGTAAAATAATAATAAGATATGGAGATTCCAATTTGGTTTTCTGTGTTCTGAAACATAAAGCTTGGTCGTGTAAAAGGATACAAAGATACATATTCACTGTCTATTTCATTTCACCAACATCACATATTGTTTGGGAAGAGGCCATGAAGACAGGGGATGATTATGTTTTCTCGAAGTGAAGTCTTTAAGCTCTCTTTACGGTTGCCATCCATATTGTTGGTTTCTAGCACCACCAATTAGGTTCTGACATCTTCTAGAGCCACCGTACTGACCACCACCTTGTAGTAGTTAGGTGGTCCAACACCACAGCCACCGGCTAGGTCCTCTAGGACCTGCGCCATATGGTGCACCTCGACCTTGTGGAGGATATGGTCCGCTGCTGGTAACTGATAGGCCACTGAGGGCGTATACGAGGAAGAAGAGTTAAAAATACTCAGGATGAGGAGTTAGCTCAAGAAGAGAATGATGCTGAGCTGGAGAAGGTGAATTAACTCACGAGGAAGTTCTGAAGAGAAGTATAAATAGATGAAAGAGAACTTTATTTTCTTTTATGCAATTTGTAATTGGAATTTGTCTGGTGCTATGAGTCAGTTACGATTGTGATGAGATCATACTTCTCTTGATCAACATTGGGATTTACAGATTTTTACAAATAGTGCTTTGGAGTCTTATCAGTAACCTCCACGGCTCTGATTATTGTAACCACCAGTCTGGTTTCCGCAAGGTGGGTACCGGGTTGGACCAGGTGCACCACCACGTTGCTTTTGATAGTAGTGGTTGCCGCAAGCAGGTAGTTGTGGTGGTGGTGGTGCGTTGTTCATAGGGAGGTTTGGTCCGAAAGGACAATGTTGATGAGCATGAGACTGACCACCACCATGTTGCTGTGGAGGCAAACGAGAGTTTTGCTGCTGCGGTCGGATGCTGCAGTTTCTGTTTTTTGACTGCGTCCTCGTTATGACGCATTTGTTGCCACTTTTTCTTTGTCTGGAACTGTGGGTAGACTGTTTCCCAATTGGAACCTGTCATAAAACTTCCGTGCAGCATCATTGAACATCTTCGCTTGAATTTGAGTTCCCTGAAATACACAAAATGAGCAACCACACCATATAGAAAGTCTATAACAAATTTGAAAGTTGACGAATTGGGAGCTTTCTTACTTCTTCATCTGTTAGTTCAACACTGAAAATACATCCTTCCTTCTTCCCTAGCGTTTCTGTAATTTCTCATGACTCCCTTGTTGGTCACTTAGACTTCGTCCAACTTCACTGATAGGGATTCAAAGACACAAGCGGATGATCTCTTCTTGTTATGGACATTCTTACAGCACTATAAAACAAAAACAAAAGTGATTAAGAACACACTCTGTAGTCAGCACTATAAAACAAAAACAAAAGTGATTAAGAACACACTCTGTAGTTGGTTGTAACATATTAAAGAGATAAAGAGACTTTGCTTACGTTCCCCTCTGTTCACTGATTATCTGAGAAGATGATTTGGAAACAAACTCCTGCTTTGGTTTCAACACCGGGTCAGTTGAGTTCCTGGTTCATTTGCTGCAACACCACGTCCTTGTCCACTTCCCCTTGCTGCGTCATAAGTACTTGATATCCACGAGTAAGCTCTTTTTTGCCTTTTTAAGACATTACAAATGCATTAAGTAAGCCAAAGATTTATTCAGAACTTTAACTTTGGATATGGATCACAATCGTTCGATGTTGTGCTTCATTCAGTAGATTCAACTCATTTTGAAAATCCCATCACCTTTTACTAACACCACCTTTTGACCCTTGGAGCTTTTTCAATCCAACTTTGAATCAAAGATTTCATTTTATTATCTAAACTAAAACGGACATAATAAGGTGTGGGGGACCGAAACATATTCGTAGTCCCACCACACAGGATCCCTCTCCTCCTTTTTATCCTCTGGAAGGACTAGACTATTGTAGTGTTTGTCCACAGCATCCTATAACCTACACATCAAACTCAAAGCCTAAAATTTAAATATAAACGAAGTTTGCCAATTTATATCTTAACATAAATTGATTGTGAGAATTAAACAAAGTAAAACAAGGACAATAAATTAAAATTACCTTGTAAATCTCTATGCTATGTGGAGTGCATATACTCATTTCTGTGGGGTATATCTCTCATAGTTTGCCAATTTAGATCTTCGAAGATTTTATGCTATGTTTTATCTCTGATGATTTTAATGCATTTGTCTATTTTCCATTTTAGATTCTAAAGGAATATAATTAAATTTGGTAGAAACCAATTCATTTAAATTTTATGAACTTTTTGAATCTTTATATGAAAATGCACAAGGAAAGAACAAAAACTTAAAACCATAATTATTTTCATGCCATATGGACAGATAAAGTCATTTTGAAAGTGGAAGAAAACTCTACAAACAAAAAATTTATAAAAGCCAAATTTTAGTAATAAGACTATATCAGAATTTTAAAAAGTTTGTTCCTCTAATATAATATGGATTACAGCAAATGGTAAACTTTTCTCACTTTGTCAAAACGATAATATAAATTTCCAAATATATCCTATCGATGAGTTTGACATACATATCTAATAAATAAATGTTATTTAGGTGGGGGTATAGGATTTAGAAATTGAATTGAATTCTTGTGTTTTTCAATCATGGATTTCACCAATTCCTTGAAATTCTTGTGTTATTGGATTTATTGATTTTCTAATTCAATTAAATGTTTGTGTTATTCAATTTTCGGTGGATTTTTTTGTTACTTGTATTTGAATGGAATTCAATGGAGAATTTTCTAAAAATTGTAAAGAAACAATTCTATATCTTTAGGCTGAGATTTGAAGATGATTTTTATATTGTTTATATATCAGACATATACGTTAAAATTATTGATCATTATAATTTGATAGATTTGAAAAAAAATAATTTTAATTATAAATTTAACAATAAGTTATTATCTAGACAAATGATTATAAAATATATTATATTATAATATTTTCTTATGAAATTATCTTATCTATAAATGACTACATATTCACATAGTAATACATGAGTAGTTCGACTAGTACTATTTTTTATTAGTCAAGTTGTTATTCAATTTTTTCTTAAATGGCTTTTTTCTTTTTATATAAAATAAAAATGATTAAAGTTTTTGTTTGTCAATTTTTTATAAAATTTTCTTTTTGTGTTAAAAATTAGTTCATAGAATTTATAGGAATTAATATGTATCAATTTATGTGATCCTTTAAAATCTCTTAAAAACAATTATTTATATCTTACACTTAATTCTCTTAGAATCATGTAATTCTTCAATCCAATACCACCCCCTTAGAACTATCATAATTGACACTTTACATTTTACTAGGGTTCTGAGGGATATACTTAACTTGTGATCAAGATTATTAATTTTTATATGATTTGTGGTTTGTATTTTATGTTTACATTTGCAAGCGATGTATATGAGATATACTATTTTCTTAATTTAGAATTAACCAAACAACTAATTTTTACTATTATCATCTCTCTCTCTCTCTCTCTCTGTGTTAATAATCGAAAATATATAAATATACCAGTTAAAGTATATTTAAGGTGATATTAATTTTATTGTGTATGTTTTGTTATTCTTTTATAGATTATGATTATCTTAATATTAAAATGTTCATGATACATAATAGTTTTATATATTATCTTTGTTTATTCTACTGTAATTATGATAATTTTGATAATAAGTAAAATAATTTTGATACAAAATCTTACATTACTTTTTTCTTATGAATATTTAAAAACTTACATATTTAATATTATATTGTTAATTATGTGATAAAATATTATTTTAGATTGATATCAAATGTTTTGTTAGACCTAAAATAAAATATAAATCAAAAATAAATTCTAGATTATTAAATAATTTACTAATAAATTTGGTTTAAACAAAGATGATTAAAATGTGGAATACTTAATAAAATTTTAAAAATTATAGTGTTAAATTTTTAGATAATTTATGTTGATGAAATGTCATCACGGAAATAAAGAATTCAGCTTTATAAAATTTGAAACTATTGCTTTTTTATTAGGTTAGCAGGTGTCAATTTGTCGAGAAGAGAGTATATATGTTATGGGAAGTGAGTGTTCTAAATAAGGCATAAGTTAATGTTTGGACAAAACTAAAACGCTTTGTTGTGATATATGCAGACTCAAACTTAGAAGTATAATAAGAAAAATGCATTCTACGTATATATCAAAATTCAGCCCATTTTGGAGACACAGAAGCAACCAATTTAAATAGAATTCACAGTCCAGTAGTTGATATGGAAAAGATGTAATTGAAATATACTCACAAATCACAATCATGCATACTCACTCACACAAGATTCTTATCCATAAGTGTGCACTAATTGTTGATCATTGAGATCAAGGCCAACAACCTTTTAGGGAGCCACAATAATAAAAAATCAACACCAAGATGTTGGAAATTATTATGAGTTAAAGATAAATAGATTTTTTAAAAAAGGTTCACTAAAAAAAAGTTATATCTCTCTTCTATTGTTCTCCTCATTTCTCTTCTTCTTTGTTTATTCTGTTTCTCATCTCATTTCTTTTGTTTCTTATCACTTTACTGTCACAATCCGTTAAGCACAACCATGGACTTAACATATCTTTTTCATCATCTTTTGTGTTGTTTATTAAGAGAAATGAATTGATGATCTTGTTGGAAGAAAACTTTCATATTTATAATGGAGGATTAACACAGAAGAATGAATGAATGAAGGGATTCATTGAATGTAAGGTCGTGTGAAAAGTAGAGAATATGTATTAATACAAATGTTAATGAAGATGCATGAACCAAGTTAATTTCCGTAACGGTGCCAGATTAAAGAAGTCTATTCAGCTTCCAACTGTCATTGATCAGAATCGTTCGTCACCGGTGAAACCAAGTTAATTTCCGTAACGGCGCCAGATGAAAGAAGTCTATTCAGCTTCCAACTGACATTGATCGGAATCGTTCGTCACCGGTGAAACCATTAGATTTTTATTGACAGTTGACTGAACGGAAATTGTTGCACGATGGCCACTTTCCCTAGGTTTTGTATACAGTTTTCTGGAGAAGATGCATTTGGATCGTAATAAACACAAAAAACCATTTACACTCAAGAATTAATAAAACATTAAGTTTTGATTGACCATGACACGTGTCGCCACCACAAACATCGAATTAGTGACGTGGACGCCCATGTGGAATGCCTTAGGAGTGAGGAAACTCAACTTTATAATAATAGATAATTTATTTTTCCATTAAATTCTTTCAAATATTATTGTTCATGAAAGCCACCAAAAATTGAATAACACAGATATTTAATAGAATTAGGAAATTAGTAAATTGAATAACACTATCTTTAATAATAAAGTTGACATATCTGCCTGTTTAGGCTATCCACATCGATCTGTACGGTGGGGGGAATTATGACACGTGTCTTAACGGTAATGGGTTGGTCCATGTCATGCGTTTAATCACCGCGCGTCTGGAAATCTCTGTCCGTGTCGATCTGAAATTTATATCTCTTCTGATCGTAGATGGGCCCACTATCTTCTCCTTCAAAATTGTCTTTAGGCTTTTCCCCTTCTCTCCTCTCTCTCTCTCTCTCCATTTTTCTATGGGTTGGTTATTTTTGTTTTTGTTGATTCATAGATCAACAATCCTTCCTTTTTCCACCTTCTTCCTCACGAAAGTGTCAATTCAGGTTCACGCTTCTGTTTGTTATGGAACCGTTTTTTTTTTTATAATTAGGCTTCCACATGAGATTGATCTGTTAATTTTGGGGACAGATTTGTATATAGGTGAAGGGTCGAAGGTCTTGAAGGAGAAGACGATTTAAAGTTTGTATATTTGCGCAGACGTTTTTGACAGTGTCGGGCTTTGTTGTCACATTGATAAAGAGCATTCTGTTGAGGTTAAGAACTGGGTGACGATCATTAAACCCTTCGTTTAAAATGTATGTCTTTGGAGACATGATTGTCTGATTCAGACGTTTGTTCAGATGTTACAGAAACTCTGGGTTCCTTTTAGAAAAGGTTGAAGCTTTGCTTGAAATTGAAAAATTTGGTGATGATGAACTTTTCTGCATACCAATGTATATATAAATCAACAGAGGGTTTCCATCAATATATTATTGTTTCGTCTTTTCCGTACCTTACTACTCATACTCAACGAATCATCAGTATGCATGTCTTGGGATGGTTTCGCCAATTTTCATTTCACTGATCTCGGCTTTGGTCCTTATCAGAGATTTTTAAAACTTTCATGAAGCTTGGGAGAGATCTCAAAACGTCATAGCCATGGTCAGAAAGAAAGTGACTGTCGATACACTTTTGTATCAACAACATAAAAAAAGCATCAGAAAGAGCCTATAAAGAATTTAACTGCACACATGTCTGACTTCAGGTCGTCCATTCCGCAACAATACCTCCGGAACTCACCTCCACTTTCACCAGGAAACTCTTGCCAGAAACAGCTTTCTTAAAGTGTGAGATGAACCGACTTCACACTATTGTTGTCACTGCTATTCGCCTGTTTTCTAATACTTCTTAGCGACTGTTACACACAGGACGTATGGTCTGAGACTGGCACATCCTCGGCTTCTTCCAATTATTTATGTGTTCATAAATTTGAATCCATTACGCTACCGGAGATCAATGCCTATGTCGACGTCGTTGATTCTACCCTACAGTTACGTCTATTCACTTATTGAAATTGGAATCATGAGTTGCTTTTCACTCTAATTAACAGTTGCAGTGTACTCATCCTCAACATGTATATCTCTGTAGAAAGCTGAATTCCTCTGCAAAGCCAAATTCAGTGATATCTCTAAGTGACTTCCCCACCGCTCCAAGCCCCAACTGTGTCAGACGTAAGCTCCTTGGAGGATCCTGCTTGAGCCGAGGAGGAACACAATGCAAAGAAGGTGTGAAAGGAGTGATCATGCAAATTTTTGGAGATGGTGGGCCTGCTACACATTATAAGACGCACCAGCAGTTTTGACGTTAAAATTCGTGTCAATAACTATGTCTTGCATTTCATATTTTCAAACCCGAAACTATTTGAATTTAGTCCTTCTTATGGTTGGGTTCTTTAAGATTAAGACATTAGTTGTAGTTAATCAAAGTCATTTTCAAGTTTTTAACATCTTAACGTCGTCATCCACGCAAGTATTGTGGACTTTAAGATTAAGACATTAGTTGTAGTTAATCAAATTATTATCACCATTTTCAAGGTTTCCAGGCAAGCTAGGAAGCATCTGCGAGACCGTAAAAGGTCTTCAAATCAAAACTTAGACAAGGCATTGATCTCCGGTAAAATGGTAAAATGTTATTTACCACATCATCAATCATGGTGGTAAACAACTTTTTTATTATATCATTTAAAAATAATTGGACCACAACGACTTTAGTTGTCTATATCGTAACATCTCATATAAACAAATATCACATGTAAGTAATGATTCACAAAAATATATAACCAGTATTTTGAAACTAAGATCAAAAGTCAATCAAAACACTCAATTACGTATACCGCGTGCTGATGTTTCAATGTTATTATCTATCTCGGAAAAAATGAAATAAGTTTAGAGAAAGAAAAAGATGCTTTTTCTACGTCGGGATCTCTTTTAAAAAAGAAAGGGCATGAGTTTTGAGGTATGGAACAACTTGTACGTCAGACGTCGGGTTTCGGTTTCTAGTTTTCGATTCGGTTTTCGATTTTTTTTAAAAAAAAACCCCGGAAATATCTGAGAAAAACTGAAAACCGAATCGAAAATAAATTTAAAATCGAAAATAACCGTGTTAACTGAAAATATCAGATTTTTTGAGAAATAATACCAAAATTAATCGAAAACCAAAAACGGTTATTTCCAAAAAAAATAAAAATCAAAAAATAACCGGTAACCGAACCGAACCGAAATTTAATATGGTTAATTTCAATTTTATAATATTTTGAGATGAATTCATTTTTCTTTAAAATAATTGTAGTTGGATTCATCATCTAAAAGTATAAGAAATACAATGCTGTTTTATTAGAGATTAGTAAAACTCTTTCATAGTTATTTTGACATTTGAACAATATATATTAACAATACATCAAATGCACCATGAATTATCTTTATAGCTAACAATACATCAAATAGTTGTGGTTTTCTATTATATTTATTGGTTTATCCTAATTTTTGTGATAAAAAAAAATATAGAATTCATTATTTTCAAATTTTTGTTGATGTGAACTTGAAGAACCATAAAAACAACATAAATATTTTTCCCAAATATAACAATACATAAATATATAACCTAAAGTGTTATTTATAAATAATAAACCGTGAGAATTAATATCATATTTTAATGTCACTTTTTATATTTTTTAAAATAATAAATTGGATTTTTATGAATTTTTATATTATAATTTTTAAAAAATGTAGTAAAATCAATTCAATTCAAGAAAAGAAAATATTGTGAACAAAGAAAAATATTTATATTTTAATGTATTATTTTAATATAATAACAAATTTATATATATTCTAAAAGAAAGAAATACTAAATTTACAGTAAAATAGTGAAAATTATAATTTAAATAAAAAAATTATTAAAATCAAAATATATTTATATTGTTTCGTTCATTTGCATGCCCACCCGTAGGGCGGGTTCGACACTAGTATAAGTTATAAAATACATAATTGAATAACACAAGCACAGGTGGCGCTATCACACTGAGTTTCTGTATATAAGCACAGAGAGAGAAGGTTGATCACAATATGGATGCTGGAATCAGGTAAGAGAGAAGTCGTGAAGAGAGTGAGCTCCTTCCAATGACTCGAAGTTCGATGTTGAGGATGTTAATGAAGCGAAGGTCGATGATAAAGCTTCTGAAGCAGAGGAATTGCGTCAAGTGACAGAGGAGCTTGGCAAAAGTTATTCCACCACATCTATCGGAGAATGCTACAGAGTACAACCTTTAAGAGATACTGCAGGTTGAAGCAGAGCATCTCCTTCTTTGTAGGCCAGACCATATTCTTGAAAGAGTGGAGTGTAACAGAGAGATGTCAAAGCTGTTGGTCACTATTATTGAGGAGTATGGTTGCTGAGGCAGATCTTATACACTATGAGCTTGAAATAGTGTGGACAACTGTCGAGTTTGAGGTGGACACACCTGATCTTTTCAGACTTTATTTTTCACCTGTCTGCTACAGTAAGAAAGATACCCATACTCGAGCAATCATCTGTTAAACGTGGTGGGAATAAAGCTGTTGGAGTTGAGGCATCTCTGTTACTCTTCAAAGGCATGCAACATCAGTTTGCTACTTCACAATTGGTGGTCATATTTCTCAGTGTAACAGTTACACATTTTTCAGATAACTATACATACCATGTAAGTCTTCACACACCAACAGAAGAAGAGCGGTTTACTCACCTACTCCTCTGGGAAATTCTGCATGATTCCCCTTTTATACAGTGTGCTTGACCACATCTTGAAACTTTATTTTCAAGAGAAGACCTTTACAGCAGTCAGTGATGTTTCTTTAAAAGATAGATGGAGCAATGATGTTGTTAACAGATCAAGCTTGTTAAAGCGAGTCTTCTGATAGTGGACTTTCTAAATGTAGAAAGAAGATTATATTGTTCAGTATGGCCTTGTTGGAGAAGGAAAAAGCTGCAGAACACTGATCTTTTGGGAGAATCAGGATTTGAAACATCAGAATTTATGCAGCTAGTTTGTCATGGAATATGGAGCTAGAAACATTTCTTCAGAGAGGCATCGCATTATGGATTCTCATACAAAAACATTGCCTACAAGCTCACCAATACACGAGAGCAAAGAAGCAGAATAAATGAAGATTCGGTTAGACTTGTGAAGAGAGAGAGAGAGAGAGAGAGAGAGAGAGAGAGAGAGAGAGAGAGAGAGAGAGTACGTCATAGAGTATAAATGAATGATCGATTGTAACATAAGCTTTATGCATCTTGTGGTGGATGTATCAGGGAGAGATAGGGACTCTTGAATGTTGATCAATATATTGGCTTGTTCTCATCAGCTGATCAATATGGATGCTGGAATCAGGTAAGGGAGAAGCCACATACATTGGCAATGGAGCTGGATAATAAGTCGTGAAGAGAGTGAGCTCCTTCAAATGACTGGAAGAAGGATGCCTCTTCAGGATTCTCAACACTAGAGACATGTACTTTGACTGGATCAGATTTCGAATATAAGGGCTGCATGTATGTCCCCGAACCTATTGTAGCAAAGAAGAGGCATCCGGTTTCGTCTCAAGAAGAAGAAGTGCTCTTGTTTCCTGAAAAGGCTTGCTCAGAAGCAGCTACTTATCCGTTTGAAGTTGTGAGAAGGCATCCGCAAATGCAGTCACACGCGAGAAAGTTGAGCACAGTGGCTACTTGCGTGAAGATCATTGAACAAGGTAGTGTTCCTGCGTTATATGCTGGTTTGATTCCCAGCAATAACCCAGCTTATTGCAGGTATGTTTTCCTTTATTCTAGTCATAATCTAAATAATCTCTTAGATTCTGTCTTAATCCTCTGATACTTGCAGGTTTTACCTTCGGCAGCGATTAGTTACTTTGTGTACGAGTTTATGAAAGTTGTCATGAAGGTGGAATCAGCACAATAGCTGGCTTATTGCTCTCTCTTTTTTTTTTTCCACAAAACCATATAGTTTATGAAACAAGTGATTGCAATAAAAAATAATAATAAGATTTGAAAATTCCAATTTGGTTTTGCTGTGTTTTGAAATAGGAAGCTTAGTCGTGTAAAAGGATACAAACATACATATTCACTGTCTATTTCACCAACATCAGATATTGTTTGAGAAAATCGCCATTAAAACATGGGAAACAAGTGAAAACAGTTTTCTCGAAGTTGAATCTTCGTTGACATCATACCAAGACCACACCATATGAGTCTTTGAGCTCTCTTTACGTTTTCCATCAGTACTGTTGGTTTCTAGCACCACCAGTAGGGTTCTGACCTCTTACAAAGCCACCGTACTGACCACCACCTTGTGAGTAGTTAGGTGTTCCAACACCATAGCCACCGGCTAGGTCCTCTAGGACCTGCGCCATATGGTGCACCTCGACCTTGTGGAGGATATGATCCGCTGCTGTTACCTCCACGGCTCTGATTATTATAACCACTAGTCTGGTTTCCGCTATGTGGGTACCGGTTTGGACCAGGTGCACCACCACGTTGCTTTTTTTAATAGTAGTGATGACCGCTAGTGTCATCTCATAATCATTCTGAACCGTCTTGAACTGCTTGTTAGCAAGCTTAAGTGATCCCATAGAGATATAATAGACCTTTCCCAATTGGAACCTGTCATAGAACTTCCGTCCAGCATCATTGAACATCGTCGCTTGAATTTGAGTTCCCTGAAATACACAAAATGAGCAACCACACCATATAGAAAGTCATTTGGGAGCTTTCTTACTTCTTCATCTGTTAGTTCAACATTGAAAACACATACTTCTCCCCTAGCGTTTCTGTAATTTCTCATGACTCCCTTGTTGGTCACTCGGACTTTAATGGTCCAGCTTCCTTGATAGGGGATTCAAGGACACAAGCAGATGAACTCTTCTTGTTATGGACATTCTTGCAGCACTATAAAACAAAAAACAAAAGTGATTAGAACACACTCCGTAATCGGTTGTAACATATTAAAGACATAAGAGACTTTGCTTACTTTCTCCTCTGTTCACTGATTATCTAAGAAGATGATTTGGGAACAAACTCCTGCTTTGGTTTCAACAAAGGGTCGTTGTACTTTGGTTTCAAACTTTCAACAAAGGGTCATTGTTGAGTTCCTGGTTCATTTGCTGCAACACAAGTAGTAAATTCGTATGATTAAATAACCATTTGATTTGAATTAGAATTTATGAATCATTAAACCAATAACACATGATTTCAATACATATTTTTAAATCGTAGAACCAATAACTAGATTACATTAAAATTCACAAACCAATAGCCCACACTTATTCAGAACCTTTTGTATATATGACCATCGTTTGATGTTATGCTCCATTAAGTAGATTCAACTCTGTCTAAAAATCCTAATACGACGGTGACTTTCAAAAGTCGATCCAGAACCCAACCAGCCTCTTTCAGTCTAGAGACAAGTCTTTCATACATTTCTGTTGGACTTAAGGTGTGGCGGATTGGAACATTTTCGTAATCCCACCATGCTGGATCTGTCTTCTCCTCGCCCTTTGGAATTTCAATCAGACTCTCGTACTATTTCCCAACGGCATCATATAACAAATTCATGGTGCATCTACTTACACCATAACAATGTCAGCTAATTATGTTTTATTTATGATGATTTTTATGCATTTGTTTTTTTCATCTTAGATTTTAAAGGAATATAATTAAATTTTATAGAAATTAATTCCTTTAAATTTTATGAGCCTTTTGAATAAAATGCACAAATAAAGAACTCAAATTTTACTGATAAAAATAATAAAACCATAATTATTTTCATACCATATAAACAGATAAAATCATTTTAAAAGTGGAACAAAAACTCCAATAACATGATAAAAACAATTATTTTTAATATAATAAGACTATATCAGAATTTAAAAGAAGTTTGTTCCTCTATTATATATGGATTACAACAAATGGTATACTTTCTCATTTTGTCAAAACGATAATATAAACAGATAACGAATATTACATTTCCAAATCTATTCTATCAATAAGTTTAACATATATATCTAATAAATAAATGTTGTTTAGAATTATCTTCAAATCCTAACTAGAATTTTAAGAATTGATTCTTTACATTTCAATTTCAATTAAATTCTTTTCAAATACAATTACCACAAAATCTACCAAAAATTGAATAACACAAATATTTAATAAAATTAGAAAATTAGTAACCTGAATAACACGGTAATCTTAAGTATTATTCAATCATGGATTTCACCAATTCCTTGAAATTATTGTGGGATATTGGCGTTGGAAATTGAATTAAATTCGAAAGAATCAGAATTTCCATTAGATTCTTGTATTATTCAATTATGGATTTCATCAATTTCTTGAAATTCTAGTGTAATTGGATTTAATGGTTTTCTAGATTCTTGTATTATTCAATTATGGATTTTCACTGTCATTGGATTTAATGGTTTTCTAGTTCCATTAAATGTTTGTGTTATTCAATTTTCGGCGGAACGTTTGATACTTGTATTTGAATGAAATTTAATGAACAATTTCCTACAGATGGTAAAGAACCAATTCTCCATCTTTAGACTAGAATTTGACGATGATTTTTTATATTGTTTATATATTAGATATATAGGTCAAAATTATTGTTCATTGTAATATGAAAGATCTGAGCATAATTTTTATTATAAATTTACAAATATGCTATTATCTTGACAAATGCTTATAAAAATATATTTTACTGTAATATATGTTTCCCATCACTACAAGAAAAATTGTAAATAACCACAAATTAGCCACAAAAATTTTGTGGCTAGAATTTCGGAGCTACAAATAGTCACAAAAATAGCCACAATATTTAAAAACCAATTTTTGTAGCTATTATGTAGATTTTTGTGGCTAATTTAGCTACAAACCACACTCGTAGCTTTTTGAGGATGATTAGCCACAATTAGTCACAAACTAATTTGTAGAAATTAAAAATCCACTATTAACCACAAAATAATTTGTTGAATTATATAGACACAATGTAATTTGTGGCTATTTGGAGAAATGTAAATTATGAATTTACTCTATACCCTAAACATACCCTAAAGTCTAAGCATTTATCTTAGATCATGAACTTTTAAATATAAACGTCGAACAATATAGATAGTATTAGATTTCGATATATATATATATATATATATATATATATATATATTGTATATATTTATATGATATGATTAATTCATTGGAAATAAATATGAAAATGTTGAAATTGGTGGACCAATGAATGGAGAAGGAAGTCATTGTTGGTAAAGCTAAATACTTAAGACATTTGAGGATGATGAGGTATATACATTTAGACCTTTATACAGTGACTTTTAACTTATTCTTGTTTTCGATTTGATATTTATTTAGAGCAATTGACTTCAACTTTGATCTATGTTCTCTTATGTATGCAGGAAAGCCGGTTAAGAAGGTTGTAACATATATATAAATTAAATAGAACTATAAGTTAATTCACTAGGCAAAATATCAATTAACACAAAAATAGAAAAAAAAATGATCCTTGACCAATATCAAACTACCTAGATCCACATCCTCACATCCAAACCCTGGCTATACTATAAACTAAGCCCCATACCCCCAAACCCCAAATATAAAACATCAAACCTACTCTCATTCTAAATCTAAACCCTAAACTACATACATCAAACCTTAACCCAATACTCTAAACCCCAAACTGGAACCTTACACATAAAACAATAAATCCATTATTTTGAAACTTAAAATCTATTATTTAAACAAACTCCAATTTATTTTTCATGTAAACCTATATAGAATTAATACCTATTATAATCTTTTCTAAATTTCAGAGCCATAAATAAAATTTAATTAAAACCGATTATGGTAAAGTCATATATAATTTATTTGAATGTAATTTTACATAAAATTTATTAAAGCATGGGGTCATAATTCATTATATATAATGTAATCATATAAGGAATGCCAAAAAACATCTTCCGCCAAATTTTCCTCATTCCCCATACCAAAATTAAAACAATAAGCCAAAAAGAAACTCTTCAAATTTTCATTGGTTGACAAAGCAGCAAAGGATTGCTATCTAAGCTGGACCATTGATTAAATTTGATCCAATGGTCAAGATAACTTTGTGTTTCTTCCTCGTGTCTTCCCACTCTCTTTTCTTCTCTCATCTCTCTTTCTTTCATCTCAAATTCTCAATCACTTACTCCAGATCTTCTTTCTCTCATATCTCTCCTCACCATACTACTTCCTCGAGCTTGTTCACTAAAGCTTGTTCGTCACCAAAGCTCATCACCAGAGCTCGTTCGTCGTCGCCGCCACCAAAGGCTCGTCGCAGTCACCACTGAAGCTCTTCGTCTACCACCACATCTCTTCCTCATCCATTGACGGTGGAGCGTGAATGAAGCAAAGAAGAAGCTCTCGAGTCTCCGTTCATCTTCACATCCGTCGCCGCACAACCATAGCTCGTCGCTCTTCACACACCTGCAAAGGAGTGAGCAGAGGATGAAGAAAATCCAGTAAGTTAGAGAGGACAAAGATGAATACGACACTGGAGACTCACATGAGACGAAGAAGAAAAAGGTATCTCTCACCCTCAGATTTAGTTTTGTTTTTTTCCATTTAAGATACTGATTTGGACGTTGTTATCGATTTAGAAGTCGACGATGGCGGAGGACGGTGGAAGGACGGCAGATGGTGGCGAGGGCGGCAGATGGTGGCGAGTTTGAATGGTGGCCGAAGCGATGTGATTGTGGCGATGGAGGACAACAGATGGTGGCTGAAGCGGCCCTGTTTTAGATTTAGGGTTAGTTAATCAATTGGTTTAGTTAGGTTTAGAGTAATTAACTGGTTTACTTAGGATTAGAGTAATTAATTGGTTTAGTTTATTGTAAATTTGAAACTCGATAAAAAAATTTCAGAGATGTAATATATTAATATATTGTATATAAATCAATATTGATATACTGAACATTGCAAAATATTATTTTTTTTTTATTTTTTATTTTAAATATCCACAAATTAGCAACAATTTATTTAGTGGTTGTATTGCTACAGTTTGATATGTGGCAAATTGTGGCTAATATAGCCATAGACACAATTGTAGTTATTTGTAGATATTAGCCACAAAAACTGGTTGTGGCTGACTTGTAGAAAAGGAACCACGATTAGCCACAACTGAACGATATCCACGAGCCCGACGCTACAAAACATATTAGTGGTTACTTGTGGCTATTGGATATATAGCCACGAAAATTTAACGATAGCCACAAAAAATTTGTGGCTTTGACCTGTTTTTCTTGTAGTGCATGGAACTGTCTTATTCATAAATGGCTACATACTCATATAATAATTTTTTATTTATGTTTCCATGGAACTGTCTGAGTTTAGTTCGACTATTACTATTTTTCATTACCAAAAGTTTTATATTCAAATTTTTTAAAATGATTTTCTCTTTTTATATTAAAAATGATTAAAATACTTTTTTGTCAAATTTTAAACTTCTTCTCTTCATGTAAAAAGATTAGTTCATAAAATTAAAAAGAATTGATATATATACAATTTATTTGAATTCTTTTAAAATCCAAAACATCGGAATTAGACAAATGCATTAAAATCATTATCAAATCCTTTAAAATACTTTTAAAGCTATTATTTATATCTTCAATAAAATTAGTTAAATTCTTCAATCTAATACCACCCCCTTAGATTTATCTTCAAATTTTAACTTGAAACTTCAACTATCCAAAGCAGAACAAAGAATTTAGAGAATTTACAAGAACCAAAACTAAACCAAAAGATATTTCATAAAAATGTTTAATGTAAGAGTAGAATCAAAATGACAAACATCTTAACTCAGTAACGACAGCAAGTCTTTATCCAAATGAAAGGAATGTTAGATAAATTGCCCTAAATTGAGATGAACAACAATAAGTAAACATAATCTGGTTAAGCTCAGAAGAGAAGGTGAATCTCTTCTCACTGATGTTCCTACGATTCAGAAGGTTGGTTTTGGAAAACCTTCGGGCAGAATGAAGAGTGGATCACTACCAGTTGTGAGGCCTTGGAAAGCTTGTCCTAATGCGTATCCAAGTGCACTAGCAACTGGTACTGCAACCGCATTCCCAACTTGAATGTACCTAACAAACATTACAGATACATAAGATTAATTTTTTTTCAAGAAATATGGGAGAGTTCTAGTAACAAAGAGTCTATAGTAAAATCAGGACAGTGGACTTACTTTTCCTTGGTAGGGCCAAATAGTCTATAGTAATCAGGGAAGCCCTGGAGCCTCGCGTTCTCTCGCACAGTCAAGACACGGTCTTGGCTTGGGTGGATGATGACCTGTAATGATATCAAGCAGCATTAACAGTGAATAATATTTTAAAGTTGTTTCCATATATTAGAGCTATACACCATTTCAGATGAATTAATGAGTCAGCAGTCATTCTCCTGAGAGGGTCTCAAGATTGAATGAAAGACTAACATGATTGTGTGGCTCGGCTCTTCCGATAACAGTTGGGACAGTTTCATCCCACCAAAGCCGTCCAAAGGGTCTGCAAAAGCAAAATGGTTCAGGTGAGTTTATAGATCGCAAAACATATAATATGCCAAATTCATAAATTTCAGTGGAAAATCAAGGACTCACTTCGTTGATGTTCCCTTGACATATGTCATGGCATATTTCGGAATCTGTTTGAACAGCACAACAAGACAATGTTTCTTAGCAGCCAATATACATAGAGAAGAAGACAAAAAAAAAATAAAAGAAACGAGCTGATCAGTATTACCAACGGGTTATTGGATTCGAGATAGATCCTGGGGATGTTCGGATCCCATTCCACTTTGTTATCAACAGTAACAGTTACACCAGGTAAGTCCCTGAAATTCGCTCCCTAATACAAAAAAGTTGCGTTGAGATAAATTAAGTGCAACCCAAGAAACAAAAAAAAAAAAAAACAGAGGGCAAAAAAAAAAAAAGGTGATCAATTGGTGTGAAGATGATGTACCTTCTTCTTGGGGATCCTACAGACACGTTGATAATCATCTTTGTTAAGATTCAAAGGATGGTGATCGTACAACACATCGTTTCTGGAGTTTGACTTGGGATCTTTAGGTGAAGCTAACATTGCTGTTGGAGAGACTCTCAAATTTCAATAATAGTCTTCATATCTATGTTTGTTGAAATGAATATGAATCTTACCTTCTTGCGTCAATCTGATGAATTGTTGAAATGGCGTCTCAGGATCTCTGTCATATGGCATCTCCGCCCTCCTCTCATTGTTTGCAACCTATAACATTAAAAAATTAGGAACAACACCCAAGAATGTTTAGTAAGGATAACACACAGCAAAACTTACAACTGGAAGGTCGGTAAGGACATCTGAGAGTAGGATCTTCTCTGCCAACTTCACAGTTTCTCTTTCTTCATAGGCCACTACGTTTCTCTGCATCAATCATAAGCCGAGCTCTTTGAATAAACGATAACTATTAAGAATTTTGCTAGCTACACTGAACAATACTACTAAATATATACGCTTACATCAAAGTTCACAGGAACAGTTCCTCTATTGACAACATCATGAGTTGGAAGTGGGAACTGAGGAAGTCTCTGAAACAAAAAAACAAAATTAATTGCTTCATTCTATTAATTGATACCAAGTAAAGAAGTAGAGTATTAAATAAGCATTACCTCTCCAGACCTTTCACCCCATAAAAAGAACCGCCTGCGGAACTGAGCAAGGCCATACGACCCTGCCGCCATCATTCCCATTCTTGTCTGATAATTCATTTGGACAAGCCTTCCCACAGCATAGCGCGCAAGAAAGCCATCAACAAACCTAAGCATGTCCACCACATTCTCCATCAGAACATACTTGGGCTTCAGAAAGTCCACAATCTTCATGTATTGAAGAAGCTGCTCGTTCTTTTCATCTTTTAGCGGCTCTTTTTTGTTCCTGAATCTGTTGAAACCGCTGATCCCTTGGCATGGAGGACCTCCACAAACAACATCAACACCTCCCTGAAATTAATTAGGCATAATAAGTGTCAGACAAATAAGCCAAAAAATAACTTCCAAAAATCTTGGGCTTTCTTTGAGAAATCTATTCGTCTAGATTAACAATTGGTTGACATATAACTATTACATCTTTTGACCGCTATCATAATTCAATGAGCATAACTCAAATTTCATAATGCTGTGTGTAATCTATAATTTTGTGGGACAGAAATGAAGGTTCAGATCTTGATCTAATTTAAAGAACTACTAAACAGTTACCATAACCAGTGAATAACATTAATTAGTGAATAATAGATAAAGCCATGGTATTAAACAAGCAAAGTAAAATGAAAAATAAATACTTCAAATTAAAAACATAGTCTAGAAACGAAAAGCAAGAGCTGCTGCTGCTAATAACTTAGTAACTAACAAGTTCACCACTCTGGGTTCGAGATTAACGTCGTCGATTGGTAAGACGTAACTGATTATCAAGAAGTCCAAAACCCGTCCGGATTGCTCTCTTCATACGTTTGCTCTTTCGATATTTTTTAAGCTACAAAAGATGACACATTTTTGAGTATACAAGCGACTACGTAACTTTTCTCTCCAAGATTAATTATTGTTAAGAAAGAAGGAGAAAAAAAAAACTTGCCTCTCGACAGTGATCTCGATCGTACTCAGCAACTCGGCATCGCCTGTTGTACTGAATAGTATAATTATTAAACGTAACAATTCTCTTCTCCTGCGAGTGGAAAGAAAAAAAAAAAAGGTTGAAAGAGGGGTGGGTTCTTGCTCAAAAAGTTAAGACGAAGTTATTTATACAAAGAAGTGAAAGAGAGAGGATGCTTTACTTCTTGTGCATGTTCTTCATTAGTTGAGAGATGCGTCCTGAAATTATCAATGCATTTGGTAGAAAAGCGGCAGAATTTGCAATAAAACGTTGATGTCGTCGGTTCACCGCTTTCGCTGCACTTGTGAAGAAATTGTGCTGCTCTTTTCTCTGAAACTGAGGAAATGTAATTGAAAGAAGAAGAAAAAAAACAAGGTATAGATTAGAGAAAGACAACGTGCAAGGTGGGGTAAAACAGAAGTGGATGTGAGAGAGAGAGGACCTGCAAGTAAGCTTTCCCAGAGCCACTCTGCAGAAGTGAGGAGGAATGACATTTTGGAAGGCCTAAATGGATAAGCCAGGAAAAGGTTGTACTTATTCACTTGTAGTAGGTCGACAAGTAAATTTTGATACAAATACACATCATCGGATATGACCATCATTATAGCAGCAGCCAGAGGAGGATTATTATCGTGCCACTTCTCCACATCTGAACACATGTCGTAGAAACCTGTATCATCAATAAATCGAATCAATAAAAAAATTGAAGATTAAAAAAAAAAAAAAAAAACTAACCGGGAACGATATGTACAACATCGACACGAGTGGAAGAGAGAGCTTGGAGGGGAGTGTGTTTATGGTCGGCATAGGCAGTGATAGAGACAGGACCAGAGTAGCCTAGTTCATTGAATGCCGCTTCTAAACTGGGACGGACCCGACGAGGATCATAACCTTCTGGAATAGGACAAGACGCCATGTCCCACCACACCTGTATTTTAGCTGTGGCGTATTCAGGCGTAGCCTTGTAGTTAATTCCCCAATCTTCCGTTACACATACGACCTTGTCGTACGTAGGGTTTACATCCTCTTCTCGTACATGTTTATAGCTCGAGAGGTGCTTCTTGAATTTCTTCGGGTCTTGGCAATCGAAATTGCACGATTTGCAAAACAACTTGGCGCACTCAACTGCACGTAGTCGGCTTAGATTACTATACAGTAATTTTTTCCAACACCACTCTTCACTTGTGGAGAGGAGAACACCTACTCGAGGCTCAACTGAATAAGCCAGAAAAAGGTTGTATGGCGTCTGTTGTTGTAGCCGGAGCAGATCCCAATCGAAGACACCTTGCACCTCATCTGATATGATCATCATTGTTGCCGGAGGAGGATTCTGATCTCGCCATTCCACCATATCCCGATACATGATGTAGTGTATGCTTTCTGTTTCAGTTTTTTTTTTTAATTAGTTGAGATCCAAACTAATAAACATATATATTATTATATATAAAATTCCAGAGAGATGGATATAACTAACCGGATCTGGTATGGGCAACAGAGACTCGAGAGCAAAAGAGCCCTTGAAGGTTGAGATCAGAGGTTTGTGTTTGGTCTCCATAGGCAGTGATGGAGACTGGACCAGAGTAGCCTCGTTCCATGAACGCCCCTTCCATACTCTGTCGGATCAGACCAGCATCATAATCCTTCGGGATCGGACAGTCCTTCATGTCCCACCACACCGCTATTTTAGCTGTCGCGTATTCAGCCGTCGCCCGCATCCTGTAAGCCCCTTTTAGCTCAACACACATACCAACTCCTCCTTTCGTTCCAGTTCTAGGGCTTCTTTATATACTTCAAACTAATGAGCCTAAACGAAATCCAGTAAGGGCTTTTCGAAATTGGATCGTCTACCTTTCTTATTATACAACTCTCTCCCCCTAGGGATGTGCACTTTTGGTTTATATTATTTGTTCGGTTGTAAAATTTGTTCCACTAAAGTAAACCGTAGATAGTTTGGTTTACATCTGTTTCGGTTTTCGGTTTGTTATGTGTTTCGATTTTTGTTTATTCTTGTTCCCTTAATTTAGTTCTTTGAAAAAAAATCATGTTTTACACCATAAAATGTATGGTGGTCATGATATCATCGCTGACTATGGAAAAAGATAAAATATGTAAACTAAAATTAAACAAAATCTTTAAAACACACAAAATTATAAGAACTCAAAGTTAACTAAACTAAGAAAAATTATTGGTTTAAGAATTCTATAGGAATTATTAAAATCCATTGTTATTAGTTTTTGGACTTTTAAAATCTTTCCTAAATCCCTTGTTATAACTTATAACAATTGGTTTTAAAACTTGTAGTAAATTCTATTCCAAATCTTTTAGTTCAGTTATTGTTAATTTTGCCATTCTAATAAGTTATACTGTTATTGGAAGATAAATTTTTATTCCTAAGGCTAGACTTTGAGAATATCATGACAAGTATATTAAAATATACATATATTTATTAAAATATACAATTTTTTAAAATGACAAGTAAAAAAAATGGTAAACAAATGACAAGTATTTTTTTGTCTAACAACTTTGAAACTTAAATTTCAAGAACTTATAAAATACAATAATACTTTGTAATCTGAAGATTAGTCGTTTACTAGTCGTTAATAAACTAACTATTACGTCTATTTTTAATAGAAGCCCATTACGTGGACACGTCAGTGTAACTCTCAGGCAGGAAATGAGATGAGCGCGATGACGGAGCTGCCGACGAGAGAGGCGAACTGCTCAAAGGCCAAGAAGGGGCGGTTTTTGAGGTTGAGCGGCTACGGAAACTACGCGCTCATATGCGGAAAGGACCGAACCATCGGCCTCTGGAACCCGCACCGTGGAATCCTAATCAAGACGTACAAATCCCATGGCCGCGAAGTCCGCGACGTTCATGTTACTTCGTATGAACATTCAATCTTCAGATTACTAAGTTAGTATTGGATTGTGTTTTGTTGTTGAGCTATAATAGTCAAGCTTAAACATATTGTTTCAAGCTCCTCTTCAACAATTGATAAAGTTTCAGTCAAAAAAAAAAACAATTGATAAAGCCGTAATACATAAACTATAGCATATATAGGAAAAACTATCTGATCCCAAAACAGTAAGAGCTTCTATATCAAACAAGGATTACCAAGCTATGGCACATCTAATAAATAAATGTTATCTACAATAATCTTCAAATCCTAACCTAAACCTTAAGAACTGGTTCTTTACATTTTATAATTAAATTTCCATTAATTCTTTTCAAATACAATTATCACGAAATTTATCAAAAATTGAATAACACAAATATTAATGAAACTAGAAAATTAGTAAATTGAATAACACTATCTAAAGTATTATTCAATAATGGATTTCACCAATTCCTCAAAATCCTTTTGGGGGTATTGACTTTAGAAATTAAATTAAAAATTTGAAAGAATCAAATATGCTATTAATCATGGATTTCGCCAATTTCTTGAAACTATTGTGTCATTGGATTTAGTGGTTTTTTATTTCCATTAAATATTTGTGTTACTCAATTTTCGGTTGATCGTGTGGTAATTTTATTTTAATCAATTCTCCACCTTTGGGTTGGAATTTGAAGATGGTTTTTATACTGTTTATATTAGATATATACATCAAAATTATCGATCATTATAATGTGAAAGGTTTGAGCATAATTTTTATTATGAATTTACAAATATGCTATTAACTTGACAAATGATTCTCAAATATATTTTATCTTAATTTATGTTCCCATGAAACTTTCATATTCATATATTTAGATAATGATTTTCTATTTATGTCTCAATGGAACTGTCTTAGTTCCACTATTAATATTTTTCAATACCATAACTTTTTTATTCCATTATTTCTTAAATGATTTTCTCTTGTAAAAATATTAGTTCATAAAATTAAAAAGAGTTGATATGTATAAAAGTTATTTGAATTCTTTTAAAATCCAAAACATCATATATAGACAAATGCTTTAAAATCCTTATCAAATCCTTTCAAATACATTTAAAGCTATTATTTATATCTTCAATAAAATTATTTAAATTTTTCAATCTAATACCAACCCCTTTGATTTATCTTCAATTTTAACTTGAACCTTAAGAATTGGTTCTTTACATTATGTAATTAAATTTTCATCAAAAAAAATTCAAATACAATTACCATTAAGTCCACCAAAAGTAACAGAAATATTTAAAAGAATTAGAAAATTAGTAAATTGAATAATACTACAATCTAAAGTGTTTTAAAAAAAACTATTTCAAATACATAATCCAATAACACAAAATCAATACGGGAGCCTATAAACCGAAAGTTTAATAATAGAGTTACTTCACACGTGCCAAATACTTTGGTCAAGCCAGTTAAATGTTGGTTCATTCGAAACAAGTTCTATCAAATAAAAAGAAACTTCAATTCTTCAAAGCAGAACAAAGAATTTAGAGAATTTACAAGAACCAAAACTAATTCAAAAGATATTTCATAAAAATGTTTAATGTAGGAGTAGAATCAATTGACAAACATCTTAACTCAGTAACGACAGCAAGTCTTTATCCAAATGAAATGAATCTTAGATAATTGAGATGAACAACAATAAGTAAACATAATCTGGTTAAAGAGAAGGTGAATCTCTTCTCCTTGATGTTCCTACGATTCAAAAGGTTGGTTTTGGATAACCTTCGGGCAGAATGAAGAGTGGATCACTACCAGTTGTGAGGCCTTGGAAAGATTGTCCTAAAGCGTATCCAAGTGCACTAGCAACTGGTACTGCAACCGCATTCCCAACTTGAATGTACCTAACAAACATTACAGATATATAAGATTTACTTTTTCAAGTTCTAGTAACAAAGACTAATAGTAATCAGGACAGTGACTTACTTTTTCTTGGTAGGTCCAAATAGTCTATAGTAATCAGGGAAGCCCTGGAGCCTCGCGTTCTCTCGCACAGTCAAGACACGGTCTTGGCTTGGGTGGATGATGACCTGTAATGATATCAAGCAGCATTAAAAGTGAATACTATTTTTAAATCGTTTCCATATATTAGGAGCTGTTTTACAGCTATACACCATTTCAGATGAATTAATGAGTCATTCATTCTCCTGGAGATTGAAAAAGAGACTAACATGATTGTGTGGCTCGGCTCTTCCGACAACAGTTGGGACAGTCTCATCCCACCAAAGCCGTCCAAAGGGTCTGCAAAAGCAAAATGGTTCATGTGAATTTAATAAATCATAAAACATATATGCCAAATTCATAAATTTGAGTGGAAAAATCAAGGACTCACTTCTTTGATGTTCCCTTGAGAAATGTCTTGGCATATTCTGGAATCTGTTTGAACAGCACAACAAGACAATGTTTCTTAACAGCCAATGTACAGAGCAAGTTTGATAAAGAACACAAAAAAAAACGAGCTGCTCAGTATTACCAAAGGCTTATTGGATTCGAGATAGACCCTGGGAATTTCAGGATCCCATTCAACTTTGTTATCACCATTAACAATTACACCAGGTAAGTCTCTAAAATTCGCTCCCTAATACCAAAAAAAAAAAGGTTGTGTTGAGATAAATTCAGTGCAATCCAAGAAACAAAAAAAAAAACAAAGGGCAAAAATGAAAAACAAAGGTGATCAATGAGTGTGAAGATGATGTACCTTCTTCTTGGGGATCCTACAGACACGTTGATAATCATCTTTGTTAAGATTCAAAGGATGGTGATCGTACAACACATCGTTTGTGCAGTTTGACTTGGGATCTTTAGGTGAAGCTAACATTCCTGTTGAAAAAAGGGAAGGGAGACACGACACTCTCAAGTTAAATAACAGTCAGTCATATCTATGTTTGTTGAAATGAATATTGAATCTTACCTTCTTGCGTCAATCTGATGAATTGTTGAAATGACGTCTCAGGATCTTTGTCATATGGCATCTCCGCCCTCCTCTCATTGTTTGCAACCTGAAATCATCACATTAATAAAATCAGAAAGACCCAAGAATGTTTTAGCTACTTGTGTTAGTTAAGATAACACTTGGCAAGACTTACAACTGGAAGGTCGGTAATGACATCTGAGAGTAGGATCTTTTTTGCCAACTTCACAGTGTCTTTTTCTTCATAGGCCACTACGTTTCTCTGCATCAATCATAACCCGAGCTCATTGAATAAACGATGACTATATAAGAATTTGCTTGCTAGCTACATTGAACAATACTAAATATATACGCTTACATAAAAGTTCACAGGAACAGTTCCTCTATTGACAACATCATGAGTTGGAAGTGGGAACTGAGGAAGCCTCTGAAATAAAAAAAACAAATTAATTGCTTCATATATACATTAATAATACCAAACAAAGAAGTAGAGCATTAAATAAGCAAATATTACCTCTCCTGACCTTGCACCCCATAAGAAGAACCGCCTGCGGAACTGAGCAAGGCCATACGACCCTGCCGCCATCATTCCCATTCTTGTCTGATAATTCATTTGGACAAGCCTTCCCACAGCATAGCGCGCAAGAAAGCCATCAACAAACCTAAGCATATCCACCACATTCTCCATCAGAACATACTTGGGCTTCAGAAACTCCACAATTTTCATGTATTCAAGAAGCTGCTGGTTCTTTTCGCCTTCTAGCGGCTTTTCTACGTTCCTGAATCTGTTTAAACCGCTAATCCCTTGGCATGGAGGACCTCCACAAATAACATCAACACCTCCCTGAAATTAAATTTAGGCATATATAATAAGTGTCAGACAAATAAGATTCAGATAAAGTTAAAACTTCTCTGACCAATTAAGCTGACCTCAGAACCATAGAACTAGTTACTTACTGGTAATGGAAGGATGCTTGTTTTATATCCATGCACAACGAACTGCTTAATTTTCTCACGGCAATTGCTGTTCAAAACAAATTCAGAGACGTTATTAACAACCCACGCACGTATATCATTTGATTGCAAACGTTTGCTACACAAGTTACTATGTTTTTACTCACCTAAGATGTTCAATAGGTTCCCATGTGTCATCGGAAGGCCCATAATTCTCCCACCGGACCTATTATACAAAAACACCAAAGAAGAATATGAATGCGAGGTTTAGTTAGACGATAAAAATGTGAAACATTTAACAAACAAAGCAAACAATACCTTCAGATAGAGTCCACCACCTTCTTCCCCTTTCTTAATACCAACAACCTTTTCAACTTCAAAAACCTCTTCAGCATCTTCGCCAACATTCTCATCGCTGCCATCTTCAGTATCTTCCACAACAGACATCCCATAAAGGTTTTTGTATTTTTCTGAATCCGAAGATTCAATCAAAGAGAAATGAATGCATAGTTTCTCCCACTCTTTAAGCAGAAACAGAAAATCTTCTGCGGACTCGTTTCTCACCTAAACAGAAAATTGACAACTAAACATAAACCAATAGACAAATGCAAATTGGCAAACAAAAAAAAAAATTAAGAGATAAATAATTTAAAAAACTTACTTCTGTTTCAGGGTGGTTATACTTTATGCTTTGAACTGCATACTTGTTTGTATCAACAGCCCATTTCTTTGAGAAATCATAAACAGAAAACAAAACAAAGTTAAAACATTAAGGGGATGCTAACCACAACGATAAGTTATTAACTTATTAAAATAGCATGGAAAAAATGACTCACCGTGACAAGTTTCAGCCCTGACAGCTGAGCTCCCATGCATAAGCCAGTTGACATGGCTCCACACCCACAATACAAATCTAGCATTGTAGCATCCGTTCTTTGATCAGCCGTAATACACTGACTTGGTTGCAAAGCTTCGATCGTTGAAAACGGCAGGCTATAGGTCATGTTGCAATAGTAATCGCAGCTTTCAGTCACTTCATTATTTTCCTAGCATTATAAAAAAAAAAAAAGATATTGTTAATGAAACAAATGGAGGAAAATGCACTACTAATGACAACATGAGTCAATAAGAACGTACAGTTAATGGGATCATCAGAATTTTCAGTTTCTCGAGAAGAACGTCCATTGAGTTTGTATCTTTCATGTCCGAGAGAAAAACACGCTTGTCATCGATCAGACCACCGTGTCTTTGGATAACCTGAAAGTTGTAGAAAAAAAAATTGACAAAAACGTGAGACAATTAAAGCATATATATAGAATAATAATAAATCTCAAGAGCTAGCAAATAGATGCTTTATGCGTACGGTATCACAAGCGCGGTAAAACCATTGAGCATTAAAGTACATTTCCCCATCAGATCCCTCGAAGATTTCGACGATCTTACAAATGTAAGGCTTTTCCCCCTCACCAGCCTGAATACAAAAAAAAAAAAAAAAAAGAGACTAACAGAAGTTACATATGGTAAAGTTTCAAGAAGACAAATTAAATTATTGTAATCGTTTAGATATATTCACATCAACGTGAGCATCATCGTTGAGGTTGTATGTGATGGAATCATCAAGGATAACTCGTCGAAAATGGCGTCGCGCACGGATAGTCTCCTCTTCCTCAACATACCTAAGAAAATTTGAATTGAGTTAGTTACGTATGGTTTTGACATAGAGATCTTCAGCCACTATAAACAAAAAAACAAAAAACTTACTTTTTGTTTTTCCTCTTTTTCGGTAGAACTACAGCTTCCTTCTTCTGCAAGAAAAAATAAAAATTCCATTTGTTTCACAAGTTTAATCGCTTAAAACAAAGAGGAGATCTCAGTAAAAGTACTTGATATCTCTCGGGCCAGGTAGTCCTAGCCTCCGAATCAGGGATTGGATCGTCAAGAACCCAGGACGGATCCTTCTCTGAGTCAACAACCACCACCTCTGCCTTGGACTCATTTCCCAACGCAACAGCAAATTTCATTGGCGGTTTGGGACTTCTCTTCGGCCTAGTTGAGGTGGGACCGGAGATCTCAGCCTCGGTAGAAGGAATCTTACGTTTTGAAGCCATGGTTAGAGGAGCCGGAGAAAAGGAGTGAGAGACCTGAAGATAAGTTGAGAGAAGTTGAAAAGCGCGATTTAATAGAAAAGAATTCGTTTTCTTACTAATTTTTTTGAAAATGAATTTGAAATTTTGGCCCATAATCCCCACCTTTCCCACCTCCCTCTTTCATAATGATTCTATAAATATTTCATTCCATTTTTAACTAGAAACTAGATTATAATTTATCTGCGCTTCCAAACTACTTCCGAAATAAACCAAATTTATATGATGTAAATTTACATTTTTTTATGTATCCATATTTAAATGTTATACATAAAGCCTAAATCCGATCCGGATTCGCAGTTATGCAAAACCAATGATCTGATATATAATTAACCTGAAAACCCAGGATCTGGCAATCAACTAAACTAATGGATGACCCGATATGTAATCTGAATTAACTTAAATTGTTAATTTAAAATATTCTAGTTTATGAATATTTAGATGAATGAAAGATATTTTCTAAATGCAATGCTTCAATTTTGTAAAGTTAGATATACAAATATTTAGTCAAATTAATTTTTCATTTTGTTGTTAGCGTAATGGATCAACATTTGAGAGGACGCATACTAAAAATAAAAAATAGATTTGTTTGACTATCTTGGATTTTGACCCACACTTTCAAAGCGCAAAATAAAATTTTGATAAAAACTTTATATAATTGTATATTTTATTTATTTAAATAGGACATAAAATTCAGAACTCAAATTCAAACGAATCCAAACAAAAAAAAAGATTCACTCGGTCCAAAATGTAAGAAATAACAAATGGGTCTTGTGGAATTATACAAAACTTATTTAAACCCGAAGTATTATTAGCCTAACCGAGCAGGTAACCGAAAATCGATATGAGTGTCCAAATTAATTAATCACAAAATATAGATATTTACTTCAAATATTCAATTATATATTTATTTTAAATGATATCTAAAAATAATAATGTAAATTTTAAATAACTAATTATATACAAGTAAGTATTTATTTCTCATTTTTTACTTTTAAGTTTTAGATTTAACTTCAACTACAAGATTTTAATCCGCGCTTTTAAAGCGCGGGTTAATTTTCCTTTAAATTTTTTAAAATTAGTTTTCAAATTTACACAACATAATATTTTCATGTTTTTATTTTATTTTAGAAGTTTGTTTTTATTTTATAAATAAGTATTTATGATTATAAAATTGAACTTTATTATAAAAGAACTTTAAAGTGATATTTCTTCAATCAATGTTCATTTTAATTTACTGAATTTTTGAAAGACTTATTGTTTACAGATTTAACTTGTGAATAAATTTTTACTCTATTATTTTAATAAAAGTTTAAGTCTTTTAGTATAAGTATTAAAATGATGTAAATTGTATTGAGAAATAATAATATATTAACAATCATCTGTAATTCTTTTTAATATATAGACTAGAACTTGGCCCAAATGACCCAAACGAAAACCGTGAACTTTGAAAATATAAACTCGGTCCAAATGGCTCAATAAGACGTATTAATATATTAAACGCCAGTTAATATAAACTTCCTAATTATTAGGTTACATGAATTATTTAGTATACAGTATATTACGTATATAGTGTATTACGTATTAATATAATTTTATAGAATATGTGGGTTTCGTTATTCATAGATTGATTTAATAAACTGGGCCTATTGAAGAAAGACACACATATGTATTTCTACAGTTTGGACTGATAGGATCATCTTTTAATAGTACAGATATCTGAACCGTACTGATATAATTTAAATAAATCTGACTAATATATGGTTATTTTATAGGTTTTAAGATGTGATACAAACTAAAACTAAAATCAATATGTTATATCTGAATCCAATCTTTACTTAGAAATTTACTAGGTGATTTTCCCGTGCTCATGCACGGATATAAATAATTATAAATTAAACACATTATAATAATTATCTGGTTATTTATATTTTAATCAATATGCATAGTTTAGTTTAAATAATTTTATGTTATTTTAATTAGACATATAATTTTGATTGTATAATATCTCGACTGTTTAATTATTATTTGGATATATTAAGATAACATTTACCTTTTTGATTTAAGTAAGAAATTTTTGTTATACGGATTAAAATTTTGATTAATTTTGTTATTTTCATATAGTTTGAGTCTTGTATTAGATTATGTATAATTAATATATGTTGTTTTGAGAATTAAATAGTAAAAGTAAACTAAAGTATTGATCGATTTCAAAGTTACGTAAATAAATACAACAACTGATACCTAATTGTAATAGTTGGTTAATATAGTTATAGTATTATTTGAGAATTTAGTATTTATTTAGTAATATGTTAAGTCGTTCTATAATTTCTATGTATAAAAATATTAATATAAATGAAAATATATTAATTTTATTTAATGTTTGACTTTGTATAAAAATAATTGGATTGGTTTAGTTACTCATTTGTGGGTATATTGTGTTACATATATTCCATCAAATTCAAGTATATAACTATTTCTAATCTAATTCAATCAAATCATATTTATTGTATTCATTGCAGTAGTTTGGTTTTCATCTTAGATGTGTATATATATTTATGAATTGACTAGTTGCAAATAGCCACAAGACTATGTTAATTTTATAGGACTTAGTAATTTGGTATATGTTAATTTTGTAAAAGAGAATTTATAAAAATAAAGTGATGATAGGTACAAAATTGCATAAAAACATAACCGATACATTCTAAAAGGAATATTAATTCTTTACTTTAATATCAAGATTGTTTTCTAAACTTTCCTTTTATAAATTTACATTATATATAAAAATAATTTTTCATTTTAAGTTTTATAAATATTTTCTTTATCATATATATTATTTGAAAATATAAAAGGGAACATAAAAGGATAAGATTAAATTTTATTCATTAAAGATATCTTAGCTTATGCTATTTAAAATATTTTGTAATAGTATGAGACATAAATAGATTTAAATAAAATGCTTAATACTTTAAAATATATATATTATGTTGTTTAAATTTATTTTTTTAAAGGGAAGATTGTTTATGTACTTTAAAATCTAGATTATTTTGTGAACTTACCTTATTATGAATTACACTATATGTAAAGATATTTTTGTTTTTAACATTTATAAAATTTCTTTATTATATAGGTTATTTGAAAAAAGGAAACCTAAATAAAAAAGGAAAAATAAAATAAATATTTAATAATAATAATTTGATATATTTGATTCATTAAGGATATCATCGTAATCAACCACCGTGAGAGTTAACGTGAGCACGACACGTAGGAAACTGATTTCTCAAATAATATTATAGAGATCATATAGTGAACTTAGTAAATAATATAAACAGAACCAAAATTCAAAATCTCAACTTGTATTCCAACATGTACCTGAATGTCCAAACCTAACTTAAAGTATGTTTTATGTTTTCTTTGATTAGTTTTTTACTTAATAAATAGTTTTTAATCGTTTAAAAGCAACGAGGGAGTTGTACTCTCAGTATTACCTGATATCTCTCGGGCCAGGTAGTCCTAGCCTCCGAATCAGCAATTGGATCGTCTAGAACCCAGGAAGGATCCTTCTCTGAGTCAACAACCACCACCTCTGACTTGGACTTGGATCGGGAACGTATCGGCTCATTTGTCAACGCAATAGCGAATTTCCTTGGCACTATGGTACTTCTCTTCGGGCTAGTTGAGGTGGGGCCAGAGATCTCAGCCTCAGTAGAAGGAATCATACTTTTTGGAGGCATGATTAGAGCCAGAGAAATCTGAAGTCTGAAGGGAGGAGGAGACGAAAGGAGTGAGAGACCTGAAGAGATGAAGGAAGATGAGAGAAGATGAAAAGTCACTTACGGCAGGATTTAAAGAAAAAAATCTTTTTTTTTTTACTATTTAAAAAAAAATGAATTTGAAATTTTGGCCCACCTTCCTCTTTCGTAATGATTTTAAAAATATTTCATTCCTTTTTAACTAGAAACTAGATTTTAATCCTTGTTTTCAAAGTGCGTGATTATTTTAGAAACAAACCAAATTTATATGATGTAAATTTGTATTTTTGTTTATGTATCTAGATTAGATATTATGCATAAAGCGTTATATTTAATGTTTCGAAATCCGACTCGGACCCCCGTTATACCGGCAAAACCAATTATCTGATGTGTAATCCATTTGGTTTTCAAGAAAAACTCGGTATTTAAAAATCTTATAAAACCCGAAAAAACTACAAAACCCAGAATCCGGCCACCAATTAAACTGATTGATGACCCAATATATAATCCGATTTGACCTAAATTTTTATATTTGAAATGTTCTAGTTCATGGATATTTAGATGAATGGCAGATATTTTTTAAATGTGATGCTCCAATTTTGTAAAAGTTAGATATACAAATATTTAGTCAGATTAATTTTTCATCTTGTTGTTAGCGTAATGGATCAACATTTGAGAGGATGCATACTAAAAATAGAAATAGATTTGTTTGACTATCTTAGATTTTGACCCACACTTTCAAAGCGCATAATAATTTTTCGGTGAAAACTTTATATAATCGTATATTCTGTTTATTAAGTTGAACACAAAATTCGTAACCCGAGTTCCGAAACGAATCCAAACAAAAAAAAACAGATTCATACTCGGTCCAAAAATGTAAGATACCAAAATATGTCTTATGGAGTTATACAAAACTTATTTAAACCCGAAGTGTTATTAGTCGAAGCAGAGCAGGTACACAAAAAAAAATCCGGAAAACCGATATGAGTGTCCAAATTAATCACAAATATAGATATTTAGTTGAAATATTCAATTCTATATTTATTTTAAATGATATCTAAAAGTAATAATTAGAATTTTAAATAAATAACTTAAATAACTAATTATATACAAGTAAGTATTTATTTCTCGTGTTTTACTTTTAAGTTTTGAATTTAACTTCAAATATATCTAAATCGAACTAATGTATTTCAAATCCGAATGATATATGGTTATTTTATGAGTTTTAAGATGTGATACAAATTAAAACTAAAACTAATATGTTATAGCTAACCCAATCTCTACTTACAAAATTATCATATAGTGTACTTAGTAAGTAATATAAATTCACTTGCGGCGGCATTTAAAAGAAAGAATTCGTTTTTTAAACTAATTTTTTGAAAATGAATTTGAAATTATGGGCCATATTCCCCACCTTTCCCACCTTCCTATTTCGTAATGATTTTATAAATATTTCATTCCTTTTTAACTAGAAACTAGATTTTAATCCTTGTTTTCAAAGCGCGTGATTATTCCAGAAACAAACCAAATTTATATGATGTAAATTTGTATTTTTGTTTAAGTATCTAGATTTAAATATTATACATAAAGCATTATATTTAATGTTTGGAAATCCGACTCGGACCCCCACGCTATACCGCAAAACCAATAATCTGATGTGTAATCCGTTTGGTTTTCAAGAAAAACTCGTTATTTAAAATTTTTATAAAACCCAAAAATAAAAACTAAAACCCATGATCCGGCTACCCAATTAAACTGATTGATGATCCGATATGTAATCCGATTTGACTTAAATTGTTATATTTAAAATGTTCTAGTTCATGGATATTTAGATGAATGACAGATATTTTCTAAATGCGATGCTTCGATTTTTTAAAAGTTAGATATACAAATAGTTAGTCAAATTAATTTTTCATCTTGTTGTTAGCGTAATGGATCAATATTTGAGTGCATACTAAAAATATAAATAGATTTGTTTGACTATCTTAGATTTTGACCCACACTTTCAAAACGCATAATAAATTTTTTGTAAAAACTTTATATAATCGTATATTCTGTTTATTTAAATTGGACATAAAATTCGTAACCCGAATTCCGAAACGAATCCAAACAAAAAAAAAACAGATTCATACACGGTCCAAAAATGTAAGATACCAAAATGTGTCTTGTGGGGTTATACGAAACTTATTTAAACCCGAAGTGTTATTAGCCGAAGCCGAGCAGGTAACACAAAAAAAATCCGTAAAACCGATATGTATCCAAATTAATCACAAAATATAGATATTTACTTCAAATATTCAATTCTATATTTATTTTAAATGATATCTAAAAATAATAATTTGAATTTTAAATAAATAACTTAAATAACTAATTATATACAAGTAAGTATTTATTTCTCATATTTTACTTCAAACATATCTGAACCGAACTAATATAATTCAAATCCGAATGATATATGGTTATTTTATAGGTTTTAAGATGTAATACAAGTTAAAACTAAAATTAATGTGTTATATCTAAACTCAATCTCTACTTACAAATTTACCATATAGTGGACCTAGTAAGAGATATTAATTCACTTGCGGCGGGATTTAAAAGAAAGAATTCGTTTTTAACTAATTTTTTGAAATGTGAAATTATGGGCCATATTCCTCCACCTTTCCCAATTCCCACCTTCCTCTGTAATTATTTTTAAAAATATTCCATTCCTTTTTTTCACTAGAAATATTTCATTCCTTTTTTTTGTTTTCTTTATGTCATTACTAAGGCAGGACAAAATATTCGTAAATTTTTATTCGATTTGTTGTATGTTTCGAGTTGATCCAATATCCATAACTCTATGAAACAAAACAATACTAAAATGTAATATCCATGAGAAACGAAGCATATCACAAATGCTAATATTTTTGGAATGGACATCCGATCCGATCAACTATATGCATATATATACATGCATATATTTTTTAAAAAAATTATATAATATAAGTTATGTAATATTATTTACTAAACTTATTAAATTATTTATTGAAATTTTTATTTACTAGACTTATTAAATTTTAGAAGTAAATAATTTTTTTATATTATTATTATATATTATATATATTTTTATTTATTTTTACGGATTGAATCGAATATCCGTGTAAAAATCTAAAATTTTGCGGATATCTAGAACATTGAATGTCCGGATGGCTACGAATAAAAATACCTCCAAAAACACGTACAAGAATCAAAACACGTACAGTACAAGAACCAATAATCACCATGATTAATTAGTCCCAAACATAAGGTAAATGGGGAAAGTGGACCACTGCTTCCCAAAATTAAGGAGGCCAAATCTCCACGACTTATCAAAAAAAAGAAAATCATAATTTCAAAAAGAAAAATGGTAGATCAAAGACAAAAAAAAAAATGGAAGCTTTTACTCAGACAGATAATCAAATAAAATCAGCAATTTGGTCCTTGTGACATAAGTATGTCTCATCACTGTTAATTCAGTCTAACTCATGTTCTCATCACAGTTAATCAGCAAAAAAATGTCATTTTCATCTAAACTAAATCCATGGAGGCATTCAGTTGATATACGACACAAACTGTAACACAATTTTGATCACTGAAAATCATTAATCGAGTTTAATAGAAAAATAAAACCTTATCAAGCAGCAACAATGGTATAGACTTTTGCCAAAGTTTTGGTTTCCTGAGATTTTGGTTTGGCTCAGGCAGGCTTATTAAAGGTTGAGAATCATTTTTCGGTTTGATTGTCTGTATTTTTTGCCCCACTACAAACACGTTCGTACATGTACTGTACGGAGGAACGCAGATACTGAGGCAGGCAACGAGTAGTCTATATATACATATATTTTACGAAAGAGTTGGCCTAAATGTCTACTACATCTCTACACACCATAGTACAAGCGGCTCTGTTGATAAAATGCCTCAATAATCAAACTTTCAGGAAGAAAAGAAAAAGGGAGATATAGAGACTGGTCTTGTTCACTAGTTTTACCATCTCTAGCCTCTCCAAAGCTTCAATTATATGGCAGACCATAGAAATCATTATTACCCCTGAGGAAAAAGCTTTATGGGAGAATCTTTGTGGCTTCTAAGCACCAAAAAGGGTTTTATGGAGACTTTAAGAAGAAGCTTTACTACATCTGTACAAGTTTGAAACAGAAAAAAAAAAAAAGAGGTTTTGAGAATTTTAAATCTAATAATGTAAAAAGCCTAAGAGCTGAGGAAGCATTAAAACATACCAAACAAGTTTTCTTTTTAAGCTGTTCCAGTGATCAGTTTTTCACGTTGGTCGAACTTCTTGACTTTTATAACTCCGATTAGAACTTGGAGGCTGAAGAAAGCACATACTGTATATGCTATAGTCGCTGGTGTCTGAAGAACACAAAAAGGAAGAAAAGAATATTTGATGAAACTGAGCAGGAGACAATGAGGTTGAAGGTTATAAATAATTGAGTTATAACTTACTTTTAAAGAATTCAGATAAAGAATCGTTGCGAGATTGACTAAACTTCCTGCAGCAACAGCCTGATGGGAAGACCACATTGGGGTTATAACAAAAAGATGAAAGGAAACCAACTTGAAGATGTTAGAAAACGACAAGAGAATGCAAAAAAGTTTTACTTACACTTCCTACTGTTTTCTGAACAGCAGCTACACGTTGAAATGCCCTCTCAGATTCCAATGCTCGGACTCTAAGCTTCAAATCACCTTGCTCCTGCGAAATAGGCATAGCAAATAAAACATTGTAGAAGATGGAGGAAACAATTCATGTAGCTTGAAGTTTTGTACTGTCTTACAAGTCGTTGGATGATTCCAGCTAGCTTTTCAACTCTATCAGCTTGTCTGAATAGATTGTAGAATGCTTGTGATTGTCTGTCCCATCTATTTCTCAGGTCCTACAATAGTTTTATTGATTGAATATTAGTTTAAGCTATGTAATAAGACCACATATATGTATATAGAGTACAGATAACCCTTGCTATTATCACCTTCACTACAACTTCTACTCCAGCTTCCCGAAACCGTAGCAATTCCAAAGCATAGCTGCAGAAGAAAAATATATCTGAGTACTCTTCAAATAAATTAAACAAGAATAATACATATTATAGTTTGTGTAGTAGACTCACGGTTTTGCAATCTCCGTGATATCAAACCGTGGGTCAAGACCTTTGCCGATGCCATCCAATACTACAGCGAAAGAGAGAGAGCAAGTAAACCATTAATATACTTTTGTTAAGGATGGTCCAAACAAATTTCAAATGACATTTGCAGACCTGAAAAGGCTCTAACAACAAAAGTGAACGTGGCGGGGAACCGGAAAGGTTGATCAGCTGCAATGGCTAATAAGTCTTCTCCGATTGCAGCTAACCTTTGCTTCTTTTTCTCTTGCTTTTCCTCTTTGCTTAGTGGCTTCTTGAACCCAAGCTGTTCTGCTGCTGCTAGTTCTTCTTTCTCCTTTCTTTGTGCAGCAAGCCGTTCTTCGAAACTGTAATAAAAAAATCAGCAAATTGATACCATCAGAAGGATACCACTGGCGTCACCACTCACAAATACTTCAGAGAAACCAAGGATGCAACATAAAAGGTAGATCAATATGAAAAAGGCACAAGGATGAAGTGAAAATCACCTGTTGAGAAAAAACAGTGCTGTTCTTCTGATCGATGTCAAGTCTCCAGTAGGTACAAGCACACCCATTTGAACCATTGCTTGAATGACCTGCCACAAGAAGGTTAATTTGAGCTCAGGTCCTACAAACCAGCATGGATGTAGAAGATTGAAATTGAGAGCAGAAAGTAAAACCTTATCGGGGTCCTTCTCATAAACACCATAGAATGCCTCCAATAAACCTTCTCTAATATTTGGGCTAATACTGTAAGAAACATGTATGTATATAACAATTGTGCAGGATCATTAGTCAGACAAGATTGATAAAAATGAGATCATATATCTTCACAATAGTAACAGAGTCCTGTTGTAGTACCTTCCCATCATTCCAAAGTCGTAAAATATCAGCCGCCCACCGTTGACATCATCAACCGCAATATTCCCAGGGTGCTTCAGAAAGATACATATACAAATTAGATTGCAGACCTTTTTTGTGCATTGGTAAACCAAACAAAGAGTCATTAGCACTTAAGGGACTTACAGGGTCGGCATGAAAGAATCCATGCGACAAGATTTGCTCCAGGTAAGATTCAACAGCATATCTCCCTAGCCTGCATTAGACCAAGTCATAAATTAACAACAACGAAACTATCTACGTCTCAAGATGTAAGAAATTACAAACCTTTTTCGATCAACGCCTAACTGATCTAAGGCTTGTATTTTGTTAATTTTAATCCCAGGGACATACTCCATCGTCAGGACCTGCAAATATAAAGTGTTGCATTCGAGCTTAAGGGCATTGTACATGATGAACTAAAATAATATGATCATACGTAATAATATTACCTGAGGTGTGGTGTACTCCCAGTAGATGGATGGAACCTTTACATACTCTAGGTCTTTGAAGTTATTAGCAAACAACTCGGAATTAGCTGCTTCCTTAGTGTAATCAATTTCCTAAACCATATAACACATTGTTCTTACTAGTTAGAAGTCGCTTGCAAAGAAAGAATATTTTTACAAAGCCTCAATGCATTGAGATACCTGGTACAGTACACTAGCACATTCATCATAAATTGCAACCCAATCTCTCTTGGCACCATCTGATTTTGGATCCACCTTTTGGAGATACTCAGCAATCACCTACACAAAAAGCCAATAACCTCAGCAGAAGCAAACAACACACAAGGACGCTTCCAACATCAAATAGCTAGAGACACTAACCCTCAAATTTTTAAGATCGATATCAAAAAGATCCTTGAGACCAGGCCTCTGTACTTTAATGACGATCTCTTGACCCTTCAATCTCGCACGGTGAACTTGGCCTGTACTTACCAAGACCAAAACACTTATCATTACTATCACTTCCTTGCAGACAACATCATTACAAGAAGAGTTACCACAAAGGACTCTTACCGAGACTAGCAGCAGCTATAGGCTCATAATCAAAACGGTCGAAAATGTCATCAACAGATGCTCCAAGCTCCTCTTCAACAATTGATAAAGCCGTAGCAGAAGAGAAAGGAGGAACTTGATCCTACAACACACCAAAAAAAAAAAAACTTTAAAATGCAATCCATTGAGATGGGATTAAACAAGAAAACAAACCTGAAGTTCAGACAATTGATCAACATATTCTTGAGGAAGAATGTCGACTCTGGTAGAGAACTGCTGCCCAATTTTAATAAAAGTAGGACCTAATCTCAATATGTTTTCCTTCAACCACTTAGCCAAAACCTTCCTTCTCAATACCTTCTTCTCCTCAGTCATTCCCCCTGCAAAATACCAAAAGGCAAATGAGAATGTTTTTTTTTTTACAAATACTAATCATATATACATAAGTAAAGTAACAACCTTTGTATGAAAACTTCTGACCGCTTAACCATGTCCTAAAGACAAAGGCTAGGACAAAACCCCAAATCTCCAATGATCTTTGGATCGTTGAGTAAGTCTTGAACCTACTCCATCGACCACCAGGTGCAACAGACACCTGTTTGTTTCATGTAATGGAATCATTAGAAAATAATTTTTTTTTTTTTTTTTAAAAGAATGTTAATTTAAATGTGGATATACCTCGACTTGTTGTTTTTGTTGTTGTTGAGTTTTCTTAAACCAAGCATCCTCTTGACCGATGTCTTCGACTCTCCTCTGCCTCGCTTCTTCCTCCGTCACGCTTCCATTCACATACTTCACCAGACTTCCGTTACCGTTACCGTTTAAACGACCGTTGATGGATCTTCTCGCGGCTCCGTTGCCGTTTAAACGGACGCTTCCGTTTCCGTTGATCATCACCGCGTTTTCTCGATCTTCGACCGCGACATTATCGTCTCTGGAAGCTCTGATTCGGAGCGGGAGATTGTGGCTGTGTCTCAAGCGGTTTCTAGGTAGGAAGATTCCGGGGATTGAGACGGAGCGAGTGGTGGAGGAGTGGAAATTGATGTTCGGTAAGAGGAGAGACGAGGGAGAGGAGGAAGAAGAGGAAGCAGCAGCAGCCATTGAATGGTGAATTTCGCAGAAGAGAATCAAAACATGCGTGGATGAAGGTAAAGGAGAAGAAGAGAGACTTGTTTGTTTGTTGGCACTTTGCAGAGCAAGGCTGTGAGGCTCTGGAGGAAGGAGGAGGAATGGCAAACAAGTGTAAATAAAGGGGTGGATACGAAATTGACACGTGGCAGGAGATTAGATGAGTGAAGCAGATGCTCTGGTGTTTTGATTGGTTGTTTTATGACACATCATCTCGTTATCACAGCCACAAAGAAAGCCTTCTTTTTTGTGTGTGTTTTTTTTTCTAAGACTAAAGAGTTTGTGGGCCAAAATACAGACTCAACCCAATTGATCGGGCTTTAGCAACTTTTTTAATTTAGTTTTTTCTCACATTCATTTTTTTGAATTTTTTTTCTCGCATCGATTATACGATCAGTTTGTTGCTCAAAAAAAAAAGATTATACGATCAGTTTTTTATTATAGTTAATCGGATCAATTAGATATGGATTTGCATGTTTATTAATTAACCTAAAGAATAAGAAGATATATATATCATATCAGACTGGTGTTATATAAAAACTTGTTTTCCATTCACCAAATGTTTTGTATAGTTAGATCATATATCCATATTAATGTTGAACATATAACCAAATGCATTTTTAATCTAAAAAATACAGATGCATTTTTACATATATAAATATACAATTAACAATTTTCTTATAAATTCTATGACCAATAAAATAAACTTCTTAGAATACACTGAACTTGGAAAATACACTGAACTTGAAAAAAATACACTGAACTTGAGATTAAGCAAACCCAGTTAATCAAAATATTTGGTCCACTAATTTTCCTATATTAAGCTAATAATTACACCCATTTTAAAAAATCGAAAAATCGATTATCAAAAAAAAAAAGGTAAAAAGTTCGAAATTCGAAGCGGCGAAAATCATACAAAGTTAAAATACTTTCTCAAACTTCCAAATTGACCCCATAAGTTTATCTCGAAGGCTTATGGACGCCCTCCTCCTCCCTCCTTCGCCGGAGGAGCCCCAAAAGTCAATCACCGATCCGGCCAATCCAAGGGCGAATCACCATCCAGAGAATTCCGGCGACGAACTCAAAGATGAGACAATGAGAAAGAAAACAAAGCCATCGCCTTTAATTAAGAGAAAGCTCAAGGCGAAGAAGAAGAAAGAGAGCGACGAAGCGTCTTCCTCTTGTTGTTCTTCATCTTCTGCCTCTAATCTCAATTCTACTCGAAGGGTCTCGAGAGTGGCTCATCGATTGCGAAACCCTCCTTCGGTGCGGTTAGGTATGGCTCGACGAACCGTCGGGGAACGACAAGCCGAAGCCTTGGCACTTCCTCTTGGCATGTCATTCGCGGCCTTTGCCAATCTGGTTCGATCAAATTCCCAAACTCAATTATAGCGTATTGGCTCTGTTTCCTGTTCTGTCTTTATCTGTTTCCTGTTCTGTCTTGTTATGTTCCTGTTAGTTAGTTGACCACCTCGGTTAGATTCTCTAGGCTGAAAAAGTTCGCATCTTTAGAGAGTTAAAGCTACGAGTATCTGATCCCAAGTCTTGCCTTGATTCTAATCCGAATCAGAGGAAATGAATAGATGCTGAGTCTCTTCTTTGAGATCTATGACTGGGAGCTTTGAGTATATACTCTTGCACATTTGAATTGTCTCCTCTCTCTCACTTTTTTGTCTTAAAGCTTGAACCTTTTTTATCAGGAATATGTAGCTCTGATCGTTGTCTCAGTCTGGCATGTTCCTGTGATAGCTACCTAGCGACCAAAGTCATTGACTTGCATTGCTCTGTTTCTTATCCTATAGGTTCTTGAGAGAAAGAGTGCCGCTGGTCAGAATGTTTATGTTGATGATCTTGCAGGAGTAAGTGTAGTATTATGACTTCTCAAATGATTCTTCTTTTCTCCGTTTCTGTTTTTGGTAGTGACACATAAACTTCGCCGGTTATGCTCTGCAGATCTCTGCTTCCGCTGTCAAAGAATCTTTAGCCAATGTAAGCCAAAAGCTCCTCTGAGTTGTTCTATGCATTCTTACAGTTTGTAAGCTCTTAGGTTACTATAAGGATGTGATTGGTTACAGGTTTATGGCGACAAGCTTGGTTCCTTTGCGACAAACTTTGAGAAATCATTTAACAGCACTCTAAAGATCCTCAAACTGATCAACGAATCTTCACTTCCGCATCAGTTAGACAGTAACAACGTCGCGAGCTGCGATTTAGACCGGTCTACGATAGACGGATGCTCAGACAGCGAGCTATCTGCCAAGGAGACTTCATCTGCTACGTCTGCTTGTGAAGCGATTCAAGGCACTTCGATGAATGAGATCGTCCTGCACCAAGAGACAACACGACAACTCTCCAGCGTCTCGAGAAGCTCCTCAGCCATGCCGCTGACAACATTCGAAAAGGCTTTAGAAGAGCAAGCACGAGCAAACGACCTAAAGAGCATGGAGATCGGTCTCACAATGAGGAAACTGAGGCTGAAAGAGACGGAGCTAGCACTAAGCTACGAATCCAACAGCCTGGGGAAATCTAAGCTAGAGATGAACGCTTCCAAAGCTGCGTTCAGAGCCGAGAAGTTCAAAACAGAGCAAGAAGATTCGAAAAAAGCCGATATGGTCAACAAAACCATGGACTGGCTCGTCGCGAGCGTCGTCATCATGCTGGCTTCCATGTTATACGGCGCTTACAGTTTCTCGCAGCAGAGGATCATGGAAGCCACCTCCATCTGCGAGCCGTCTGAGGAGAAGACCACTTCCTGGTGGGTTCCTAAGCAAGTTTCGTCGTTCAACGCAGAGTTCAACATCTTGCTCTGCCGTCTCAAAGTTTGGGTGCAGAGCTTCTTCGGCGTGCTGATGATCCTCGTCATCACATACTTCATCATCCAACGCTCGTCGGGCGCAAAGCAGACGATGCCTGTGACGTTCATCGTCATTTTCCTCGGTATCGTCTGCGGTTTGCCTGGTAAGTTCTGCGTGGACACGTTGGGAGGCGACGGTAAACTCTGGCTGCTTCTTTGGGAGACGTTTTGCCTTTTGCAGTTCGTTGCAAACGTCTTCACGTTGGCCTTTTATCGTTTTTTGTATGGCCCAGTAAGTCAAGGAGGACGCTGTGACACTATGGTACCGTATTGGGCACGGCGTAGTGTCTTTTTTGTGTTGGTTGGGTTGGCACTTCCTGTAACTAACGGTCTTTTACCGTTTGCTACGTTTGGTGAATGGAGACACCATTGGGGTACATGGTGGGTCGAGCTTGATGATTGAAGGGAGCACCCTTGTTTGTAATCTTTGTATTATTAATTTATTGTTACGACATGGGTTTGGAGTTTTATCTTCTTTGAGGTTTTTTTTTTTTCTATTAATGTGTGTTGTCGAAACAGTTAGTGGTATCACTGTTATTTATTTGATGTATTATTTTAAGTAATGATATACAGTTGTGGGAATCGAAGACAATTCAATCGAGTTTTGTATGGAATCCGATCGCTACGCAGGAAATCCTTGGGATTACGTAGACGATGCAGCTGGTTACGAGGCGTTGCTCCATAATTTAGCGAAAGGGGACGGTGGTGTTGGAGGGAGAGGAGCACCACCGGCTGCTAAATCAGCGATCGAGGCGTTAGAGACTTTCGAGGTTGGTTCTTCTTCCGACAATAAAGAGGGAGAGATGATGGCTGTGGTTTGTGTTGTGTGTCATAATCAGCAATGGTGATTGGTGAAACTGTTAAGAAGCTACCATGTGGACTTTGTTACCACGATAATTGTATTGTGTCATGGTTAGGAACAAGGAATTCTTGTCCCGTCTGTAGGTTCCAGCTTCAGACTGATGATGCTGATTATGAGTATGAGAGGAAGAAGAAAAGAACCTCCACCATCTTGATTGATTCTGCCGCTGCCTCTTCGTCTTCTTCTCGAATATAACATAGAGAAGGTCTCTCTCTTATTCTTTGTATATGTACCTTCGTCGCTGCCTGTTCTCTTTAGATTAAAACAAACTTTGCTCAATCTCAACAATGTTTTGCTTGCAAAAATCCCGCACCAAAAGACAGCTTAAAAGTGTGTTTCATCACTTCCTAATGGTTTCTTTGATTTTCATCAAAAATGTATTTAAAGTTTGCTAGAAAAGAAAAATATCCTTCTTTTTTCCATCAAAGGACTTCGTGAGCATTCCCGAAGTACTTGTTGATAGACGATGTCTGCACCAATAACCCAAAAAGGATAAATCAGACTCAGAGGAGTTCCTTCAACCAAACAAGATAAAAGTGCAAATAGGAGACAGTCACAAGAGATGGTGTTTTTACCTTCTTGATTCCTGATAGGTCGGGTGTGTCTGGTGAAGCCACTGGATAGAACTTGTGCAACCTCATCTTCTTGTAAGCTTCCTTTGTTTCCTCGCTCATTTCTTCTGTTGCCTTCTCAAGAGCTTCTTTCGCCTGCGCCAATTATGGAGTTAAAAATTAACTGTTAGTATCATACTATTGTTACATGTGCATGATTGTTATCTGTATTGAAACAAACTTAATACCTTATCGTAAGCTTTCTTGGCATTGTCACATTGCTCTTTGACAAACTCCTGAAGAAAAGAAACATATGGGCGAAGGCATCAGGGAAAGCCTCTCAATAAATGCTTTCCTTAAAATTAGTTCCAGCTCTTTGCTTACCTTGAACTCATCCTTTTTGTTCTGGAGTAATGCCTCGTCCTTGATAAGATCATTTGTGAATTCCTGAAATTAACCGAGATGAGAGAAGTAATTCAACAACTATATCTGTAATTTGTAAAACCAGATACTGCACCTCGAGGTCGTTTTTCTCCCAGTCATATTCACGTTCAACCTGCACACAGGAGAATTTGATTCATATCGAAGTTGACAATCCTAACACAATATCACTGCATGCCCAAAAAAATATCTTACTGGTGGTTCAGAAGGGAACGTTATTTGAACCACAGTGCTCAGCTCAGGCTCACCTTCCTTAAATGGATTGTTGATATCTGCAACAAAAATAACAAAGCAGTAATGTTCTGAGTTGCGACCCAGAGGATAAAAGAGAGCCATATAATTACAGTGTATCTAAGAAAACATATTTCAAGAACACTAAGACATGTTACTGAGAATCTTTCGTCAATAATAACCAGTAATGCAACGAAATGTAGGGAGTTATGGAGCTCACAAGGAAGGCAGTTGCTGAACTTTTTAACACGGTCATCTTTCAAATGTTTGAGAGCAGACCTGCAAAGAAGATACAAATCTTGACCGAATACACATGCACTCTCAATTTGTTATGTTAATGTAGCAATGTAACTCAAATTCATTTCCTCTACAAAGCAAAATGAGCAAACAACGTATACTAACATTCATGGTAACTAGACAACGAGAGAAAACAGCAGCACGTGTATTATTTACCTTCTCTGCGTACAGCCCAAGACAAAAATTGGGAACTTCTTTCTATCCACTTGTTTGTCCCTGTAGAAGAACAAAAGCAGAGGTAATTAGCAGCTTCCCAATAAACGACATAAGTAAGAACAGTAGCGCATAAACATGATATATCCCAAGGAAATCTTGAACTCAGAGTGTCTAGGGACCTTTTGTCAAGCGGAATGTAAGGAACCCATGCCATTTTCATATCTCTCATGGGGATTATTTCCTCAGCCTCGCTTTGACCCGATATGACTCCTATCTTATCTGAAGGGGGAATGGATGATTCAACCTGTAGATAGATAAGAAACGAAACTAACCATCAGGTAACAGTTTAACAATATGATTCACCAAATCACAATGCGAACTTCTACATGAAGAATCAGTGAAATAGGAAAGGAATGCTTACACAGACGACGGCAGGAACAAGGATGGTCTTGTTTTTCTTCTTGTCAGGTACAACTTGATGATACACCAAATGTCAGTTTAAACTAGTATACATAAAACAAGGCAGTACAAGTAGTGCCATCTGAGAATCAAAAAAGAAAAGCTTACACTCAGTGCAGCCAAAGACATAGACTTTCTTCCCGTAGAGATTGCCACCTTCCTGCAGAGCTTCCTGCCACACAAAGCAAATAAAACTTCTTGTGAGTTGTGTCACACACCATGATAACACTTAGAAACGGGTGATGGAACTTACTTCGAGATTTGTGAAATCCCACTCGAATTCATGAAGCTCATCCAATTGACCCCACTGTTTCACCAGTTCACAGAGCATAAGCCAACAATACTATACAAGTTAATGTTGGAAGAGAATAAGTCAACGCAAAACTTGTAGAAACTTTAAATACCTCAGTTCCAACAGGGAATGCAGCCTCCCACAGATCCTCCTGAATACACAGACAAACACCAAAACCATTTTTGATTACTAACGCAACAAGATATGTCAAACGAAATGAGATTGCACCACACAGTTCTTCTGGAAAATGTCAATATAACACATCTTCTCGAAAAGAAAAGAAAAGAAAGAAGCTCAAAAAATCTACACAAAACGTCAACAAAAAAGGCATCCACACACACAGCACAAACCCTAAAATGCACAGATCTAAACTCAGACATGTCAAAGATGAGTAAAAGAGGATACCAGGCTACGCTTGTCCTTGAAGTACTCAGGCTCATGAGCTTCTTGCTGCTTAGCCGCTTTGCCTCGCTTAGCTCTCGGCGTCTCTTTCTTCTCTGAATCCGTACTCGGGGTTCTCTGACGCTTCCCACGACGAAGAGGAGCCTTCTCTGCCTCCTCTTTCTTCTCCGCAGCTTGCGGTTGCGAAGAAGACGACGACGCAGCATCCTTCTTGCTCGCGCTACGATCCTTCTCATCAGGTTTCGCCTCCTCGTCTCCTTCCTTCTCTTGTTGTTGCGTTGAGGAATCACCATCACCATCAGGTTTCGCCTCGTCGTTTCCTTCGTTCTCTCCCTTCTCGGCGACCACCGGAGATTCCACCTTCGGCTCTACCTCCTGCGTCGGCTGAGTTTCTTGACTCGGTTGAGTTTCCTGCGTCGGCGTCGCCGTCGCCGTCGCCGCCGAGGAAGTCGAAGCATCTTTACGGCCTCCTCTCGCACCTCCCTTTCTCTTCGTAACCTTCTTCATCTCGAGAATGCAAGTAGCTTAAACCTGAAAAAAACAACCACACGAAGAGTCGAATCGAGTGATCAGAATCATCCGGTTTTCACTAGAAGAAGAAGAAGAAGAAGCTACAGGGTTTAACAATGGCGGTTTACAAAGAAGGAAGACGAAGAGGGCTTTTTTTGGACTGTACCTCTTTTTCTCCGAACGTCCTTTCTTGCGTGATTGCAACCGCCCCCACAATCACACACTCGCTCTACCTTCAGGTTTGTTATTTGTTTCCTTTGAGTAAACGCGGGCTCGTACGGAAGGGTAAACTCGTAATTTTCATAACCTGCTTTTTTCACTGACGTGTTATGCATTGGACCGCCAGATCTTTTTTCCCTTTTCGATCCTAACCTTTTGTTTCTTCTTTTGGATTAAAACGTGACTAAACTATAGTTTGCTCCTTATTTGTATAAAATAAATGTTCTAGTTTGCTCCTGTGGTAAATGTCCTTTGAGCAATTTTAGAGGAGGTTAATAGATTATCTCTAAAACCGGAGAAACAATTAATAAGGAGGAATTTACCAAACATATAATACTCCTTATCGATCAATGTGAAATCATGAACTGTAAAGATGACGTCACTGTTAACAAACTTTCTCAATTTCACCTCGCGAGTACTTAATGGGCCAAATATTTTCCTTTATGGATCATTAATGGGCCTGATAACCCTATAGAGGCTGGAGCTTACATTAAGTCGGTCGGTCACTCATTCTTCATGATTGTGTCAAGCGATGATAGAAAATAGATCAGTAATTCAGTATTTTCAACTTCTGTAAGTTCTGTCGATCGGTAATCAAACCATAGCTATAGAACTTTATTGTTATTTAAGAATTTCACATACAAAATAAATGACTATATGTCTCTATTACATTACAACTTATTACACTAAGTACACATGTGCACTTACTAGTTTTCCTCTATCTATTTTTGTGTATGTATAAAGTTTATATGAAGCCTAATGGACTTTTCCTCCTTTTCCTGAGCTTGGTTTCGGCTTAGGTTTACTCTTCTGCAACCGCCGCTCTGTGATTTCAACGGTCGTGCCATCTCCCTCCTCCTCTGACTCCATAACGTCTTCTTCTTCTTCTTCGCTGTGAGATGAAATTGAGGACGATGGAGAAGTACTTCCGAGGCCGAACCACTTCGAGAGATGAATCGTTACGGAAGAACGATCAAAGAACATAAATGGGATCCAGTGAGAACCGTTTTCTTCGCCGTTTCTCAGACTCTCCATTGTTTATGTTTGTTTTTCTTTTGATATATTTGAGAGAGATAAATAATGTCTAGGTAGGTTGATGGTGGAACTTGGTAACGCAGATGCGACTCCTTTTATAAGGGATATCTATCAGTCATGTCACTTGTTTGTTGGTCGTCAGCTATAGTTTTGTTTGTTGACCGGGTCTATAGTAAACCGGGTTTGGTAGGTACAGACTTCGAAGTTTGAATGAACTATAGTTGGTGCTGGTATATACAAAACCCGGGTTACGTATTTGACTTGCATTAAAATTAAAATGTTGAAAACAAAATAAAATAATAATTTAATCGACGCGGTAGCCACAAATACTTGCGAGTCTGTAAAGGTTGGAGCTTCTAGTCTTGGTCCAAAGTCAACTTACGCTCTTTCTTTGGCTTTGTTTGAATTAAACAAATGGTTGATGTTGAATTGGTAGGAGTAATACAAAGAAAAAAGTGATTTTTGGTTATTCAAATAAATGCCAACGCTTTTGGTTTATCACTATTTCACTTATTAAAAACAGATAAAAATGTTATAAATCACAACCACAATTATCTATCTATAGGAAACAATTCATTTGCTGCTCAAAAAAACAAGGAAACAATTCATTTCTTCCTAATTTTTTATGTACGTATACTTTTTGGGGTAAAATATGTACGTATACTTACTTAAATCATTCAACTTCAAGTAAAAAAAAGTTTCTTTGCTCTTTTTAAAAAATTCAATTTCAAGTAAAGGAATAAAAGTATGGCTGGATACGGGATTTGTTTTTGCAAAAGAATAAAAGTATGGCTGGATAAGGGATTTGTTTTTGTTGCATAAGAATAATAAAACGGTGTGAAATAATAGTACTATGGAATCATGCTTTGTACTTTAGTTTTTAATTTGCAGACAGTAATATGTAACGAATGTTCAAACAATTCATTATTCGCATTATTCAAAAAATAAAATAAAAAATTCTCAGCTTTTTTTTTTGACGTGATGCAGCTTTTTGTTTGTTTGCTAATGGCTTAATGCCTTTTAAGGTCACTATGGTGGTAGTCGTGGTCGTGGTCTCTTACAAATTGTAATTCTATAAGTAGAAGATCATGATTATTGTAGGGCATATCGTTTTCTTTTTATCCTGTAGGACCTATTATTATTAAGTCCCCCAACCTTCTATCTCATGGGTCACCCAACCACCATGCCTTGCTTAATCATTATGGTTCTTCAGTGACGCGAGACTTATATCACACCACGTATGATTTGTGGATTGTATGAAATGTTTTTTCGTTCCTTTATACTATTTATATGAAGAGAATATAACAAAAATTCTTAGTTGGTGTAACTGTCTAAGAATGAAGAATGTTATAGTATTGTATATTCGAAGTTGGTGCTGCATGCTCCTCACTAGGAATATATATATATTTGTTATCGGATATTTCAATTTTATTCAATCGTTGGGAGCAGCATTTGTACTCTAATGTTTTCATGTACAATTCACATTGTGAGTTTGTGTTAATTCATTTTGTCTTTTTAGTTTAAGGAAAAACAGTGTAGCAGATATAAAACTATAAACTACAAAGCACACGTAGTAGTTGATTCACACGAGTAGGCTTACCAACCTATAATTAATGTGAGGTAGCACGAGCTGTTGAGTATTAAATAGGATTCAGGTAGATCTTTAATGTTTAACATTGATTAGGGATAGTTACGTACGATAGTAGTAGTTGTGAGTTTACGCCAACGAAGTTGTTATGTGGTTTTCAGATTAATGAACAGCTTACCCTTTTTGTGTGTCCGCAGAGATTGTTAATATCATTAAGAACTATCAATACAAATAACAAGACTATACTACCATTTTTTATTTTTTTGACCAAAGGCTAACTATACTACCATTATTGAGAGCACTTATTAAAAAAACAAAAATCAACTGGCTGCAATGAATCGAACTAAATAATGTAATGAAACAGCTAGTGATGTTTCCCCGGTTGTCCTGAGCTAACTTTTTCCTTATCCCTTTTCTTTGCTTTCACCTTTGTTCCCCTACTCATTATAACAAAGCCGTTTCTACTGCCCATAGTCGTCACAACGACGTTGTCTTCCAGGACAACGTCTTCTTCCTCCTGCAAGTAGAATCCGAACACACATGTTTGAGCTTTGTTTCATAATAATACTAAAAACATTCTACTCGAGATATTGATGTTTCGGTTGAATATCAACTTTTTCTGTCGGTGCTCATATTATTAACCTTTTTTTTCCTTGAACATATTATTAACCTTTATAACGCGATTGTTATTGTTATGCAAACTTAAATTTATGTGATTTGTAAAAAACAGTAACATATTTCTCAAAAATATAACTTTAAGATAAAACAGCTAAATAATTTAGTATATACGATACAACAGCGAAAAACCAATTAAGTTAAATTATATATTAACCTTTTACCTTAAACATATTATTAACCTTTATAACGTGATTGCTATTGTTATGCAAACTTAAAATTATGTAATTTATAAAAACAGTTAACATGATTTTCTTAAAAATATATAACTTTAAGATAGAACAGCTAAATAATTTAGTATATACTATACAACAGCGAGAAAAACAATTAACTTAAATTCATTCAAAATTTTATCTTGGATTTTGATGTATTGCTAGAGAAACTTACTGGCTGGTTTAAGGGCACCGAATCAGACGACGTTTTCGTCACCGTGGGAGGATCACGATGGAGTAGACCAAGACACCTTAAGATAGATTTAAGAGTTTGGTTGAGGAAGTGAAAGGGAAACCATAGATAAGATGCTTCTTCGCTTTGTCTCACAACTTTTTCCATTGAGATGAGATCTGAGTTGAGACTTTTACTAGACGGTTGATTAAGTTTAGTGAGAGAAGTGAAGCTGTTCTTGGAAGATGAGTGATTGAGAGGAGAGCTTAGAGAAATAGCTTTGAGTTTTATAGTGGGATAGTAACTCGGTATTTGGTGTGACTCTTTTTTTTGTATTACTATAGAATACATTTTCTTAAACCACGACTTTCGGATACGACTAGTTAATTCCTTTCCGAGTTTTTAATTTATTTAGTTGACACAAGGAAAATATTAAGAAATGATCACTCGTTTATGCATACTATATATTATGTATTCGTTGTTGGCATTAGCGAAATTAAGCATGTGGGTTTGACCTTAAGGTGGGTTCATGACTCTACTGTCTACTAATAATCTTATATATTGGAATAAACATCACAAGAGTTCACTTCAAGGAGGACGAACGTTGGGCTACAAAATGGATTTTTTTATTCACACGACCCTTGTGCTAATGGCTCAGATGAACGATTACAACTAGTTATATACGGAAGTTTATCCACCAAAAACTTCTCGTTTGCTCGCATAAATCACTGCCAAAGCTTCTGTTAATCATCTACATAGTTTAATTATTTTATTTTTAATCATGTAAGAAACCTATGTACTGTCTTTTGATATACTACATACGTAACATTGAAAACTAAGACTCAGTTATTGCAGTACATAGTTTGGTGACGCTGATCAAAATCGTCTAAAGCAACTTCTCTCGTTCTCTCTTATCGGTGGACTTGGACATTTCATAATCATGATTTCTAAAAATATCATCTCGAGAGGGCAAGTAGCTTTAACCTGGAAATTGTAATTCGACAAGTAGAAGATCATGATTATTGTAGGGCATATCATTTTCTTTTTATCCTGTAGAACCTATTATTATTAAGACCTCCAACCTATTCAGAGAGACATACAAGAAGGATCTCTGTAACACAGACCAGTTCCTATATAAAGTATTTGTTACCGAGTATTTCAATTTTATTTTACGAAGTATAAAGTCATGTATTTAATCGCTGGGAGCAGCATGTGAACTTTTATGTTTCATGTACAATTCGCATTGTGAATTTGTGTTAATTCATTTTGTCTTCTTACTTTAAGGAAAAACAGTGTTGCTATATATAGGAGTCAAGACATTTAAAACTATAGTCTATAGTTAATGTGAGGTAGCACGAGCTGTTGAGTGTTAATTAGGATTCAGGTAGATCTTTAATGTTTAACATTGATTATGGATCGTTACGTTCGATAGTAGTGGTTGGTAATTTACGCTGGAATATTAATGAAATGTTAATGTTATTTTCAGATTAATGAACTAGCTTAACAATTTTGTGTCCGTCGATTTTTAATATCATTAAGAAAACCAATACAGATAACAAAACTATACTAAGAACATATCCAAAAGACACTCTATATCTTTAAATATGAAGTTTTTTGTTCCCTAAAAAGAAACTTCAAAACTTCAAATTTGAAGTTTCACATTTTTATTTACATTTTAGTCTTTACAATTATATATTACATATTATGATTTTTAAATATTTTGTTGTTTATCATTTTAATCTTTTAAAAAAATTTAAATCTCATAAATATTTCAAATTTGTTTTCATAAATTTAAGTTTTACACATAAAATTAAATAAAAACCTTAAAATAAGACTGAAAATATTTTAAAACTAGATCCATACAAAAACAATATACAAAAGAAACTTAAAAAATGCACTAATTGATCATATATTTTACTCATAATTTAATATTTAGCTATGTATTCTATGTAAAATTTTATATTTTTGTGTAATTTTTTTATTAATTAATCTTGATTTGTTATTTATATATATGTGCTAATTATTTATAAAATTTTATGAATCTAAATTAATTATGATAAATAGAAAGACCATAGTATAAAATATAAGTATTTTTGAAATTCAGTTTGAAGTTTTTCTTATGGAGAAGAGCATTTTTAAACTTCAAATAAGAAGTTTTGCGAACTTCAAAATATAGTGTCTTTTTGGAGATGCTCTGATACTACCATTATTGATATTTGAGAGCAGTTATTAAAACACAAATCATAACTAGCTGCAAATAATTGAATTACACAATGTAATGTAACTGCTAATGATGTTGCCCCGATTGTCCTGAGCTAACATTTTCCTTATCCTTTGTCTTTGCTTTCACCTTTGTTCCCCTATTCGTTATAAGAAAGCCGTTTCTACTGCCAACAGTCGTCACAACAACGTCGTCTTGCATGGCAACATATTCTTCCTCTTCTTCCTCCTGCGCATAGAATCCGAATACACATGTTTAAGTTTTGTTTCATAATATTAGTAAAAACATTCTATTCAAAAATTTGATGTTTAATTAAAAGCCAGTTACAAAAAAAAATTGATGTTTAAGCTGAATTGAATATTAACAGTTACGTTTAATCAAAAAAAAAAGAATATTAACAGTTACTTTTTTGTGTCGGTGCGTATATTATGAACCTTTATAACGTGATCGTTGTTGTTATGAAAACTTAATATATAACTTCAAGATAGAACAGCTAAATACTTTAGTATATACTTACTCATCCAAAAAATTTATCTTGGATTTTGATGTATATTTTGCTAGAAAAACTTACCGGCTTGTTTAAGAGTACCAAATCAGACGACGTTTTAGTCACCGTTCGAGGATTATGATGAAGCAGACCAAGACACCTTAAGATAGCTTTAAGAGTTTGGTTCATAAAGTGAAAAGGAAACCCTAGATGATAAGATGCTTCTTCGCTCTGTCTCTCAATTTTTTCCATTGGCATGAGATCTGAGTTAAAACTTTTACTGGACGGTTGATTAAGTTTAGGGAGAGAAAGTAAAGCTGTTATTGAGAGGTGAGTGATTGTAAAGAGAGGTCAGAGAAACAGCTATGCCTTTTATAGTGGGATAGTAACTCGGTATTTGGTCTCTTTTTTAACATTATAAAATACATTTTTCTTAAACCACGACATTCGGATTCGATTAGTTAATTCCTTTCCGAGTTTTTAATTTATTTAGTTGACACAAGGAAAATATTAAGAAATGATCACTCATTTATGCATATTATTACCTAATTATGTATTCGTTGTTGTCATTAGCGAAATTAAGCATGTGGGTTTGACCTTAAGGTGGGTTCATGACTCTACTGTCTACTAATAATCTTATATATTGGAATAAACATCACAAGAGTTCACTTCAAGGAGGACGAACGTTGGGCGACAAAATGGATTTTTATTCACACGACTCCTTGTGCTAATGGCTCAGATGAACGATTACAATTATTTATATACGGAAGTTTATCCACCAAGAACTTTGATCGCATAAAGCACTGCCAAAGCTTCTGCTAATCATCTAAATAGTTTAGTTATTTTATTTTAATCATCTAAGCAACCTATGTGTTGTCTTTTGATATACTATATACGTAACATTTAAAACTAAGACTTAGTTATTGCAGTACATAGTTTGGTGACGTTGATCAAAATCGTCTAAAGCAACTTCTCTCGTTCTCTCTTATCGGTGAACTTCGACATTTCATAAACATGGAAAATGAAACACACTAGTGGTATAGTGTATGTTTTATTTCCACACATTACTGTGTATCAGTTAGAAATATAAAAATATCACCAACTTAACGTTTACGAAAGGTTTGTTAGAATTTAGAAATTCCCTTCACAAAATGAAACTTAACAAAATTTAGAAAGAGAAACAAACAAAGGGATAATAATATACTAGTTCAGGTCACATTCGATCGTAGAAAAACGCATGTGGTCAAATATTGTTGTCTCGAAAATAAAGAGAGGAAATAACAAGAAAAACTACGCATTGGCCTTGGATAAGTCTCTTGGATTTTCCAAATTGTTTTGCTTTTCCAAGACGTCTTTTAATCCTAATAACTTGTTTTCGGGTTGAGTATTTTTGTTTGACCAACACACGTTTTTATTTTAAAACTCGTTTAATGTGATTGTCTTTAACATTTTCACATTCTCTGTTTTCTTAGGTTGTTTCACAGTTAGTCTATGAGCATATATGTCAACGTTCTAACAAATTTCCACTTGCAATTTATTCGTTAGTGCGAATTATACCTTCACTGGGACTACAACTAAATTTGGTTTGGTTACAGGTTTATTTTCGATTTAAATAACTAAAAAAAAAACAAATATATGGTGTGAATAGTTTGGATACATTTTCAGTTTGTTCGGATCTTGATTTTCTTTTTCTAAATATTAACTTAGTTGAAGTTTTTAATCATTCTAAGTTTAATATAAACACCTTACATTATAGCCTAACTTTCTAAAAGAAATAAATTTATTTTGGACACAAATTGACATTCGGTCGGAAGATTTCAAATGTGTCACCGATATAAACAACCGCATTTAAAATATTTTAACCACAGTTATTCAGTGAGTTAACTCGTTCGTGTTAACCCCAACAATATAACCTTTCGATATACTTACAAGTTTCTTCATTCTCTTCTCCTAATCAAGTGCTACGCATCAACAACTCATATTAAAAGACGTGTATGTTCTTTTTCTATATTCACAAGAACATGGATCACCTCTGTTTCTTAGATTCAGGTCTCAGAGAATCATCAGTTTCTTCTGTACTCCGGTCAAGCCCAAAACATTTTAGGAATGCAGCTCCAGCAAGCTGAAACAAATTACAGGGATGATACAAATTACTACTACTCGAATCTTCATCAGAACAACTTTCTTCTTCCTCTGTTCTCGTCACTCTCCTTGTTTCAGCTGGTGTTATCTCTCCTTTTATGGCCTGAGAACTTCCCATCTGTCATTACAAAAGACACATGACTTCATCAACAAAAGATGGATGTAACAAATGGGTCTGTGATTAACCATTACATATCATTCAAACTATGAATCCAATATGTGATATACACCCTTGGATAAACTATATATAGAAGATTCTAACGCCTCTCAGGGTCTCTGACACTCAACATAAAGTTACAGGTCCATGTTTTAACTCAGCATTCTCATGTAACGGGTTTCCAAACATGTGGCAACCGTTAAACCTAAACCAAAAACCAAACTTGTAAACAAAACCTTTCCTATTGAAACAGGTGTAGCAAGTAAAGAAGGGCAATAGAGGAAGTAAGTTGGTTACTTAAACGACAACAAACAGAAGATTATCGTTGCTTAAAGATAAACATTAGACATCTCTTGTGAAACCTAAGCAAGGCAAAGCTTTAACGCAAAGATAAAAACAAAATCATTGGTTCGTGATTCAAGTATCAAAAAGTTTCCAAAAAACATAATAAACCCTGAAAATTCTCAGTGTCAAGATCTTAGGCAATGACTCTCAGCAATTGAATAGCATCACAGATTACACAAACTAGACATATAAAGATCCAAAAAACCATAATTAGAAATCACACATTTTCTTTGTTTAAATCACTTTCTTAAACTATATACTAATTTTAGGACACTGTATAAATATTCAAAAGCCAAATAACAACTTTTCTCGCTGGCATTATAACATTCTAATGTGGCTGGCTGGGGGCTACTCTCCAGCTAATCAAGGCTCTGCTACTTTCGTAAATTGCAATCTAACCCCTAAAGACTCATCATATTCTGTTTCCCCCTTCCCAGAAACCACAATGAAGAAGCTGAATCGAACAATCATCTCATCTAAACTTAACAGTTCTATCTCAATCGGAAACACATTACAAAAGCAGTAAGTCAACGGGGAAGCATTACGACTAGGATCCGCGATTCCACGTAGAGGCACAGAGAGTTACCTGATTAGACTGTACTATGGAGAACCCCAAGCCATGGTGGCGGCTGATCGGAATCGGATCTCCAGAAAGAAACCTCCGAGAGGCGGACGTAGAAGGAAGTGAATCAGCAGACGAGACGCTGCTCTCGCTTATATCTGAAGATACTAATCCGAAGACGCAGAGGAGGAGTAAGAGGAGGAAGAAGACGAACATTTGGATCCATACGAGCCACGAGAGGTTACTATAGCTGTCTACCATCAGAAACTCCCTACTATTTATATAGGGAATATGAATTTGACGAAAAGAGAGATTCTGAATCCACGAGAGACTCTCTTGATTGATGGTTGATGGGAAGAAGATGATCAACGGAAGACGACGAGATTATTGGGTGGGTGTGTGGATAGATAAAACGACGGAGCTGTGATCCTTCTTCTTCCTGAAAATAACGGCTGGCTTTAGTTGGTAGTCCACGTGTTGCACGTTTATTTGTTAAAAAGGTGAAATAAACACGCGATTTTCTATATCCTAAAACTATTTTCCCCGTAATTTTATGTGTATCTGTTAAACAGTGTTTAAATTTTTTAATTAGTGATTGCATTAGATTAGTTATGATAAACTCGTTTTGTTTTTCAGATATGATGGATATGAGTAATAGTCAATTTTAAAATTTAATATTTAGTCAATTCAACGACATATTTAACTAACCATTATCGTTTATCTTTTGAGAAAGTTACTTAGATTGACTTTCATTTGTCTATGTTATATAACTCTTTCATTTTGTTAAAAACTCTTTCATTTATGTTTTTCTTGATATATGGATAATCTCCACATTCTTTGCCAAGGATGTGGATTATTCCATGTTGTTACCGATTGCATCAAAACTAAGTAAATTTATGGTTAAAGTATAGTAAATTTATAAAATTCTAACTAAATTTTCCAAAACTAAATAAATATGTAGTCAAAAATTAAATCAGTCAAAACACAATTAAATCTTTCAAAAACTGGTAAATATGTGGTCAAAGGAATAACAAATCTATCAAATTATAAATAAAAATCAATTCAATTTGAATTTATGAAAACTTAAAATATGTGGTAAAAAAATAAGAAATCTATTAAATTTTAACTAAATTTGTTAAAACTACATAAATATTTGGTCAAAAAAAAAATCAGTCAAAACACAATTAAATTTGCCAAAAAAATAAATATGTAATTAAAAAAAGTCTATCAAATCATATATAAATCTGTTCAAATTAAATAAAGTGGTAGCTAAAAATTATATCTAACAATTTTAATTAAAAATTTTGAAATTTTAATAAATGTGGCTTAGCTAACACGTTCGGTATAATAAATCTGTGAATTTTTTTAAAAATCTATAAATTTTAAAATAAATCTATCGTCGAATAAGAATAAATTTAAGTTGTCACTGTATAAAACTGTAGATAAAGTAAATAGGAGAAAGACTAAATGTTAAAAACAAACTATTAATTAAAAATTACATTTAAACTATTAACTAATTGGTAAATAAGGGTTAAATTAACTTTTTCTCTTAACTTTTTCCTTTTTACTGGAAACTCATACGAAAACCATGGGTGTTCTAAAGCAGAACCACATATGGAATTCAACTTAATCAGATCTATCTTTTTTTTATTTTGTAACACAATCAGATCTATCATATGTTATTTTTCCATTTATTTTAAAGATGTTCCGGAATTTTCTTGGATGCTTCACCTATATATCAACCATATACTATATATATTATTACTTAAAAGAAACAAAAATTAAAGATAATATAGGAAAACCATATCCGTGTTACTAATAATATCTTTGTATAAACATTAATTATACAATAATATATTTAGTAGACATTAACAAAATAAAATCTATTTAAAAACCATATCCGTGTAAATCACAAAATTATAAAACAAGAAAAATGGAAATCTGGGGATAAATACGTAAAGAAAAAAGGCTACTACGATATAAAAAAAAAAAAGAGGAAATTTCATTAATTACGCGGAATTAATTTTATTATATAAGTAACTGCATCGTATGATCTCTCCCTCTACACCGCATTATACGCAAACACAAAACTTGTCTCAGACCTAAGAATCTCTCTCAAAGAAAAGAATGTCTTACAAAGTCGCAAGAGCATCGGAGTATCTCGCCATCACCGGTGGTGGGATCAAAGACATCAAGCTCGCCAAGAAGTCATGGGTCTTTCCATGGCAATCTTGCACCGTCTTCGACGTTTCTCCGGTCAACTACACCTTCGAGGTCCAAGCCATGAGTTCCGAGAAACTCCCCTTCGTCATCCCCGCCGTATTCACCATCGGTCCTCGCGTCGATGACCCTCACGCTCTCTTGCTCTACGCCATGCTCATGTCTCAGCACGACAAGCACTCTAACCACGTCAACGAGCTTGTTCAGGGTGTTATCGAAGGAGAGACACGTGTCCTCGTCGCCTCCATGACCATGGAAGAAGTCTTCAAAGGTAATTAATCACACCAGATCCTAATCTTGAGACCCTAGTATTTTTTTCATTATATAAATTTTAATTATATAAATTTTTACTAAATTGTTTATAGTAAACCCTAGATTTGAATCTTGAAAGGGTTTCAAGAAGTTTGATTATTATGTTATTGTTGTGTAGGAACAAAGGAGTTCAAGAAGGAAGTGTTTGAAAAGGTTCAGCTCGAGCTAAACCAGTTTGGTCTCGTGATCTACAACGCTAACGTTAAGCAGCTCGTTGATGTCCCTGGACATGAGTACTTCTCTTACTTGGGTCAGAAGACTCAGATGGAAGCAGCCAACCAAGCCAAGATCGATGTAGCAGAGGCCAAGATGAAGGGAGAGGTCGGTGCCAAAGAACGTACCGGGCTCACCATCCAGAACGCAGCCAAGATTGACGCCGAGTCGAAGATCATCGCGACTCAGAGGCTAGGAGAAGGGACCAAGGAGGAGATCAAGGTGAAGACCGAGGTCCAAGTGTTTCAGAATCAAAAGGAGGCTATCGTTGCTCAGGCTGATGCTGCGCTCGCGATTCAGAAGGCTGCTTTGACTAAAGACTCTCGTGTGGCTGAGGTTGAAGCCGGCAAGGCTGTTGCCATGAGGGAAGCTGAGCTTCAGACGCAAGTCGAGAAGATGAATGCGTTGACTCGGACGGAGAAGCTTAAAGCAGAGTTCCTCAGCAAGGCCACCGTTGAGTATGAGACCAAGGTGCAAGAAGCGAACTGGGAGCTGTACGACAAGCAGAAGAAGGCGGAAGCTGTTCTCTACGAGAAGCAGAAGCAAGCGGAGGCTACCAAGGCTGCGGCTGATGCATCCTTCTATGCTAAACAGAGAGACGCGGACGGGCTTGTGGCCATGGCCACTGCTCAGGGGACTTACATCAAGACTCTGCTAGACGCGGTGAACAATGACTACTCGGCGATGAGGGACTTTTTGATGATCAACAATGGGGTTTATCAGGATATCGCCAAGACCAATGCCGTGGCCATCAGGGACTTGCAGCCTAAGATCAGTGTGTGGAACCAAGGTGGTGGTGCTGGTGGTGTTGATCAGGGGATGGGTAGTGGTGGTATGAAGGATATTGCTGGTCTCTACAAGATGTTGCCACCGGTTCTTGATACGGTTTATGAGCAGACCGGAATGCAGCCACCTGCTTGGATTGGTACACTACGTGGTGCTGAGACCAGATAACTTCAGGGTTGAGATTTCTAGAGTGCTTTTTTAAATTTTACTTTAAGCTTTTGGGTGGTTTTTTTAATGCTTTTGAGGTTGGAAGTCAACTGTTTGTAGAGATAATCTCAATTTCATTTTTTTTTTTTTGAGCAAAATCTCAATTTCATTTTAGAGTTGTTTCTATGACTGTCTTTTCATCGAGTGTGTTTATTTATTTCAATATATGCTTAACATGAATTATTGTTTATTGAATATCGACCAGTGGGTGTAACTGAGAACATGGTAGGTGCAACTGATCCAGAAAAAAAACTATAGTATTAAAAAGCTTGACTATACACAACGACAGCAGACATCTTTTACTTTGAAAAATAATGATTTTATACGTGTATATTAATAAGTCTTTTGCCTATGCAAATTGTAACTTGGTCTCTGCAAATTGTAATAAATCATGATCTGGACCCTCAAGCATATTATCAACTAAATTGAAAAGATCGTGACGGCCAATTACATTACATGATTGCATCATTATTAAACTATAATTGAAAAATGGTGCTAACAAGTATAAGCTTTCTTTTTGTTGTCAATAATTAATTACAAAATGGCTATATATTTATAAGAACAAGAGTCACAAGTCGCGATTAGTTAGCTAAACCAAGGGGATAATTAAAGACCAACAAACAAAAACTGGAGGACTTTTTAATGCTTTGAGAACTTTAGAAGTCTAGCATTTGTATACTGCAATACAATAGGCATCTGACAAATATGACTCTGAAAGAGCTTTCGAAGACAATGTGTGATGTGTGATGATATTACATTCCATCCCTATTGATTACCCATCAAGACAATGGTCCAAAGCATACAACTTTATTGCTATGGCCCGATGGTCACTTTTCGACTAGTTTTCCTCAGTCCGAACATTTCCAAAGAGTGGTCCTCCATTCCTTTAACTGCAATATCCTCTTTTTAGCAACTTAGCATTAATTATCGTAGTTGTCTGTTCAAGAGCAGTGGGTGAAATTTTCAAGACGATAGGCTCCCCTGAATTTTAATTAAATTTAACCAATGTCAAAAAAACACACAGTATAAACATTATCCTAAAAATAATTGTAACTTAGTAAGTACAAACCAGTGGTTGAAATAGATTAATAACAATTTATTTTACTACTTTGTTCAAAAAGACAATTTATTTTAACATATTGATAGTATATAGCAAAATTTCCATAAAAATACCATCTAACTTTTTTAAAGTTTTCTAATACTCAAACTTTTTGCTATCCAGTGTAACATCCAAACTAATTAATTTGTTCATTTTAATACATTTATTTTTAATTTAGTTCATTCTAATATTTAAACTATATTTTAATTAATAATTTAATAAATCTTGAACGAAAATTTTAAAATGTCTAAAATTCAAAAAATCTTATAAGTTTATAATTTCATTTTAAGTTGTATATATAAAAATAATTTGGGTTGTCCTAAAAATTATAATATAAGTTTTAGTTTTAATTTTAAAATTTAGTTTATTTTCTGAAGTTTAAAACTAATTTATTTATTATATTAAGAACTAGAATTTCTAAGTTTTATTATTTTTATCTAAAATTTTTATTCTTAGAACTCAAAATAAAATTTGAAAAAATTTAATTTTTTAAAAATTCTTAGAGAATTATATTTTGGTTGAAATCATTAATATTTTGATTAAAGTGAACATAGTTTTAGATATTAAAATTAGCAAAATTATTAGTTTATGTATTAATTAAGTAACAAAAAAATTTTGATATCAGAAACATAAAGAAATCTAGTTGAAGTATTTAGAATCACTTTTCAAAATCGTAAGATTTGATAAGTGCTTAAAATAGTAAAAACAACAAAAATTCTAATTCAGAAACTTTAAACATAATAGTACTAGTCACCATATATTAGTATAGTTAATAATTTGTAATTTTGTATAATGAGGTAACCAACAAAATTCTTTTGTTACAATATACCATGCAATGCGATGGGCTTTGAAGGGTATATAGGATCCAATCTCATTGTCCTACTATTAGGGCTATCACTAAAGGCCCAATAACTCTTTTCGAGTTACAAATATATTTTTCTTACAATCAACGCCAAGTCTTGACCAACATTCTTTAGTAAGAAATATGTGCTAACAGTCATTTAATCGTGTGAACCATCGCTTATCGGAGGTAAAGGAACAAAATTGGACTACTTGATTGATGGGTTGAGCCAAGCCCGTGCAATAGTGCAACGCATGGGCGACTCACGAAAGCCCAAATAGCAAGCTATTTTAGTGGACTTTCTCCCTTAATAAATAGAGTTAATATCGTATGGGCCGATGACCCATATATCAGATATTAAACTGATAAGAACAGATACTACACTTGATCTTAGCCAAAAGGCCGAGAAAGGTATGAATTGGAAGTGATACACGGTCCCTTATTTATACATGCTAGAAGATGCAACTTATTTCTAGCTAAGCGATGTGGGACGAGAAAACATAACATAAAGCAACTCGCGTACCTTAAAAAAAAAAAAGCAACCGCGTATCTTTATTCCGAAAATAACCTTTTTACTTAATTACGTCGTGTTGTTTTCCCATTACAGAGGAAACTTCAAGTCTGAGCTGGGTTTTACAGTTGGAGCTCAGTGAGATCTATGGACGCAGAGGTCGAATCATAGTTGATGGATTCTAAAGAATGCAAAATCTGGGAATCAAAATAGCACTATCTTATCTGGTTTCTTTCTTTCAGTCACATGATCTTGAAATCAAAGATGGTTCAATTCTGTCAGTCTTCAAAAACTTGTGATCTATTATTGGTCTTTCTGTAAAGTTTTCTGTTTCACTTTTGATGACTTTGGAACAGTAACAAAAAGGAGAGGTTTAGATCGATGGCTTATGAATCAGTAATAAGATCTATCTTAATCAAGCAATGACAAAAATAAAAGATAATGTTGACAGTGGGATTTGAACCCACGCCCTTTCGGACCAGAACCTTAATCTGGCGCCTTAGACCAACTCGGCCATATCAACTTTGTTGGTTCCCTTGCAATGTTAAAATTCATAATCGTTTTCATCAGAAATAGACGAGGCCATGTACATCTTTCTCAGTGTGACTTTTCTGTTTACACAATAAGCTTAGTTAAGGTACTGAGTTAAAGACTTTATGAGGATGATTGTAGTAAGCGTATCTTATGTGTTTTAGATTTTGAAATAGTTAAGATGGCAAACGCAAAATTGAAGAAGTAAACACGAATCTACTCTGCATTACACAATACTGAAAACATCAATCTCTAAAAAAAACGAAAACTACAATCATCCGCAGTAAATGAGTTAACTACACTTCAGAAGATTAATACCGAAGACATAGTTAGACACTGTAAGATAACAGTAAACAGCATACAAACTTGATTAAAAGCTCTGCTGCTTCCGAAGAAATATATATTATCATGAAACTCTTTTGAGAGATCCATATATATATATATTTTTTTTTTTTTTGAACAAAGAGAGATCCATATATATATAATGCTATTTTGTACCCATTGTAATAATAAAAAAAATAAAAATAAAAGCTCTGCTGCTTCCGAAGAAATATATATGTGAAAACGCTTACGCTACCATTTTCATTTCTGTGTTCATTATTATAAATAATCGAAACAGCTGAAGAAGATTCATCTCCTCATAGTCTCTATTATGAAAGACCTTCAAGCTTTAGCACAGCAGTTGAAGTAGCTGAAGATCCCTCTCCTCGTCTGTTCGGTTCACATGGTAGGCACAATTAAAAGCCACACATTATTGTCTCATAAAGCATTATATGATTTACTCTGATTGAGAGAAACCATTACAAAATGTCAAAAACTATATATATTTTATTCATTTTATGTAATTCTCTATCCAGATACTCAACCATATATATCCAATTCAGCTCTAGACTCAAATATAATGTGTATATGATACGATAAGTAAAATAAAAATAAAAAACTGCCAATGTCTAAGCTATAGTCCAAAACACACAATCATCCAATTCATATAGACACAAACTCAGTCAAAAGCTAAAAGAAAAAAGTCAGTAATTTTGAAAAAGGTTATAGTAGAACAAACAATGTGTGACCCAACATCTAACCATAAAAAGTTGCAAAGCTAGATTCCACAACCTAACCAAATTAAAAACACCTACCTACCGGTTCAAGACACAATTAATCATCCATATCATATACACCCAACATCAACAAAAAATGAATACTAAGATGGGAAATTCAAGTGCATACATGTAAATCAATCTAAAAAAAATTAAAAATGTTGAACTCGTGATGAGTATAACCAAAATATAGTACTAGACTCCATAACCTATATCAATGGGTCAGAGCTAATCCAGAACACACAATCAGATAAAACCCATACTGAAGAACAAAAAGCTGAAAAGAAGTAATCACTTACAGCTGGAGAATGTGGCTGGTGATGAGAGAACTCATAGTGGGCATTGTCGTTATCGCTGTGAACAGCCCTGAGTTTAGGCTTAGTATTACCAACAGAAGGCTTAGTATTATCAAGAGAAGTGGGTGGTTGGTTATGAAAAGGGTTGATGGTGTCTTCTTCTTCGTTGCCAAGACTGATTCGAGAAGGATCTCTCTTGTTCTGTTTCCTCATCTCTCTGATCTTTGAGAAATTCAATGAGTAATCAGGTATGGTTCCTCCTTTCTGATCCCAGTCTCCAAACTGTGGTACTGAGAGCCATGGCGTGTTCTTGTTCTGTCAACAAGAAAAATTCAGAGTGTAAAAAGGGATTGATCATGATTCATGCAACACTTCAAACAAAAAAAACAAACAGATGAAGAAAAAGGGTATGAGAGTTTAAACCTCCTTTGAATCCTCCATGTGATCAAAGCTTGTAGAGAGAACTGAGAACAAAGATGATCTCTGGAGCAAGACAGATGATGGTAAAGACTAGAGAAATATATAAAGAAAGCTGTTATCTAAGGAAGGATGCAAAATTTTAATACAACTACAGTACTGTTACACACCGTATCAAAATATTTTATTCTTGATTTCTTTCTGTATTTTTTGGCAAGCTTTTGATCAAATAATTATAATGCCCTTCACTGGGATCGTGCACACGCTTTATCCGCGTCAGCTTCTGCTACCCTCTCCGCTGTCAACGACGTGGTTTTGGATGGTCTGGCTATTGGTGGAGGCGGACCACCGTGAGAACTAGGTAGGGCAAGTGTCACACTCACAAGTTTTAAATTTTAATCGGTTTTATTGCACCTTTTGTTGAAAACTTTGATATTTAACATGGTGTGTTCCATGTTATATAATTTGCTAGATCCGCCCCCACGTAATGGATATCTTTTACTACGTGATTGTTTCTATACAATACACCATAAGATTAATTACCGGTTTATATTGGAAGGCCGGCAAATAATTATCAAATATTTAAATTTACATTAAGCAGATCAGGATCAAAAGTCGGTTTGTTAATTTTCAGTATGATCTTTCTTCTTCGTAGAGAATTAATGAGTGAATTACGCACAGTACTCCACTACAAACAAACAAACAAAACCTCATCGCCTATTTGACAGAAAAGAAAAGCCATAGCATATTTAGCATAAGTAGATAGATGTGTGTTTGTTATATAAAAATCAAACCTTCCCGACTATCCATCGTTAGTATATCTGTGTACATTAAGAAAAAAAACTGAAGTCCACAATTAGTTAATATAAATTAAGCACTACTTAGTTTGGCTGGTCAAAAATAATCGTGGATGCGATTAACTTAACTACGTGTTTAATGTTGTCAGCAGCCGACTGCATGATTTTTTTAAATTGATTGCATGATACATTGACACATAGATTGGTGGCATATTGACACACACACACAGTAGCTTACATGGCTGGTGTTATAGTTTGACAAGTGTCTTTTGTTCAAAGGAGTTATATGAACCACATAGAGGTACTTCCACAACATTATTGTCTTTGTGTCTTTAATCCTTATTTCATATTTAATTATCGACCTTTAAAGAACTGAATTGGATATGTACTCCAAGAGATGAGCTGAAAAAATCAAAGGAACCAGATTGTTTATATAAATTACAGTCAACAAGCATGAGTATATTATGGTGACTGGAAGTTTTAGAAGTTAAGAAACTTTACTATCTCAGAAATTGATTAGATGTTCATGTTGATATCTTTAGTGCCTACTACTGGCAGTGGCATGAATCAAGTGTTTGTTGACCGAACCTCCCAATGTGACAAACATTGGTTCGCTCGAAAGTCGCTCAATTCAATCTAAACCAGTCGCTCAATTCAATCTAAACCAATTGGTTCGATTGAAACCGGTTCTCTAATAAACCCTAACTGGTTTTATTCTCTCTCTCTCTCGCTTCATCCTCAGGTGTTGTTTCGAAACAGAGTTACTCTCACCAAGATCTCTCTGTTCTGCTTTGGTCGGAGAACTGTAATCATCACCATGGTCGGAACTCTTCTGGGTTTACCTGGACAGTGGGCAGAAGACGAGCTCGAGTCTTCTGATCACTACACAACTAAAATCGGAGGTCTTCCGGTAAACACTCCTTTCTCTTCATCACTTCTTTTTTCTTTCACTATAAAGTTCAAAATTTTCTTTCTGGGTTTTGATCAATAGTTCGCTTCTAGGATTGGCCGCCAATACCAGATGATGTAGTAAAACCAGAGTTACTCAATTGTACTTCATGTGGAAGTAAACTCTCCCTTGTAGCTCAGGTTTACGCCCCAATCTCAACTGAAAAAGAGCGTACTCTCTATATCTTCGGTTGCTTGATGCCTAAATGTGGAGCTTCTGAACAAAGGTTTCGTCTTTTTTTTTTCTCCTTATGGTTCTCTGATTATGCGTGAATGATCAAAGTCTGAAACTTTTTTCATTTGGGTTTTTGGTTCAGCTGGAGAGCTTTAAGCGTTCATAAAGAAGAGAAAGAATCTATAGAAACAGAGAACTGTCCCGTTGCCTCAGCTATAGATACACCTTCTAAAACTCATTGGTTAGACGATGATGATGATGATGATGATGAAGATTTTGATTTTGAGAGTTTAGCTAAAGCCATTGCGGAAGCTGCTACTACTGTTGCTTCCAACTCTAAGAAACCTAAGAGCAAACCAAGCGTCAATGCTAGCTCAGGGACTAAAGCAAAGCCTTCGCCCTTGAAATCAGATACGAGAGTTGTGGATCAGTTTAAAGTTGAGACTGGCGCGGTGCTTCCCTGCTTCTACATTTATACAAAGGAAGAGAAAGTCTCAACAAAAGATGTTGATCGTGTCTCCATGAGTTATTCGTCTATGTCCATTAAGGATAGAGAAACCAGCAAGAACGATGAGAGTGAAGCTGAAGAGGCTTGGGAGGATGAGAAGTATGAATATGATAAAGCCCTGAATGCAGATAGGACTTACCTTAAGTTCAAGAAACGGCTAGATGCAAACTCTGAGCAATGTTTCAGGTAATCTTAGTACGGCTCGTATCTTTTACTGAACGGTTTTGAGCATGGGTCTGATTGTCTCTCATGGTTAGGTACTCATATGGAGGTAAACCATTACTGGCCACGGAAGACCTGAAGTCTCCTGATAAGTGCAGGCGTTGTGACTCTCCGATGGTCTTTGAGATGCAACTCATGTCTCCTTTGATATATTTCCTGCATGAAGCTGTTGTTGATGAAGGGCTGAAGCAGTCATTGGATAGCTGGGATTGGATGACACTTCTTGTCTACACTTGTTCCAAGGTATGTGATCTCTCTCTCATATATTCTATGAGTTAACTCAAAACTCTTCAAGAATAGTCTCTAAAATCATTTGGGAGCTTAATGTGGTAACTGTTTGTAGAGCTGTGCAACCGCGGTGAGTGGCGATTGGGCTGTTGCTGAGGAGTGTATAGCAGTACAGTATGAGAAGACGATGAATCTTGATCATGCTAGCTTCTTCAAATGAAGTGATTGGTTGAGAAGATGTGGTGAAGGGATTATAGCAGTAAAGATATGATTTTGACCAAGAAGACAATTCAACTGTTTCAGGACAGGTTCTCAAGAAGAGGGAGCTGCTCAAATTTTGTTTTGTGTTTTTGTCTAATGTAATGTTTAATTAATCAAAAGACAGATGCTTTTATTGTATTGGTTTCGGTTTAGTTCTCTCTAAAGTCAATGCAAGAACCGTTCAAACCAAAAGCATGATCTGCTTCTATTGATGCGAGAAACATGGTGCCAAGTTTCTCTCATCTCTCTCCTCTCTCATTTCCCTTTGGCCCTCTTTCTTGATTTCTTAATAAACATAGACATGAATGAATCAAGAAGAATCAGATTCGGATTCTCATTCTTGTTCATCACCATTATCTTGATCTCTGGGGGAGTTTTACTAGTAGGTGCAGATGGACCAGATGATGGTGTTGCAAAGAAAGAAGAGAATCCGTCGATTGTAAAGATCATATGTGGGATCTTTGGCAAGAAATTTCCTCCGAGTTCTTGGGAATTGATTCAAGGTGCAATGCAGAAGATCAAAACGAAGCTTTACTCTCCAAATATAGAGTAAACGAACAAGCATTCATACACTATGATCTTCGGTTTTCTCCAGAATCTAAACTCCTGTGTGTTGTTGTTTTGTGGTGACAGTTTCAGAAGCAACAGCGACAAGAACAACAGGGACAAAGAAGGGGAAGAAAAAGGAGAGAAAGTGAAAGAGGCGGCAACAAGGAGCCTTGAAGTAAGCAAAGAAGCCATTGAAGAATCAGCAAAACTAGCAGGAGGTGTTGTAGGAGAAGCAGTTCACAAAACAGCTGAGAAAGTAACCAAACAAAACTCACACGATGAAATGTAATGTAATCCACCAACATTGCTCATATTGTTATTTAACTCAACAAAAAAATTCAGATTCAAACACTGTTTCCATTACAAAAGTAACCAATCATAGCGTTTAAGACACAAGGGAGATTCAAACTCTAAAACATATCAAGAAGAGCGAGAAGAAGAGGAAGAAGAAGAGAGCTTAAGACACTCACTCTGACATCTCCTAAGACAAATGTCATTCCAGTTAGCAACCTGATGCTGGTTCACGCAGACGGTTCGGGCACAAGCATCAGAGCAAGCGTCGAGCTCAGACACACCGCAGACAGTAACACAAGTGTCGGGAATGGGATCTTTGGAAAAAGCTCCGACTTTCTTCAGCATTCTTTTGGAAGTGCAGACTCTTTCACAGACAAAGATCTCATCGGAGCTCTTCTCTCTTCCTCTAGCACTCTTGATCCTCTCTTCTTCGCCTCGTCTCTTCTTTATCCTCAATGCTTGTCCTCCGATCAGCGCAGGCACTGCTGCTGCTAACAGTGGCCACCACACTTCCACCATTCTCTTGTCAAAGACTTCAAATTTTTATCACACTGCATTATAGAAATCAATCAAGAACACAAGTTAAGGAAAAGCTTGTCACTTTAAGGAATTATAATCTGATATAATGGGCTAGAAAATTTAAAAAAATTCAAGCTTTTTCTGTTGGAGAGAAATCAATTTACCAGCTTTTAATAAGAACAATTCCCAAATCGAGTAAACGGAGAATGAGCAAATGGTACAGAACTACGGATTTAACAAGTCAATTCCAAGGGTTTAGGGGTTTTGCACATGTCAATAGAGACGTAAATTAGGGGTTTTTTCAGCTGAATTTGGCAACCCAGAAGGTTCTAAGAGAAGAACATTCGATGGAAAGTGTAATTCTAAGGGCACAAAGTCGCATACCTTTCTGCTGTTTTTCTGGCGACTCTCGGTGGTGTGTTAGGAACAGCTTGTCGTAACTCTTTCGTAGCGCCCTCTCTATACTCTTATCTCTGTTAAAATGTACGAGTGAATATTCCTTTTTATATTTACCAAAAGCTGAATTAATTAAATATTTTCTTTGTAAATAATATCAATTTTGAGTTAATAATAAATCGAACTATTGTACAAAAAACAGATTGTAAATTCAACTTATATTTATCAACAAATATTATTATAAATCATTCACAGTTTTTTTCTTCTTCTTTTTATGTTTTAGACAGTAATACATGATAACCGAAAGACAAAACTATAAACAGACAATTAAAAGAGGGTTTTGGTTAAAGGCATATTCACTTTACCACTTACAACTCGGAAGAGAAGAAACCAGTGGAACATTCAGAAAGAATAATAGATAACCAAAAGCAACACATCTTCATTAAGTTTTCTTGCAACGATAAAAGAGATGATTTTCAATTTTCAAACGTTAATATCCATTCGCTTAGATCTACCACTGCCATTGCTGCTTGTTTCTTGTACACTCGAAAATGAGAATCTCGGGATAGCGTAGTTATCGGGAGTAGAGACCGGCTGCTGTGGGTAGAGCGTAGGAGGCGGTGTTAGGTTCCGTTGCGCTGGAAGTGGCGGTAACGTGTTGTTGTACTTGTAAGGATCTCCATGTAAACTGTAATAATCAAAGCTGTAAAGACCAAACCCGACTTTTGAAAAATCGTTGCTTTTAAGCGTTGTTTTTACCTTGTTCTCTTGTAGAATTGGTCATCATCGCTTGTGATCTCGTCGTCTAACCGCTGGGATGATGAGGTTCGATGTGGAGAAATAGACCACGGTGAAGGTACTGGTTGTTCGTCTGAGAAGTATCTTCGTCTTATCAACTGTAAAAAGAACCACAAAAAATGGTTTTATCAGTTTAGAGAAGGATGCTTTGGAGATGTAACCAGAAAGAACACTAACCATCCGGAAAAACTTGTTGAAAGCTTCCTTATCGTATCTGGTTTCTTTAGCCGCCTGTGCCAGAAGAACGCACCAAGTCATATACGTTAAAAGACAAAACACTGTGTACCGTAAAGAGAAACTAGTGATTAGTCTGCATGGTTACTTACCGCTATGAGACCGCTGTTACCAGGAAAGCTTTCGAAGAGAGGAAGTTCTTCACTTGAGGAAAGCAAACCTTGTTTCTCTACCCAATGACGGGCGGCATCAACAAGGTTTCCACTGCTTCCTTTTGTTCCTTCTTTAGCAGCAATATCTGCTTTGTTTCCAACAACAATGTATGGGACAGGAAGACCACCAGGACCTCCCGAGGGAAGAGGAGCTGAGAAAGTTCCAGTCGCTGCAACTTCAGACGCCCATTTCTGCAAGCTTGTTTTTGTTCTCCTTTGAGAGAGATCGTGAACAAATATAACTCCTGCAATAGGTACAATTTCTCGCTTTATGTCATTGCTTCAGAAACAAAAAAGGATGAACAACATGGATACATAAGTTGAACTTAGGAGATACCATTGATTTGTGAATAGAAGAGTGAGCGACAATCTTTGTATCTCTCATGCCCTGAAACATCCCAAAGCTCAACAAAGAAATCTCTCTCTGCGTCTCCTTGAATGCTACTCGAAGAACTAGCTGGACTCCCGTAAGTTATATGCTACACAATAGGAAAGTAGGAGAGAAAATCAAAACTTCAGCTCCCTAAGCAAATATGAGAACATTTGAGACGGCTTTAAGTTACCTTGACACCAACTGTGCATCCAATCGTTTGAGATGGACGATGAAGAGAAGAACCTTTGTTAATCAGGTGTACAAGAGATGTTTTACCCACACCTAACCAAAACAAATTGAGGTTCAAAAGATGAAACATTAACTCAAATGATGCAAAGTATCATTATATTGCACACTTTAGAGCTCAACCATTAACATGAGCCATGAGCAAAAGCAAACACAGTAAGTAACACTCGCTAAGGAAAACAATGTTGGCTTAAGATAGCTCAACGACCACACAATCATTACTCCTAACCCACAATGATCTATCTACCTGAGCCACAGGTAGCATGAGTGTCCATATGTATAAACCAATGTGAACAAAACCCATTCTAAACAACTAGCTTGGTTTAGTTCCATATAATCAAAGAAACCTACATGAACGTAAAGCTTGTGATTTACCTGAATCACCAACGACCAAGACTCAACCATGAACATGAGCCATGACTCTTATCATAAGCAAAATCAAACACAGTAACCTAATGGCGCTAACCATTACTCCTAACCACAATGATGTATCTACCTTAGCCACACACACATGATCAATCATCATATGAAACCTAGCTATATCAATTACCTGAATCACCAACGACCAAGACTCGAACTTGGCCACATAATGGAGCTAAGATCTGCTCTTTGTTCTCCCTTTCACGTTCCCTCCAAAACTTCATTTTTACTTTTTTTGCTTATACACTAACCAAAACCAACACTCATAGCAAACCCGAGACTAAATCAAATCTGGATTCAGATTCTTTTCACCTTCCTCGTGACAGAAAATCAATACCAGCGGGGATCTGCGAATTACGAAAAACGGAATCCAAATTGTTAACACGGATCTCTCCAACGTAATCAATGAAGTAGGGTTCGTTCGTCTTCCTCCACGAATGAAATGAATCTGGATGGATCGAGATCAGAGATTCCCTTCGTAATTACTAAAAGGTGTAGTGTTTCAGATTTGGGCGGAAGAACAACTGAAACGACTTCCTTTCCTGCGTATAACTGCTTTACCCCCCAAAACCGGATCAGAAATCAAACCGATCAATCTAAATCTTTCATTAACCGGTGTCTTTTAAACCGGGATCGTAATTTTCTTTTTGTAAACCGGAAAAGCTGCCGCTGAGCCGCATATTGGCTTTTCATTGTCCACAATTATATATGGACACGAAATCTCTAGTGATGATCGAACGCAATCAAGTGGTTTCTTCTTTCACTTCTATTACCAGAAGAGATCTGTTCTTTAACAAATATATAATTTTCACATGTTACTAAACAAATATATACTTGGTATTATCTGTATCGGTTAATAACATCCAGGAAAAAAAACAACATTCGATACATTTATATTCTAAGCACAGCACTGCACATATATTATGAAAAATATATACATCGATATTTTGATATCTAGAATTCTTGATAACTACAAAAGGTTTCAGAACCATGTACAATATATAAACACAGTTATAAGCGAACCAACGAACTTCTTTTTTAAACCTACGAGATTACACAAGGGAATAATATAATACACTGAGTTTATAATGATGGTAAATATCTATAATAATCTCAGTACGGAGGAGATATTTGTTGGATAGCTTGAAGAAGAGAGTGTTGGTTCCAATTGTCATGATCATATGACAACACCATGTCATTGTAATAGACATGTGAGGGACTCTCATGGTTATGCACTCCTTCATAGGTTGTAATCACATAAGCTGCGTCATCACCATCTCTCTCTACTCTCTTCTTCACCGTGCAACCTTCACTTGAGCATTTGTAGTAATTCCTATAATACATATATTCACATTCGTTAGTTTTAATTTACTTTAATAATTTTCCCACCAACAATAAACTGTATAGCCGAGACTGGTCTCTAAATGTGTTTTCAATATACATGTGGGCGGTTTGTTTTGTTTCTTCTATGAGTCAGAAATAAGAGACATATGATTGTCAGCCATGGATTAGTCAATTTACCTCTAATCAATCAGAAAGATATGAATATATATAAACAAAAAACAATACACGATGATGCATGTGGAATCTGTATTTTAATACTAGTGGGTTGGTAACTAATACGGGACCATTAAACAGTATTCAGATCATTATATGATCTAGTGGAATATATTCTAGTATACCAATAGAGTTACAAGATGATGATAGAAAATGCTCAAGCAACCATATGTTATACTTTTAATAAACAACTACTTAGGTTATTATCAACCAGCAATTAAATGAAATGGGTTGTTCAACCTTTTAATTAATTGATTTGTACCTCTTGTTTGTGTTGTTCTTCACAGATTTCTTCCCATACTTCCTCCATTTATAACCATCATCCATCACATCAATCTTTGATCTCGTTCTAAATGCAACTCTATGACCCATCTCCTTCGTCTCACCGTCTTTACTTCCCCTATTTTTGCAATCGAATCTATTAAAACAAATAATCATATATATTAATATAAAGTTTTGGTTAGAGAAGAATCTAGCCAACAAATATAACTAATACTCACCTTGATTCCTTTTTACTTAACGTCGTTGTTCCGCTGCCGGATCCACCGCTTTCGCCGGTAAATGTCTCCGACGAAACGATGCTTATCGGAGACGAAGTTTCCTCTTGGATGAATCCGTTGTTGCCTCCTTCATCAACATCGAATATCAAATCGGTGAAATCGAGGTTATCCATGAAAGGATTAATAAAGTTTTCATCGGAGAAGAACGGGAAGTTAGGGCTAGGGTTTTGGGAGATATTCATTTTTCTTTCTTTTTCAAATACAGAAAAAAAATTGAGAGAGAGAGAGAGAGAGAGAGAGAGAGAGAGAGAGAGAGAGATCTTAAAGCATAGTAGAGCAAGTGAAGAAGGGGGAGACACAGAGATGAATGGTCATTTATTTATATGAATATATATTTATGTACATGTACGAATCTTTTTTAAAAATAAAGAAAGATAATTAAGTAAGAGATAAGATTAGTAAACATTTACTAATGACAAGCAATTTCAGGGTAGATACTAGGAAGGTGCTTCAAGGCCACGTGTGGAAAGAATAGAACGATGACGTCATTATAATGACGTAAGGAGCGACGGCAGGGTGGTGTAAAGTGAGCTTCCACTTAAAGTAATGAGTTTTGCTTCTAGAGTTATTATCGACTACGTTAAGGTCCACGTTGACGTTAGTGCACTGCTCGGTAACGTGGGTATATGGATTTCGGTGTTCAGATCGACGGCTGTAAATGCAAGTTGTGTGTTTGCTTATGCTGCGTCTGAAACAGACAGGAGTTTCTGTACTTTACAGTGCACACCAAGACAATAAGATTTGACTTATTGGTTTCGGATATGTAATTATATTTTCATAGATATTGTAATAAACTTTATCGATTTGTTTGGCCTAACTTTCGTTAAAGCGATCATAAAACAAAGGCTATCGTATCTAATCTAATGCAGATAGATGTTAAAAAAAATAGATACATATATTTTGGTCAAGCATAACGCATCAATATGTTTTCTAAAACTTATAAATCAAATCTACTCCAGTTTTTGATAGGAAGCCTATATCTAATTACGTCATTGTTTCTTGTTATCGACAAAAGATCATATATTTTTTAATACTCATTTTGCTTAATTTCTAGCTCATAGCACTGACCCACGTATACATGAACAAAATTTCAAAGTCTATTCCTAAGTCAACGATCCAAAGTGGTCTTTTAATCTTCTTGTCTTGAAGGTAGGACGAAATTTCCTCGTGCCACTGTTGATTGTGTTTGTCATCACAACGATCCAAACTGGTCTTTATTGTATTAGAAGATAAATGATTTAACAGAGAAAAAAAACAGAAACATGTGATGTAGCTTTGTTGTAAGAAAATAAATGCGAGGTAATCATATAAATACCCCCTGTTTGAGTTAGTTATTACATGCTAATGGTTAGAATTTTGAAACCAGATAGTGTATTCTTTTACTCTGGAATCAGATGGTTGAAAATATGATTAATGTCAGTTTAAGTAGAAGAAGAAACCTATAATATAAACCGAAAGACTGAAACAGATGAGGCGGCTGGTCAAAGGTGAAGACATTTGCCAGTGTGGGGTTCAAGTCTATAGAAACCATTTTGTGGGGGTAAGTCTATAATTAAAAAATTCTTATGTGTACTACTGTAAGTATCTTCTTATGAATTGCTATAAAAGTGATGGAGATATATATTAATGAACGCCTACCACCTATCAGAAAATAAATAAATGCTATCATGAAGAACTGATATTGATATTCCTTGAATTCCAATCACGAAGAGAGTTTTAAGTCCAAATTTTACTTAACCATCTTTGTAGAACTCAGGAATAAAATTTACATCCCAACCAAATAGGGTTCGAGTTAAGCTACTAGACAACTTTTTTGGTCAACAAAAACTTCTCGACCTTGTATCCATGATTCTTTTGGTGGAACAGAGGTCAAGTTAACTACTTTCTGGTTATTGTTGTTATTGGAACTCGGGATCTCAAAGACCATTTACTTATCGGTTGAGCAAGTCTATTTACATTTCCATTACAATAATAGACATTTGGGGTTTTTAACAGTCACATATAATAGATTTTCCAGCATAACCTAAAAAGCTGCCCAATACAATATCAATCCAACGAGAGGAATGAAACTTATAAGTAGAACAGAAAATGTATCTTCGAAACTAATATCAATATCCAAATCAAAACTAATATATATAGTATAATATGAACTAACTATGAAGTCGAAGTATGTTTTGCATCTCTCAGTAACCTACCTGTTGTGCAAGGGGTTTGGACCTGCCGGGATAATTCGCTTCTCTTCTTCGTCTTCCTTACCGTCTATCCTTCTCCGAACTTTAGATGATCTTCCTCTGAATCTATTAAACGTTGACATCTCCGTGATCACAAACTCGTGATGGTTCTTGTAATCTTGTACTCGAGCAACGCTCAAATTATGCTTTCTTTTTGTAGTGGTGGAACTACCAGCTTGGATCGAACTCGAACGCGACAAAATGATTAAAACTAAGATTGAAAAGATCATCACAGTGATTACAACATCTCGTTTCATTGCATACCGTGAAGAAAATAATACCATATTTAAAAATGAAAAGAAACTTCAATATCTCTCTCAAATCTTGATCACTCTCTTTCTTCTTCTTCTTCTTCGCCTCTCTCTCTCTTATCACCAGTCAGGACCTAAGAGAATTAAAGAGGAATAAGGAGAGGAGAAATAGATGGGTCAGTAGCAGCGGCATTCATTACATTACTTATTGCAGTGATATGACAATACGATTATCTAAATTTATCAGTTCGTACAAGAATAATTATGTGAGTATTAACAAATTAGTAAAGATCATAGATCGATCCTCATTCCTTTTTCATGTATTCTGATCAATATGTTCTACGTACGCAATCGCTTCCAATCGTTATATAATAACATAAACAGCGTAGACTATTTGGTTATACAAACCCCAAAAATCTCAGCTGCATGTACTACTTTTAATTTAGTCTATAGCTTAGTTACAAAGTTAAGAATATATATAAACATTTATGATTTGATTTTGCTTGAACTATTATTGCGTAAACATATGTATAACTCATATGGTTAAAGGGGAAAGTGAAAATATTATACATATATGTTTAAATAAATAAAAAGGTAAAAACCGAAGAATATGAAAGCACTGGGGCATATATACACACATCCCTCTTTGGAATGGCATTTACTAATCTCACCGACCCGCATTTATCGTCATGTCCATGTCTTTCCATTCGATGTCACAAGGCCCTGCAAAATATCTTCTATATATAACATAATGTGTACTCCCTCCGTTTCACAATACAAGATGTTTTAGAAAAAATTTTGATGTTTCAAAATATAAAATGTTTTGATACTTTTATGATATTTTAACTTTAATGAAAATTGGTTAACCAATAGCAGTTAAATATATTATTTGTGATTGGTTAATTTATATTTAATTTATATTATATATACTATTATTTATGAAGTGAATTTGCTTATGTGTCAATTTCTCCATATTTTTAGGTTTTTTTTTGCTTATTTGTCAATAGTTTCAATAATTTCAATTATAGTTTCAATATTATGCTGATTTGTCATCCTCTCCATAATTTTAGGATAAATCATATTTATGTTCAATTATTAATTTTGATAAATAATTTTAAAGATTTAGCTGATAATTTATCATTATCACTATCTTGAGAGTAATTAAAAATTCTAATGATAATATCATAATTAAATTTATTTTATTTTTATTTTAATAACATTAAAATATTATATATTTTATATTATATTTTCTTTAGTAATATTAAACTGATTCTATTTTAATATATATTTTATATCACATAAGATAGAATGAATCATATAATTTTAAGATAAATTTTTTAACACAATCAAAATCACTTATTATGATAATTTCTGAAAATAGTTCAGTAAAGAATTCAAAAATATTTATATTATTATTTTAAAATGATTTTTCGTTCTTAGATTAAAAGTTAGAGCGTTTAAAGTCTTTATTACACTTAATAAATAATTAGATTAGATATGTTAATATATAATTACTTATAAATTAAAAAAATGAATTTCATTAATTTAATAATCATCATTATCTAACAGATTCTATATTATGTTATCTAAAATATTTTATTATCATAATATTTTGAAAATAAATATAAATCAATGTATATAGTTTTATGTATATATGAATATTTTCAAGTTTATTTTACCTTATAAAATATATTTTATTTATTCATGAAGTGATTTGACTTAAGTATTAACTTCTACATAGTTTTAGATTTCTTTTCGCTTATTTGTCAATATTTTCAATTAGTAATTTTAATATTTTGCTGATTTGTCATGCTCTCCATAATTTAAGGATAAATTATATTTTATGTTCAGTTATTAATTGTAATAAATAATTTTAGTGATTTAGCTGATAATTTATTATTATCACTATCTCAAGAGTAATACTAACTATAATATCATAATTAATTTTATATTATCTTTATTTTAATAACATCAAAATATTATATATGTATTTTTATATATATTTGGTTTAGTAATATTAAACCAATTTTATTTTAATATATATATATCTATTTTATCACATAAGATAGAATGAATCGTATAACTTTTAAGATAAATTTATTAACACAATCAGAATCACTCATTGTGATAATTTCTGAAAATAGTTCGTAGAGAATTCAAAAATATTTATATTATTATTTGTAAAATGTTTTTTTCATTCTCAGGTTAAAAGTTAGAGCGTTTAAATTCTTTATTACATTTAATGAATAATTAGATTAGATATGTCAATATACAATTACCTATAAATTAAAAACAAATTTCAATAATTTAATAATCATCATTATCTAATAGATTACATATTATGTTATCTAAAATTATTTTACATCATAATATTTTAAAAATAAATATAAATCATATATAGTTTTATGTATATATAAATGTTTTCAAATTTATTTTATGTAATAAAATATATTTTATTAAAATAATATATCGATTTACAAAATTTTGTAAATTTATTAAGCTCGCAAGTGCGGGCAAAACACCTAGTTGTTTAAAAAAAAATAAGTTTATTAATTCTTGTGCATTCAATCAAAACATCTTATATTATGGAACAGAGAGAGTAAGATTTTAGAAACTTTATTTAATATGAAGAGAAAAAATTGTTTTAGTAGACAAAACTTTATGTAACAGTGAAATCGAGAAAATATAATGGTTTATTTATATATATCTATAACACTACTAAAAGGCAAATATGAAGCTCCATGGGAGTGTCCACAAGTTAAAATAAATCGACCAATAGGAGTGGAGTGTTTCCGCCACGTCAGATGAGGTTTAAGTGACTGGGCTTTGTGGTTTGTTGGTTAATATTCCGTTAAGCCCATTGTTCTATTTTTATTTGGTCGGCGGCCCAAATCACTTATCAATCTTCCTCGCTCTTACGCCGAGGTGCAGACCCTAATGTCGCATTCTCGGTTGTGAGACCTTTCCTCTTCTTTTCTTCATTCTTTTCCTTCTTACGGACAATCAATTGTCTCCACACTCCTTATTATCTCTTTAATCATGGAGTTAATGAAATCACTTTGCCTTCTCCATATGAATTCAATGGATCTTTTCGGTTTGCTTCCTCTGAGATCCTATATAAATCTCACCCTTGGTTTCTTCTTTTTCACCAAACAATTGTTTTATCTTCTCGATTACTCATCACTATGACTTTATCCGAGTCGACGAAAACAGACGGAGAATCTGCGGTCTCCTCTGCTCCGGTCAAATCTGTCTCATCTGGCGGTGTTAGTTCCAAGTCTTCCGAAGGTGTATTGCTGGCCCCCTCGACTCCGGTCAAATCAATCGGCGACACCGGTGGTTCTGTCGGCATCCGTATCGGCGGTAGGGCCAAAGCCTACGTCTCTCGCGGTGGTAAGGGCAAAGCAATCGCTTCCGACAATGTTCGGGAGGTGATTGCCTTCAAAGATGCAAAACTTGGACCCCATGATGACGAGTTGCAGTTCCGGCTTATCCACTTTTGGGAGGCTTGGAACATGGTGACGAAGGTGCTTATCGGATTGGGGATGCTTCTCATCGACAGAGAGGTATCTATCTTTCCACGAGATTATTTGATTATGTCTGCAGATTTCTTTGAGTTTATTTTCCGATTTAGTTTGCAGATATTTAGAGTTCGTTTTGAGATTATTTACATTAGGTTTCTTTAGCAGTAGATTTCCTGGTTGTTAAAGTTGTTCCGACAACAATAAACTGGTGCTATTAGGACCCTTATGTTATTAAATTAGACACTGTGATGTTATTAGCACCGTAATATGATTTTTTAATCATTTTTAGCTTCTCTAACACATTGTTTTTATGATAGGAAACCGCTATCCAGGGCTTTATCCCAGCTGGTAGGATTGAGACTTATTTGCGTCACATGAGAGCTGGCTGTACTTATCGAATCCACAATTTTTTGGATCCAAGAGCAAGCCTAACTACCGTGTTGCTGAGTCAGATGTCACAATTAGCTTCTCATGGAACTCTGTTCTCTCAGAATTGGTGGACAGTTCCATACGTTTCCCTGCGGATTGGTTCCGGATTCATGGGTTTGGAGAATTTGATGCTGCTTGCGATATGAGAGGTGAACTTTATGGTAAGTTCTCATCTTCTTTATATCCATAAAGCTTTGAATTGGATAATAGTCTGATCAAGCCTCATGTATTTCCTTATCGTCTGTTATATGTTGTTTCAATCGGAAGTTTCATATATACAAAATATTATGTTGTTTGTCTTCACTTGCAGATTACATAGGCCACATCAAACTTGTGAATGGGCAGGTCCCCAGTGAGAGTCTCCTACTTGATGAGGCCAACATTGCTGCTTCCTGCCGTGTTGATCTTCATGTTCAGACACATGAGTGAGTTATCTATGTCTGATCCAAACATTCACCTATGATTAATCTGACCACTCTTGGATTTGTTGTAACAGTGATCCCGTGCTTAAGCTGTGCCTATGGGATCAGGCTGCTTCTGAGTTCTGGAAAAAGTTTAGAGCATCTGGAGGCACTGCCCGTGTTGTCTTGGTGACAACCTTAAACCCAAAACGTTATGGAGGTTTGTATTACCAATTGGGAGATGATGTATTAGCATGTATTAGCGTGTTTACATATAGTGGTAGAGCTGGTATTCACAACTTGGTTTTAGAGCTTAGTATTTGTGGAAATATTTGAAAATGTGTATAGTTAATCTTACATTGACATATTTAGAAATTGATAGACTGATGCCATTTATATAAACTTATTCGCTTATCATCATAGTATCATAATTCCTTATGTGATATGGCATTGGTTTTGCTATGTGCAGTCTTATCGCTATCTTCTATGACTCCTTCACGAGTGTTTTTGGATGGTGATATACAAGAAACCCGTGACTACCTTGGCTGGTAATGTTTACGGTTTTGTTTATTGGAATCTTACTATACGTACTCAGTTGTGGTGATGTATAGCTTGCTTCTTTTCAGGTTGAGCTTAAACCAGGATGTTGCTAACTGACTCAATGCAGATGTTGTTGTCAAGCCTGAGCCAGCAACCTTGGGGGAACTCTTCTCTTATATGAAGAGGGCATCCGCTAAGGTTTTGTATTTACAGTGTTTAAAAGCTTCATTAAAATAGTCTAAGATTCATATTGCATTTCCACTTGTGTTCTAGGTTGCTTGGTTTGAGTGCACAGCCGCTATTGACAATGTTGTGCATGGTTCTAAGTGGTATTATATAGGCTGTGGTGATTGCCATCCTAAGGCAACTAAAGGGCCTACAACCCTCATGTGTAGGAAGTGTGGGAAGAGTGAAGTTGTTGGTGTGGTGCAGTAAGTGTTTTCACATAGTTATATAGATTCATAGATGGAATTGGGAAATAATGTTTCTGAGATACAAATATCTGGCGAAGCTTTCTGTATATGATCACAATGATCAGGCCTTTTTCGTCTTGCTTGGGGATGCTGGTGAGGAGTTGACTGGGAAGAAGGCTGCTGAGTTGGTTGAGAGCTACTATGAGGTATTAGAACTCTTGATTGTTTTTTTTAGATTTTGGAGACGCATTACAAAGAAACTTATGATGTTTTCTGATATGTCTGACTATATTGTAGGCCAATGATGGTGTAGGAGATGATGACATAGTGCCTGTGCCGCAAGTTCTTATTGACACCATTGGGAAGACACGGACGTTTATTGTGAAGATATCAACTCACAATCTAGATGGGAAGACTCAGACTTTGACTGTTACAAAGGTGCTGCCACTTGAAGCTCCAGCACCCAAAGTCAAATCAGGAGATGAAGTTGATGTAGAGCTATGTAATGAACGGGAAGACCTTGCAGATGAGTCGGTGAAAAGAGCTGCTGATGGAGTTGGGTCAGAAGACGCCAAGCGCACCAGATGTGGCTGATGATGTCTTATGTTGATTAGATTTTACTTTCAGACTATGCTATGTTTCCCTTTTTTGGATTTCATCTTTGCTTCATTATAACAATAATGGTTTTAGACTCTTTTGGTAATACTATCTATGGAATAATCTTTCCTCGGAATTAAAATATGAAACACAATCTTCGTCATTGCTGAATTCTTTATAAGTGTGTGTAGTTTATATTGAAATCGAGACATCGAAACGTTTTAAATGTTTAAATCTAACTTTCCGAAAATAGCAAGATCTGTCTATGGTCTATAAAGGATACAAAATTTTGATAATTGCCTGATATAAAACCAGACTTTAATGGTTCCAATAGACACATACGATATATATTCTATAATTAGTTATGCATAAAAAAATGAATATTCAGTAGATGCGTTTTAGTGATTTGCTGCGGAGCTAAAGGGTTGTTCAACCAGCTTGATTCATTATTCAGTCACATTCAAACACCAGAATCATCGTATCCATATAGGTTATGTGTTCTCCATCATCTATTTTCTAATTGGACCCGATGTATAAGTCTGTCAATGCGTTTTAATACATGCGATTTGTTGTTTTTTCCCGTTATATAAATCGCGTATTCAATATTGGTCTTTAAACAGTTGACTTAGATAATAGGCTCTCTTGAAATGGTTATAATCTTTATGTAAATCGTTTAGTTTTGTTAATTGCTCAATAGCGTGATGTTTACTAAATTTACACAGGCGAGAGGTTGACAATGCTATCAACTCCTAATTATTCCGTGAAAGCATCAGGTAATCTAATTACACTTATAATACTTCTGCAACAATGAGACAATGATGATTCTAATGCTTAAAACCTTTCAGATTCGTTTTATTTTTTATTTTTTATTGTTTATGTAATTAGACTATTTATCATTTCTTTCCCATTGATCATATAATTATTTGATCTCTATAATGATAGGAACATAATATGTTAAAATGTGTTAGTTTTAAAGATCGCATATTAAAATATGGACCTGGGCATAGTTAGATTAGTGTGAATTTTAGGTATTTTATTAATATTTATATTTCATCCCTTTTAAAATTAATATGCTTTAAATAAATTAATATGCTTTACTTTACGGTTTATAGTGATATCCAAAGTGGATACCATTCCACAAAGAATTCACCAACTTCAAGAAGGGATATCAAGACGTCCTATTAGAGTATGCATAAGGAATATTTGGGACATAAATAACCATCGAATAGATAAGACCGAAACATATACCGACTTCCTTTGCTATGACCATCATGTAAGTCCTATATAAAAACATTAGCATATACGTATGTATTTTCTAATTGGGTTTAGTTTAAAAAAAAAACTTTGTTGGCTTGATTTTTAAAATGTTTGCAACCAGGGGCAACTATTGGAGGGTTGGCTCACCAGAAATCTACGGCCAGCTGACCAAAAATATTTAACTGAAGGAGATGTATACGAGATTTCTGGTTTTTCCGTCTTACCCAATCCACGGCAACGAAAACTCACCCAGCTCCCATATTACATTCAGATTAACCAAGATACAAAAATGTCGAATATTACGGGAATAGGTCCAATCTTTACAGTTCACAACTTATGCCCTCAGAGTTATGAGAGTCTTCTGCGCTTAGCTACTACACCCACTTATCTACCAGGTATATTATTCAGATTGGTTTTTGTTAATAAATGATCGACCATGGATTTTACCCATTTTTAGCCATGGTCTATAGGTGTTTTTATATATATTTACTATGATATAGAGTCTATTTAGAGTATTTACAAGTTCAGGTACGTTCTGGAGAAATATGGTGATTTTGGTGTCTTTTGGAGCCTTTTAAGTGCAGAGCTGCGCAGACGCGTCAGATATTTAGCTATGGATGGAGATCTTCCCACCGTTAGATTGAGCCCATCTTTTGACACAAGATATATCTTTGAGTTAGATTTCCAATTCCACCGGTATGAGGTCAATCAGCATCCTGTAGCAGAAGTTATGCCTGTTTTACTGAAGAATAGTCAGTCTGCCTCGCGAGAGAAGGCTGTCGAGAAGAGGAATGTAATATCGATCGATGGGAAAGCCTTCATATCTATCGATATGCATCTCAGAATGTGGGCCGAGTATATTTTATGACCGTCTGAAGCCCATAAGCTATCACAAATTACCAGAATGCCCTTGGACGACCATAAACCCTATTTATGTGTTTTCTAAGTCATTGTTGACGGCTACGCTTTCTACACGCTTTCTTTACTTCATTGTTCTATTGTTCTTTGTTGGTAGAGAAGGGAGGAACTCCTATCAGAGTCCTCCTGGAACTCCATTGGTTTTTATTATCTATTCTATTTCAGTTTTATATCTATTCATCTATGATTTCTGTGACAAACTTCGTGTCTGAATAGATCCACCTGTTGGATTTAGGGTTCAGATAGGTTAAAGGGATTAGCCCCAGTCTATATCTGCTATAGTTGTGATATTCATTGTTAGGATGTTCTTAATGCTTGTTTCTAGAGTCGTGAACTAGAACCTTGATCTTAGGATTGTTTACTTACTTAGCATCATCCTGATAACATCCTAAACATGCTATGATCCTCTTGAGATATGCGAAAGCTGATCTAAGATCATGGTGAGCATTGTAGCAACTCGTGCATAAAGTTTGCTTAGAGCCGTATCGATCGATACTCCTATAGAGTAATCGATCGACGTAGCTAGAGGTGTATCAGTCGATATTCCTATCGGATAATCGATCGATACTGTCGGCTATATAGCTGACCGCAAACACCATTTAGCATCTAAGTAATAGATGATCTAAATATTGCGAGAGCTGATGGATTCATTTAATAGTGTTGAGCTCTAACATATCATGCAAGCAGCTTGTTAGCATTTATAGTATTTATAATGCTGATTACCTGAATAGAAACCCTAGATCTAGCAACCATCCTTCCATCAACAACTCCTTGTCTTGTTGAATAAGTATCTTGTTCAACTTGTTTACTGCTTTATTTATTATTTGCTATATTTATTTACTGCTTTAAACCTATTAGCCTAGTTTAATCATATAGCTATTAGATCTGATTGGTTCCCTAGCTCCTTGTGGATTCGATCCCTAAGTATTACAACTGAACCTCTTATTTGAGAGAGTAAAGTCACTCCTTAGGGTAATTTGAGTGATATCAATAAACATTGATTTGTTTTATAAATCAAATTCAATTCACAGATGTCGTTGGACAAATACGGATGATGCAAAACTTAGTTCCATTCCATCCAAAAGATTCTACAGATCTCACAGTCGGTCTTCTGCTGAGCAGGTAATATTAACACTGTAGAAGTAAACAGAGCCACAAAATTCTTGATACATATAACGTTATTCAGGTCAACAATGGTTAAGCTCAAGCTGTGGGATAAGCAAACAGCAGATTTTAGCATGCTCCAAAGCAAGAAGAACATGAAATTTAAAGTGGTTATCTTCACAAGCATGATTCCTAAGATTTTTGAAGGTAATTAATTAAGAACTCAAATAGGAGTTAGACAAGTAAAGATTCTTTTAAAAATAATACACTGTGTTTTTGCAGGCAAACTACGACTCAATTCATCGCCAGCAACAATGTTCTATTCCAACAAATCAATTGACTACATCAAGCATTTCAAAGGCCGAATAAGAAATCCAAAAAAAACATAAAAGGTAGATGGACTAAATTTTATTCAATACCACTAAGGAGGACTCGAGAGAAACAATTTTATCCAGCCATTTAGTAGGTTATTAATATTATTCTCATTCACACAGAGTTTTGTATGTGGTATTTTTGAATTGATACGTTGCTTATCAACTTTTAAAAAATTATTTATGATTTCTGTTTTCAATATATTTATGGTTAATCTTCTATAAATCTTCCACACGCATTATAAAGCACTAGAAATTCTACTGCTGAAATAAATAAGAAATATGTTAACACAAACTAACAATTTGTTACAATGTTTCCCAAAAAACAGCCAAAACTCTTTAAATCAGTAATGTTAGAATTGTAATATTTTATAATTATCTATTTGTATACATTTACTAATTAGAAAAAGTAAGATCTATTTACTTTTAAATATATTTTATGTAAAACTAGGTGATTTTCCCGTGCTCATGCACGGGTATAAACATTTATGAAATAGTTAAATTATAAGAATTATTAAATATTTTCTTTTGTTTGTCTATAAGTATTAGATTAGTTTGTAATTTATGCGTACGATAAATAAATAAAAAATTCTACTAAGTATAATTATATTACAGTCTTAGTTAGATATGTGATTTCTTAATACAATATGTCATATTAACTCAAATATATATTTTTGGTATATTGAATTACTTTTATTCTTTTAGATTGAGCAACGATTTTTGTTTATTTTTATTTTTAAATTATGTTAAAGTTGAATTATTGTTTTCTTAACTTCAAGTAGTTCAGTTCATCCCCTTGTTTAATCAATTTTCAGTTCATCCTCTTATATTTGCACATATATTTGTAAATTTTGTGTATCTAATATGTGTTGTTTCAGAAAAAGTAGGAAAAATATATTAAATCAAAGTTGCATTAATACACATAACTTGTAATATTTTGAAAAATCATGCACATTTTTGAATATAAATACTTAAATCATAACAATTGGTTTATTTAATACTTTATATTTTGATTCTTTTAGTAATTCATATTTTGGTGTACTATGTATTTTTTGAAATAAATCAAAATTTTTTATTAAAATTAGAAGACTAACGTTGTTAGTTATATTTTGATTGGATTGAATAATATATTTTGTAAGATTGAGTATAATTTGATATATGTTGTTTTTGATAAAATTAAAAAATTGAAGTGTTGAGACATTCATTAAATAGTTACAGCAAAAACTCATAATTTTTCTCCCCATCAATTTGCGTATATTAAGTTCAGATCAAGAAATATTAATAAGTTTAATTTTCATTCTAACATTGTTTGAATTGTTTATTCATTTTCCAGTTAATAATTATAAAATAAAAATAAAATGATAGTAGATGATAATTTTTTTTGGTACCAAAATTGATTATTTAGTCAAACTATTATTCATCGTAAAATACTATTTTATCTTGTTTATTAGCCTCACATTTTAAATATGTATCTGGTTTTAAAATAATCACAAAATCAATTTTTTTTGTTTTTGTGAAAATGATATTAAATAATCAGTTTATCTTGTTTAAAATTATTTTTAATCATTTGATGAAATATAATTATAATAAAATTATTATTGAATAATGAGATCTATATTATTTTATTTTTCAATTTATTTTGTAAAGTATATCTTAAAGTTTATGATGACAAAAAATATATATCTTAAAGTTTATATATATATATATATACATATATATTTTTTATGTGAATAAAAATAAAAATAATTAAAACTTTGTTTATATATAGAATCTATATAATTTTGTAAAAAAACAAAATTTAAGTGAAAACCGATTAAATTTTTAATAAAAAGGAAATAACAGTCAAATATATTAAAGTTATTATATTTAAATTAAATATATTATTATTTTGTTTATCAAAAATATTATTATTATTAGAAGACGATTTCAAAAAATATATATTTCAATTTTTTGTGAAGCTACGTATATATACATATATAGTAAAGATTTTATATATTTTCCTTTTATTTTTGTTTTTGAGAAAAATAAGAAAAGATAACTAAAATTTCTTTATATATAAAATATCTATGTTTATGTTTTATAAATATTTACTTTTCTATTTATTTTCTTTCGCAAAAATTAAATTTAAACTAAAATGTTATTAACACCTTATTATGAAAAACTATCAATAAAATATATTTTATTTAATATATTCAAATAATAAATTTTATCATCTTTTAAAAGAAGAATCTTAAAAGAATTTATATTTACATTTTTGTGATTTTACGTTATATATATATATTAAAAGATTATATATTTTCTTTTTTAATTATATTGTTTTAGAAAATATTTTAAAAATATTAAAGTTCATTTTATTACAATATTATATGTTAATATTTTATAAATATTTACTTTTTATTTATATGTGTTTCAAAAGGAAAATTAAATTAAAAGTTCAATAATATCTTATTATGAAAAAAATACATTATTAATGCGAGTCATATATAATATTTTTAATTAATTAGGGGTATCTATGTAATCAACTATTGTGAGAGTTAATGTGAATGCGCCACGTAGGAAACTGACTTCTCAAATAATATTATAGAGATTAGAATAATAAATCTTCCAAGCAAGTTCAGTTTATATCTTATTTTATATATATATATATATATATATATATATATATATATATATTAAATGTAACACTAAACTATTAAAATTTGAAACTAAAATTACATTCATATATTAAAAATTATAGATAGGCTCCATTTAGAAGAAAACTAACAATACAAATTTATTGTCTGTAAATTATAAATTATGGTTACTAATGTATTAGTTTAACAGAACTCTATATTTATACAGTTTTTAATTATTATTCTATTATTTTATTGAATTGTCTTCTTTTTGAATTCTTATAGTTTGAGTGTCAATAAATGTATTAGTTTATTACTTAATAATTTATGTAGTTTATGCTGTAACTACAAATAAAGAGAAATGTACATGGGAGGATAAAGAAGCTCATGTAAAATTATGTTTTCTTTTTCATTTCATTAACCTTTCTGTTTAGAACAAAAAGAGTATTTGTCGATGGTGTTATGTGATTGGAGTATGAATGCTTGCAATATTTTTTAAAATGGTGGGTATGGAGAGATGAATCTAAGAGGATTTGGTGTGTAAAATATGTAAAAAAAAATGTGAATGGGTAATGCTACTTTCTACATTCTCCAATTAATGTATATATATACATAATTGGTGGAATAAGTATTTATGTAAATGAAATATTTTGGCTGGTTTGTTTTTGTTGTTGTGCCTGTAGACTCTTTGAAATTAGAACAAGATAGAACATATGTATAAAACTTTTCTGCTCAGCATTGACTGAAAATAAGTGATTCTCCATTTGTTTCTAAAGCTGTTATTCTTTGACACTCATGTGAATTTTGTGAGTATTGTTTGCAGGACCCAACAACTCATCTAAGACTGGAACTTTAGAAGAGATAAAACTCGCAATAAGTGTTTAGGTTTAGAAAAAAATATACATGTTTCAGACCTATATATATATATATATATATATAATGCTTCAAATTATCCATATAAGAACATATATGTACAAAGCTGCGAAATACTATCTTCCTGTTATTTAGTATTGTCTTTTTAATATGTAACATTAGTTTAAAAAATTTAAAAGTTTGTGTCACATACACAAAACCAATAATAAGACTAATATTCTCTATTTACAACAAAATAAACATATAAATTTATTATTATGCAAAAATTGAAAAAAACAAGAAGTTAAATATCAAAGAAAAACTGATTTTAAATTTTTTTAAAAAAGTTGATTTAAAATTCTTAAATTTATGCCAATTCAATGCTTATTGTTTAATATCAATATCTGAAATAGTTTTTTAAATATATATAACAAAAAAAAAGTAAATCACTCGGAGTATTATTAATTATAAACATAGTTTATGTAATTAGAAATACTTTAGTGAATATTTTGTTACATATTAATGCCAGAAAAAAAAAGTGAGACTTTCACACAATAAAATGGTAAATGATCCCAAATATAATTTGGGCGATGGTGGGAATTGAAGCTTGGTCAAGAGGCATAGACAAGGACTACCTCACCACTAGGACAGATACAAGTTTTATAAATTATACTCATCAGAATAATATTAGTCAGATGTCGGATGCTACTTGAAATTGCAGTTAAGCCAACTCAGGTAGTTTAAGTGCTTCTTCTTCTTATAAAGAGGGAAACTCATTCGTCATCTTCTTCTATCTATTCACTGCTTTCTCGCCGAAATCCATCTCGACAGTCTTCCTTTTCTATCTCTCCACAGTCTTCATCGATTCTCCTCCGCCATGGTTGATCAGGGCTCTTCTTCTGCGAATCAAGCTAGACGCCGGAGGTTTGGCGAGGTCGATGGCTCATACGGAGAGCACAACCAGTTCCGATCACAATCTCCGTTCTTATCGTTTGAAGAACGCCTCCAAGTCAGTCGTCTCATCTACTCTAATACCCTTCCGGCTGTGGGAGGCTACTCTCGCCGCCATAGCACTGAAGAAGCGGCAATCAGGTACCGCGATCTCTGTCTCCGAGGGTTTATAGCTCAAGGCTCTTTAGATCCTAGGACTTCTGAGTTCAAGGATGTGTTTGAGATAATCGATAGCTTAGGTTGGTCCTATACAGTGTTGCATGTGAACCCCTTCTGCCCTAGAGTTGTTAGGGAGTTCATCTCGAACCACCCCTATGACGATGAGTGTACTCTCATTCGTGGGTATTTGTATCAGTTCACACCTACTGTGATCAACCGCCTGATGAATACACCCTCTGTTGACCACTCATTTGAATGGGAATATGTCGATCTGAATGAGGCAATATCACTTCTAACTGGAAATCAATGCTCGGAGTGGATTGGATTCAGCCTCAACGATTTTCTCAAACACTTCAAAGTTCTCTACCGAGTTTGCGAGCTCAATTGGCTTCCAGGGACTGATAGTGATTCAATGATCAAGAACCGACTGCGTCTTATCTTTGCTGCTGCCACTGGTAAGAAGATTAGCTTTGGTCATCTGGTATATGATCAAGTGACAGACATGACCCGCAGCTCAGACCCGAAGCTAAGCATCATTTTCCCAAACCTGATATACCAACTCTTAGTGCTTCAGAAAGAGATTCCTCTGCTTCCAGGAGACGAAGACCCTATTGGGAAAGGTGTTCCTATATATGGGTTCACAGGTGACACAAGTGGTCGAAGGACACGTAGACAGATGAATTAGTCCTCTAGCCAAGTGATTTTTTGTTAGGTCATCACCTCTTAAGGTATGTGACTTAAGTATGAACTTTTTTTGTTAAGTTGTTTGTGTATGCAACTCAAACCAGACGGATGTAATGTCAGTGAATGTTGTGTTTTGGGTTTGATGTTTTAGTCTGAATGGAAATGTTGTGTTGGTATGTAATTAGTCTGGAAATTAAAATGTTCGAGTATGGAGTTAGTCTGCAAAAGAATGGTTGGTTTACTTAGTCTTAGAAAAACCTTCTAATCATAGTTTGTGCTTACACGTTACGTTACGTTTTATTTAAAACAGAGAAACAAAAATATAAACGCTCAAATCTTCATATCATCCTTGATTATGGAAAATATACGATTCCATTATTAGATCATAAATACAAATTATATTGGATCTAAACAATTATGTTGGATCAGTAAAATTTAAAAACCTATTGAATACAAGAAAAGTAAATATTGTGAACATAGTGAAATAGATATATTTGTTTTAATATAGTAACATATATATAGTTTCTAAAAGAAATAGTAAAATATGTAATAAAATAGTGAAAATTATAATTAAGAATAAGTAAACTAAATTTTTTATTAAAACTTAAAATATATTTTATTATTTTCCTTTTTTTAGCCTGTTCGATTATATTCACTAAGTTCAATGTTAAAAAACTTCATAAAGCCACTTAGAAATATACATATTCATAACCAATTTTATGGATTAAGTGTATGTATTTTCTTGAGCCCTCATATAATATTTAAACTGAAATTATTCATATAAATAAAAATTACTCCCTCCATTTTCTAATAGATGAGTATTAGAGATTTCTTTTACCAAACTATATACCATTTATTATTTTTATGATGGTTTTTAATATTTCCTAATATATATATTCTGATGGTTGAGTTGTGATTAGATAGATAGTGAAGGTATTTTTATTTTAAAATATAGAGAAACAAACTAAAAGTTTTTTAATTTGTGTGCATAAATACAAAACATCAAAATATACAAACAGAAGGAACATAATATATTTATTCATGTATAATTAAAATTTATAACTATTCATATTTACTCTTATCATTTGTAGATGTTATTGTTAAGAACTAAATAAGAGTCATGCATTTTGGTTTATTATATATTATTCCTTGCTACTTACCAGCATAATAAAAATTAGAATATTCTTGAAATATAGTTATTTAGATTATATATATAGTTAAATATATATTCTCTACAGTTTAGTATTTTTACTGACATTTTAAACAATTTTCTTTTAAACAAAAAAATCTTTCCACACAAACAAATTTGAATATTTAGAAAGTATAAAAGTTAAGTAAAAAAATGCAAGTTTAGTGATTTAAAGTAACTTTTAACAAATTATTTATCAATTTCACATTTTCTCACCATCCCATACATATCCAGATAGTAAAAAAAAAGAATCATGCGTTTTGCTCATATTTAAAACAAACTACTATTTATATTCTCATTTAGATATATGTGTAATATATATGTATTAAGCACTATCACCTTTAGATCCAATATGATTTGTATTTATTAGTTACCATATATACATAAAGACCTACGTTAAATAAGGGATGTCGTATAATTGTCTAACAAGCAATAATTTTATCGAGTATATCTTTGGACGGGAGAACAGAGAAACACAGATCAAAATACATATTACTCACCCACGAACTGAACAAACGCTGTCGGCCATCTTCGCAAGCCAAACTTCGTGTATACCCGGAATGGACTCCACCTCTTCTGAGCAAAATGTAGAAAATGCAGGTAATCACGTGTTCCACTTCATCTCTTATTGGACTACATATTAGGAAAAATATTATAATTTGTTTAGTTACGATTCATGCATATTCATGATTAAGTTTACGATTCCTAAACAAAAAAAAATAGCGCGATACTTTAAGATAAACTGTTGCGCAGAGTAAATTTAGAGTTGTGAATAACTATAATTAGAATGGAACAACATAATAGATCTAAATAATCACAGCAGCTATGCGATTATGTCGGTTGAGGTCATCTATACTCTGTGCAAATCAAATCAAATATGATTGCTCTGTTCTAAGTTCAGAACTCACTAGAAATCTCTATTTTTTATAAATCAAAACATGTTCGGAATATTTTATAACCAATAGTTCGCCATATGATATTCATCCTTATTGGATATTAATTTATAGCTTATAAGAACCAATTTAAAGAATCAATAAATGGAATTTTATGGATCCATCAAACTATTAATCAAAAGGGGAATTTATCTCAATAAAATTCATAAAAAAACTGCATTTGTAAATACACATAAGTATATTATAACTATTTACAACTTATAGACAATTTTCATGATTTTACACGAAACTTTTCAAATATACTTACAGATAGTCTCTAAATTGTTTAGGTTGATAATAGACTATGAATGCTATAATTATTTTCTAGAATATATATATATATATATATATATATATATATATATATTAGTCATTTTTAAATAATTTTTAAACAAAAGATATGAATAACAAAATATGTTATTCAACTAATTCTTCAGTTATAATAGCATCACAAAAAAAACAAAAGGTTAAAACAGTTCAAGCTGCGTAAAACATCTGCTTATTGATTCAATCTGTAACGCCATATGTATATATAAACCCAATGACTCATTACCTTTGAGTTTGTACTGTATAAAATCAATATTATGAGAAGAGATTCTTATTATGCGAGCTTTGGGTATAAAAAAAAAGTTGACTAAAAATCTTAGTTGATGATTTCGAATAATTTAATGTTCCAAATAAAAAATCCTCTGACCTATTTTTAAAACAGATTCTTTTTTGATAGTTATAAATTTCGTAGTTGTCCGTACTCTTATTTGATTAACTCAATATAGAGCGTAATTATAACAAAAAAAATACAAATATAACAAACAATATACGAGGAACGCATAGTACATTATGGGAGATAAAAAAAACTTGGACTCTGAATTTTAATAATAACAGTCTTTTCATAAACAATAACATGAGTTCACATTAATGGAATATGAACGTGACTTTGTCTAAAAAGGGAGGGAGTGTATCGGTAAATATTATAAATATAATAAGTACATATAGTCAATGATTTCGCTATATCTAAACACTTAATTACGTCCAAGTGATCCTCATGATTGAGAAATCATATTTTAGTTATATCGAGAGGTAAAATATTTTATCATTATTCACCTACGATTTTCATAAGTATTATCATCGCATTAATTTATAAATAATTTAAAATAACTATTCCTACCTAAATTCCTGAGTTTGTTATATTTATCTTGATCATGCTTTCCCCGGAATAATATTTCTTTTAAAAAACTTCCCCCTCAATTTCATATTGATGTTAGTTCTTAAGGTACTAATATTCCTAAATGTTTTTATTAGTAATGATCGAAATCATACTCATACCGTATGGCTCTTATATATGTTGCCGGACAATATTAGTAATTAGCTAAGATTTAAAATGCAGAGTCGTCGTCCCCGATAACACATAAAAGAAAACGAGGTAGTCCGATCGGCTCACGTACCAAATCGAAAGGTATGTCTTTATTCGAGCATACGAATTATTTCAAACCAATAATGTTGATTTGAACATTATTCTTATTATGAATATTTATCAGTTCTTCAAATACACAATCGACCGGCATTCAAACCAACATTTTACGACTGTAAGTTTCAATGGACTCTAATAACATATATTTACCCTTTTTATACATTACACTAAATGTTTTTCAATTAAAACAAACAGGTGGATGCGAGAAATGCGACTCTTATAGTAAGGAACTTAATCAGGAATCCAATATATTATACATTATATCCTCTTATATTAATAGATTTGAAATATATTAGTTAAACAGAAAAATGCCCGGGACATGCGGAGAGCCGTGTTGCTATCAACGAACTTCAGCACTCTCACAAGGTAAGCATCATATCTACCCTAATATAATAAGGACAAATACTTTTATAATTGTGATTATAATTGTTTGCGTATAAATTCAGATGCTCCATCACAATCACTGCTTCAAAGACTGGAAAAAGGTACATACTATATATATATGGTTAATCTGAGATAAAATATTTTAAAAATATTAATGTACATACAATAGTTGTTTTTTTCTTATTATATGTTCATATTACGTTAATTATAATATCTGGTTAATAAAGTTTATATCCCATATGACTCCTTCACAGTTTTACATACAATACCAATTGGTCCCATAAAAAATATTAAATAAAAATGAAAAATATATATGTGTATATATATAGAGTATCAATAATTTTTAAAAAGGTATTAATAAAAAGATCTTATACATACAGGTTCTGCTGTTTTTCTTAACGAAAGTTAAACTCCGTACAATACTCTATTATAAATAGTCGAAATAAAAACAATGTCACACATTATTTAATACATATAAGGTCTCTACATCTAAAGTCGAAGATAACCCAATCGTAGAATGCACGAAATGTGGCACGCTTATGTGGACATCAGAGAGCACTGGTACGGATTCGAGAACCGGTGAACCGACGTTCAAGATTTGCTGTAACCACGGCCAGATGAAGCTTCCACCGATCAAACAACCTCCAGCCCTGTTAGAAGAACTTCTCCGGTCTAGGTCGTTTCGGGATACTATCAGAGTCTATAACTCTGTATTGGCTTTCACATCAGTTGGGATGAAAATGGATTATAGTGTCGTGCATACGCCTGGTCCATACACTATACGGATCCAGGGTCAGACCCACCATAGAATTGGATCGCTTATACCCCAGCAAGGCCGTCTCCCGGAATATCTCTAGCTTTATATATTTGATACAAGCAACGAAGTCAAAAACCGGTTGAATGCGATGGGTCAAACCACGGGTGAAGGTAACCTTGATGAGTCAACCTTACAACGCCTAATTGAGATGGTTGACGAGAACAATTGTTTGGCTAAAATATTCCGACGAGCACGTGACCACTACGAAAAAGGAGAAGAGTTCAGTGTTAGGTTGCTCCCAGATAAAGGAAAAGGTAGAGAATACGATCTTCCGGGCACAAGCGAGGTCGCAGGCCTCATTGTAAAGGATATGTCATCGACAATTGGGTTACGAGACATAGTGGTTCAATTCCAATCTGAAACTTTGCAGCAATTACGTGACGATCACCCTCTATACATGAGTCTACAATACCCTATGTTGTTTCCATATGGTGAGTATGGCTTTCACCCAGAGATCCCCCTAAATCTTGAGATAGGCAGTTCCGAAACAAGACAATTCCTGACCATACATGAATACTACTGTTCATTGATCCAGACACGTCTGGGCCAAGGAATGACATTGGTTAAAGGAGAGCGTCTCTTCCATCAATTTACAATAGACGTTTATACAGCAATTGAGGAAGATCATCTAAGGTGGGCAAGGAATAATCAAGATGTCTTGAGGGCCGAGCTATACATTAATGTTCTAGACGCTGTAATCAAAGGTGACACAGACGCTAAAATTGTTGGCCAGAGGTATATATTGCCGCTGAGTTTCACTGGTGGGCCCCGATACTTATTTGAGAAATATTATGATGCAATGGCAATTTGCAGAGACTTCGGCAATCCAGATTTGTTTGTCACAATGACGGCCAATCCTAATTGGATTGAGATTAAAGAGCATCTTATGAGATATGGTGGAGACTCACCCAATGATAGACCAGACATTGAATGCCGCATCTTCAAATTGAAATTAGATCAACTACTCACAGATTTCAAAAAAGGGACTTTCTTCAAGCCGTATACAGCTGCGCTACACAGAATAGAGTTTCAAAAAAGGGGTCTTCCTTATGCTCATATATTACTGTGGTTTGGAAACTGTTCCAGGACATTGAGTGCAGAAGAAATTGATCAGATAATCTCAGCCGAGCTACCAGACAAAGATGAAGATCCAGAGGCTTATGATTTAGTAACAAAACACATGATCCATGGTCCATGTGGTACACTTAATCCGAGGTCACCATGTATGGAAAATAATGTGTGCACGAAAAAGTATCCTCGGCCGTACAACAATACCACCTCGATTGACAAGTCAGGTTATGTGTTATACCGCCGCCGCCGGAACGAGAAAGCAAGTGCGGTAAAGAGTGGAACAATCCTAGACAACCCTTCTGTTGTGCCCCATAAAATCGAGCTTCTAAAAAAGTACAATGCTCATATTAATGTCGAGTGGTGTAATCGAACAAGTGCGGTGAAGTATTTATTCAAATACATAACCAAAGGTGTTGACAGAGCATCGGCTGTTATCGAGAAAGGAAATATGGAAACTACTTCTGAAACAGCGACCTCGGATGGATCAAATGAGAGAGTCATCAAGCAACGCAATGAAATCCAAGATTACATCGACGCTCGATATTTGGCTGCTTGTGAGTCTATGTGGCGGATAAACGCATTCCACATACACAAAAGAAAACCATCAGTTGAGAAGCTTATCATTCATATGGAAGGCGAACATAATATCTCAGTCAAAGAAACTGATAATCTTGGCCGTGTAATCCGTAAGCCGGGCATCGAAAAAACAATGTTCACTGAGTGGATGGTTTTATGCAGAACGTCTGAGTTTGCAAGAACATTAACGTACGTGCAAATCCCAGAATATTTTGTCTGGAACAACAGTACTAAAGTCTGGTCTCAACGTAAGAAAGGCAAAGCCGTTGGCAGAATCGTAAATGTTCATCCATCATCAGGTGATCGTTACTTTCTAAGAATCCTTATAAATAAGATTAAGGGTCCAAGAAGTTATGATGAGCTCAAGACTTACAACAACGTGAAATATCCTGATTTCAAATCAGTTTGCTACGCACGCGGCTATTTGGAAAACGATATTGAGTGGCACGAGACAATGTCAGAAGGCGCTAAATGGGCTACCCCATATCAACTCCGTGATATGTTTGTCACCTTCTTGACGAACTGCTTTGTTACGAGTCCAAAACATTTATGGGAACACTCTTGGAAATCAATGAGCGAGGATATATTACACAAGAGGCAGAGAATCATGGGTCATGCGAATCTGGAGCTAGATGATGAGACTCTTGAGCAGTACACGTTAATCGAAGTAGAGAAATTAATGCGAATGCATGAGCGATCTTTAAGCGATATTAAAGATATGCCGAAGATCAAACCTGTTCTGCTGAGAGAGCTGGGAAACAACTTGTGGACCCATGAATTGGATTACGACATCGCTGAGGAAACGTTAAGACATCACAAGCAATTTAGCCAGCTTAACGCAGACCAGCGTGCAATTTACAATTCAGTCCTAGAATCTGTTGACAAAAGGGATGGAAAGCTATTCTTCGTATACGGTGCAGGCGGCACAGGTAAAACGTTCCTTTACCAAATCATCATATTGAGAATACGATCCAAAAAACAAATTGTTCTACCGGTCGCCTCATCTGGGATAGCATCACTGCTCCTACCTAACGGTCGAACATCACATTTTCGCTTCAATATCCCTTTAAAGCTCGATGAAAATAAGCTATGCAATATCAAACCCGGAACAATGCTGGCTGAGCTAATCGAGAAGACGGATCTTATAATATGGGACGAGGCTCCTATGACACATAAGCATGCTTTTGAGGCTCTGGACAAATCTCTGAGAGATATAATGTCTAGAAAAGATATAGCCGCGAAAGATCTGACTTTTGGCGGCAAGACAGTTCTTTTAGGCGGCGATTTTTGACACACTACCTGTAATCCCACGAGGCAACAAAGCCGATACTGTCCTAGCTTCAATAAGTCACTCATACCTATGGCATAGCTGCCACAAGTTCTCTTTGAAGACAAATATGAGGCTGAATCAGGAAGAAAAGGAGTTCTCGGATTGGCTCATACAGGTCGGAGAAGGTCGTGTAGAAACTGACTTGGGAGAAGAGTATGATAACCACAATGAGCAAATGATATCTGTTGATGATTCACTGATTCGAGAATGTGGTGAGGATCCATTGAGAGAGGTTGTTAATGCCGCATACGGAGAAGTCCATACAGTCCCAACTTCCCAGAGCTACTACACTGATAGAGCTATACTCACACCACGAAATGAAACTGTGGATGAGATCAATGCCTATACATCTCTCATACTGACAGAAATTCAAAAGATTATTTCAGTTTCGATAGCTTTGAGATATCGGAAACTCAATCAGATCAAAACGAGACACTTTACCCGGTAGAGTATCTCAATTCCCTAGAGTTTTCAGGCTTGCCTTCGCATAAACTCATTCTGAAGATTGGGGCCCCAGTTATGCTTTTACGGAACATAAATCAGAAAAAAGGATTATGCAACGGTACCCGTATGATCCTAACCCACATAGGTGACCGCTTGCTGAAAGCAGAGATTGTCACTGGATCGCATATCGGAAAAGAGATATTGATTCCAATAATTGTTCTTCTGCATGATGAAACAAATCTATCGTTCACCTTACGTCGAAGGCAGTTCCCTATAAGATTGTGTTACGAAATGACAATCAATAAAAGCCAAGGTCAGAGCTTAAAGGAGGTCATTCTATATTTGCCAAAACCCGTGTTCTCCCATGGTCAACTCTATGTGGCTTTATCACGTGTCACAAGCAAAACGGGATTAACTATCATCAAAGGCGAAGATTCCCACAGACTTAAGGTGAAGAACGTTGTCTACAAAGAGATCTTCAAAGGTCTTCATCCCCACAGAGGTATTACCAATTAAATTCCAAACGTCCCACATCCACCATTTTTTTAGAAAATCCTTTCCTAACTTAAAGTTCACGGCAGATTTACAGGGCCCACACCACCACTTTAGTAAGCTACATACTTTTGAGAAGGAAACACACAATTCTTATGCAACCACGAGAATCAGGTATCTATTTATATACCTAATCATTAAATCGTTTAAAAATTTATATAAGTATACTAACTTGGTCTTTACCTTTTGCAGATCGTTTCTTACAAAAGACTCCATCGCAACATTTCTTCTTCGGACGCTTTTTTCTTTTATATAATTTTTTTTTGGTACTTGAATTTACTCTATTTCTTAAAATTCGCTATCAGATCATCAACAGTTCATCTTTCTTTATATATATTACACTCATGCCAGAAAAAATTATAAAGACTATCAAAAAAAAACTTAAAAAAACACTTATCCGCGCGTAGCGCGGAGATTGAATCTAGTATATACTATACTAAAAGCCAAATATGCTCAACATATAAGGTGTCCACGTAGGCTTGAAAATTCTGGTCAATCAAAATACATCAAATAGACACATCATCAACTATAAGCCAAATAATATTATCAAAACATGTTTTTCATTTCAATGTGGCCGCTTCCCATTCTCCTCTTTAATGTATACGTTCCACATTTTAAAAGCTCACTAAGCTCAATTATTTAGTGCAACAATCCCACCAGCTGCATGAATCGATTACCATTCCATCACCTCCACACCTTATATATCCCTCATCTCTCTCTTGATTCTCCCCTTCACCAAATACTATACTAAAAGCCAAATATGCTCAACATATAAGGTGTCCACGTAGGCTTGAAAATTCTGGTCAATCAAAATACATCAAATAGACACATCATCAACTATAAGCCAAATAATATTATCAAAACATGTTTTTCATTTCAATGTGGCCGCTTCCCATTCTCCTCTTTAATGTATACGTTCCACATTTTAAAAGCTCACTAAGCTCAATTATTTAGTGCAACAATCCCACCAGCTGCATGAATCGATTACCATTCCATCACCTCCACACCTTATATATCCCTCATCTCTCTCTTGATTCTCCCCTTCACCAAAATCACGGAAAGTCAATTATCAGAGCAATCGATGGCAACCCAAACGGGGAAATCAACCGGCGAGTCCCTCACCCCTCTGTTCTTTCCGTTTGTTTGGTTCAAGAACGTCACAGAGGAGAACACACCGCAAATCAAGCCAGATATGGAAGCAACTGCTATAGTTGCTTCATCGAAAAACAACGATAGCTCCACCGTGGACGATGAAATAAATCTGTTCAATGGTTCAGCTGATTCTTTAAACGGCAAACTCCCTGCTAGGCCTCTGATCATCTCAAAGTATACACCTTTTACTCTATTCCCTTCTCTCCCTCTCTCTCTCTATCCCTCTCTTGAGTAGTGTACTAATAACTAAATTGTAATTGCTGTCTTATCAGAGGCCAGAGAGCTCGATCCCACACGCAGCATCACTCTTTATATGTTGGAGCTAGCAGACTCTCGGGTTCCGTGGAAAATTCTATAAATGTAAGTAGTGCCTGTTATGTATATATAGAAACCCCGCATTTGTATTTTTTTGCTTGCACAAATAATTGACTGCTGATGTGTATATAAAAACTCCGCGTTTGGAATAGGATCAGCTTCTCATTTCGGTTCTGGTGATCTTAGGTACGTCTTCAGGTTTTTGAAGTTTTTTTAAATTTTTTGGAGAAGCTTCATTTGTTTTCGATGGTTGGAAGTTGGCTGCGACCAACACTGTTTGTTTTGCAGCAAAACAGTTCATTGCAATGAAAATTTCAGGTAATCTATAGGTCTTCGTTATGACGCAATTCTTTGATTTGTCAACAGTTTTTGAGCATTTGAGAAAGATGCATATTTTCAATTCTATGAAACATTCTCCTAGAACTTCCCTCCACTAAACACTTGATAAGCTTCTCAGAGTTTTTGTCTTTTAAACTAGAGGTTATATAGCATCAAGAATCTGTGATTTGAGGGTTACTTCCATCTGTGTCAGTGTTTATGACAGATTGCTCAGGTGTTTCAATCTTCTTATGTTTGTTATTCTTTTTTTTTTTTTGCATTTCTGGAAATAATCATTTTGATTCTGCAGATTTGAGTGATAAATTGATGGACCTGATGGTAAATGACAAACTGTACTTTGTATATACGTACTTCCATATGATATATCACTTTTTGGTTACAGCTCAATTATTTCCTGCCAATTTTAGGTGCTAAAAGAGGCCAATTTGACAAATGATTTCATGTCTGTTCGGTTCTAAACCTTTGTCACTTTGGTGGTGCCAAGCTCGAAGGTGTCAGTATCCCCTGTTGGGTTTTCCAGCTGTAGATATGGCCTGCTACTACAAGTGGAAACTTGGAGGTGGCATACACTCACAAAGAAGAATACGTACATTGCCTTGCGTTGTGGGTTCATGTTATCCTCTCTTTACGTTCTACGTATATGTAACTAATCACTTTTCACCGGTTAATTTCGTTCATGGGGTGTTAGCTCTGTTGCGTGCATGATGCAGAAGCCAAGCTGGTACTGTTATGCTCCTGAAACGACTACTTCTAGCACCTCTATGACTTGCCATTGTAAGTCCTTCAATAGATTTTGTTTCATGAGTCCATATTTGTGTTTCCTCTTCAAAAGCTTAGTTGTTCATTCTTATGTAAGGTTTATGGGAAGGAGCAGAAGCTTAGCGAAGCAAGAGATATGGTCGATCCAAATAGGCTCTGGGGCCATCTATTACCCTTATGACGGAATTGGTCAGTTGAAGTTTGTAAGTGGTGTACAGAACCATTCAGCATTGAGACGTGTAATAGAGCTATGCCTATGTCTATGATAATGGTACCTTCACAAATTAAAGTCTATATTGAAGTGGAGTACTCATCTCAATCGATTCATTACGTGAACCAAATTTTATTTTCAATAGGTAAAATAACTATATTCAATACCATCACCAAGGAGCAGAAGAGATGAGTGGGAAACAAAGAGTAGAGAAGTCTGAAAAGAAGATGGTGGAGAAAACAATGATTAAAAGATACTATCAAGTCGAGTACTCAGATGAAGAAAAGATTGAATAGTACCCTTTGTGGGAACCGAAATTCACACCGCAATTTCTGATAAAGATTTGTGGAGGAAAACCGAGTTAACCCGATCTTCCTTGAAGGTCCCGGATATCTGCTGGGCTGCACACGAAACAATCAATAAAAATAGAAGTTGCGAAAATGGAAATCGTAAAAGATGAGCGGAAGAAAGATCTTATTTCTGAATTCGCGTTTTGAGCGTGAACAACAGGTGAGAAGTAAACTACAAGAGCTGTCGAAAGGTCCGCTAGTCCGGTCGCCTAAGTCTATCCTAGTTGAGTCGCAGCTCGCTAGTGAAAACATAAAAGAATGCTTAAATCGCTCTAAGTGCTAAGTGTTCGAAAATTTGTGATCTGGTTTGCTTCTTGCTCAAAGCTCTCCTTATATACTTCTCCTATGACGGTCTATCCTCTCGTGGCTGAGTCGGCTTTTTCCATTTTCGTCCATCTTCGATTATCGGAAACTTGACATTTATCTTCGGAAATCTTGACATTTATCTTCCGAAACTTGATATTTATCTTCCGAAACTTGACATTTATCCCTTATGTGAGGATAAAGATAAACCGTCATAGTTATCCTCCCTTTCGAAAATCGACGAGCCGCTTTGGCCATGTTGGGCTTTAGCGCTTTTACGGTTTTCAAAGGACAGTCTTTGTCTCGGTGTTTCCGGGAACCTCAATTCCTTGTTTAGTCGAGGAAGTGGCGTTCTAGAGTAACCGTGATCATACCAAACTTGCGATTGATCCCAACAAGCTAAGATGGGATCGAACCGCAAGATAGGAACGAGACCGACGAAGGTCGTGGACCGACGCCAGGCCGACGCGCGACGGTGCCGCCAGGCCGCCCGCTGCGACGGTGCCGCCGGGCCGCCAGGCAGGCCGCCAGCGCCGATTGCCGACGGTGCCGCCGCCAGTCGACCGCGGCGCCGGGCGCTGTGCCAGGCCGCTGGCGCCAGGCGCCCGCGCCTGCGTTGCCGCGCGCCAGGCGCCGCTGGCGCCAGAGCCCGCTGTCCGCTGCCGGGGCGCCAGGCCAGCCTGCCGGTGCCGCTGGCGCCAGCAGCTCATGCCGCGCTGGCGCCAGGCCGGTGTTGCGGGCGGCCAGCCAGTTCGCAGGCCGGCGCCAGTCGGTGCCGCCGGCGCCAAGCCAGCTGTTCGCGTGCGGGCGCCAGGCCAGCCTGCTGCGCCGGCAGGCCAGGCTGGCGCCAGAGCCAGCGTCCAGGTGGGCTGGCGCCAGGCCAGCCTGGCCCAGCCCGGCGGCCCCATGGCCGGGCGCTGGGCGCCGTGTGCCAGCCGTTGCCTGTGGTTTGATCGATTCTTCCTCGCTTGTTTGGGAAAATCTTCGAAGTTTTGGAGGGTCTCTAGTAGATCTCGAGATAATTGTTTCCAACGAGATTCCGCGAGTATCGATTTTGAGATAGACTTAGATCTGCAGATTTTCCGTCGTCGGGATGAGAGCAATGTGGTTCGAAGTTTTAGATATGTTAAAAGATGAATCTTTTAAACAATCGAAGGTTTTACGAAGACTCATTGTAGATCTCGGACAATCCGCACATGGGTTTCAAGGGACCAAGATGCTGTCGTGCCGAGATTATGAGACGATCGCATGGACGGGCGCCAGGACCCTCGCCGTTGGCGCCAGATGGGAGTGGACGAGCCTTCCGTGAGTTTTATCGAGCGACGACCCGTTTCTTGGATTTGATCGTCGCTTGGCTTTTCTTTCGAGGATTTTCGGGTGACGATTTCGTCATTGACCGATTTTGACCCCAACAGTTAGCTTCCCGCTAGCTAGGAACGTAATGCCCGCCGATCCTAGCTTGCGGTATAGCCGCAGGGAAGGTGTTGAGACGTAATCGTTGTCAAAAATCGGGGTAAATAGTGATTTTACCTCCTTTATATGGAGTAAGAAATCTCATTCTTACTTCATCACAAGGTTTTTACTCTCTCTCTCAAGAATCCTTTCTCTCTCTTTTAAGAACAATGTCTTCAAGATCTTCAAAGAGAAACTCTTCCAATTCTTCCTCGGATGACTCTCCTGCCCATGTAACGTAAAGGTGAGGAGTCGGTCGAGGAGGAAAAGAAGAATGCGATAACCGAAGTCCTTGTAGGTTCGCCCCCAACACTGCCAGAGATCCCTGTTCCGAGGAGGCCTCTGAGGCAGCCCGGTGCTCCTTTTGCGCCGAGCTTGGTTTCTCGTCAATATCTCAAGGTTCTTCGAGATTTTTACCAGGTTCCCACAAATTCCGATTCCGCTGGTAACGAGTGCACGGAATCCTCCGCAAGGTTTCTTTACATGTTGCGGCTTTTACGCATCGCCGCATGTGGTTCCCAATTCCTGGTGCCATTGTTCGTGGCGCCACCGCTGAACTTTCGATCAGCCAACTCAGCGCTCCTGCCTTGAGAGTTGGCTCATGCATTGATCGCTAGCTACTTAACTCGGATTGATCTTGGTCCCGGCGATTTCGGTCTTTGGGGCACTCGGCCGACGGGAGTAATGGTTACTATTCCATGCTGCCTAAGAAGGATATGGCCGATTCAGGGACTACTTCAATCCCAAATCGTGGAGCGCTTTTCTTTGTTCAAATAGATGGCGAGTCTGTCGAGGAGAGCTGCCTCCATCTATTTCCGAGCATGGAACTTCAGCCACGCGCCATGCTGAGTCCTTGGTTCCTCCGTAGAAGAAAGAGTCCGAGACTATGGGAACCTATCGAGGTTTCCGAGGATACGGTGGAGGCCGAGCTGATGCTAACGCCGAGGATGGTGAGAATTCTCGAGGCGTGAATGAGGAAGTGGACCAGCCTGCTAGTTCATTTGGGATTTCCGTGATCCGATTTCAATGTTGACTTCCTTTGTGAATTGAATTTTTGGCCGTGGTGGCCGCTTTTAGTAATTTTATCCCGCGACCGCTGGAGGTTGCATTCTTATGTTTTGGGACTGGCCGCTGGTGGTTTTGAATCCCGCCGCCTTTTGCGCTTTTATGAATATGAAAATTTGCAGATTTCGCCTTTTGTTTTGATTTATACTTTCGCTGTGTAGAGGGAAGGATGCGAGTAGTCACTTCATCCTAACTCTTTTTCGTCGCTTGTCCGTATGCTACTTTTAGCAAGCGCTTTGTGTTTATAAGAGACATGTTTTGGGATCTCGTGACGATACTATGTATGTGATGTCAAGATCCAGCAAGACTGGGTTTAGGGCAAGACCTAGGTTTACTCTCAGCTTTGAGGCTGTGCGATGACTGATCGGCTTTCGCTTTGCTCTGTTAGTGATTTCTTCCTGATTCTTTCGCTTAAAGTCTGCGACTAGTCACGGCTTATATGACTTGTGTTAAAAGAATCGAGCTATCTTCGAGTTTATCCGAGATGCTAAACCAAAATTTTGGGTTTCTTGTATAGCGCTATGATATCCTTGTCGGATGTAAGAGGACCTTGTAGGTCTGACTACGATTTTGTATTGAGGAACGCTTTGTGAGCGTCCGTCGGGCCAATCGACGGGCGAGTTTTTAAGTCGCTGGTGGACTGTCTTTACGGATAATACGAGTTTTGTTATCTTTTAAGAAGTTGCGACGCCTCGCTTCTTTGAAGATATGATTTTCGTTTTTCCGCGCTGACGCTTAAGGAGCATGAAAGATAGACAGGATTTTATTAAAAATTTCGAAGTTAAAGTACATATGGATTTTTCGCATTTTGTGGGAGTATAGGAGTATACGCGACTCCAGTCCCCTTTTGGTGAGGGGATAGCTGAACTCGCTGGTTTCGACGAGCTGCCTACATACCTCTTTCGAGGATCAAGCCATCTCGTAGTTCTGATAGTTGCCGCTGACGCTTTTACTCCTCGGTGCCGCTCCGACCGCTGGTCGGATCGGTGGTTTGCGCGAGGTCGAGCTGTCCGCTTACGGGCGGTGGATTCGAGGCTTTGTCGCCGCCTTGAATCGCTGCCTGTTCGATGATTCGATCATCTTTCTTCGAAGTCTTCGGAATGTTGTGTGATTCCTTTGCTCGTTTTGGTTGGCCGCAGGCGTCCGATCTTTCGCAGTTTAAACTCGCTAGGTAATGAGTCTCGACGTTTCGACTACCCCGATGGCTGCGGTTCCGGTCGGAGTCGGGAACTTGATACCCAGGTGATATGTGGACGGTACTGCCTTCATGGAGTTGATCCAAGGGTTCCCATGATGGCGTTGTAGATGGCGGGTTGTCGATTACTGCAAACTTGACGATCTTTGTAAGTTCCTTTGCCATGACCGGGAGTTTTATTTTTCCGAGGGTCATGGTAGTGACGCCAAAACCCCGCCAAAGGTTTTGGCTCGGGACGACTTCCCAAGTGGGATCTTCATCCTGTAGAGGGTGTCGCTGAAGATGACGCTGACCGTGCTTCCAGTATCGACGAATGCGGCCGACTTCGACCCCGGATGACCAGGTCGATTACCAAAGGGTCGCAGTGAGGTTTGTCGATTCGACGGTCTCGTGTTCCTCGAAGCGATTGTGTGGTTAGGAACATCGCTGTCCGGGAACCAGTTGGAACTGATCTCGCTTTTCGCCGTAGGCTTTTATCGATGAGACAGAGTCTTGGTAGAACCGTGATCCTCCGATGATCATGTTTACCCTCGACCGCTGTTGTTCCTTGGTCGCCCTGTCTTTTCCTGATTGGTTTTCGGTCGCGGTTCGGAGACAGTTTTGTTAGTCTTTGGCGGTCGGAGTCCGGAGCAAGTCCTTTATACTCTTGACCTTTGATAGCTCGCCGGTGAGGAGTTTTGCGGCGAGCCGGCCGCCGAACCTTGCAGTTCGCAGTGGAGTGACCTCGGTCTCGTGGAACTCGCAATAGAGTTATCCTTGTACTGGTTCCTGGTCCAGGTGTTTCCGGAGGTTTTGCCTTGCTCGAGTTGATGGCGTAGTTATGCTCGCCTTGACGCCTTCCCCGGATGGACGATTTGTCGTTAAGAGGGTTTCTTCGACGCCGTTTTCTGCGGTCCGTGCTTCCGTGATAGAAGCTTCATCTCTTCTTCCATGATGATGAAGTTTGTTGCCTTGTGGAGAGTATCCTGGATTGTCCGCTGCTTTTCCAGAGTATCCACTTCGAACTTCGACTTGTACCAGAGTTTTCTCGTATGCCGACGACATTGTCGCTGATGCCCGCTACCTGGCCATCACCAGTTTGAACATTCGCATGAAGTCGCGGAGCTTACTCGCCTTCCTTCTGAGCTAGACTCCATAGATCCACGCCGGACGCTTCTATCCATGAACATGGAGTACCGTTTGAGAAACACCGAGGCCAGTTAGCGGAAGCTTCCGATGGAGTTCCTTTTGAGCCGAGAACCACTCGAGCGCAGCACCTTTGAGGTGCTCGACGAGAAGACAATGACCTGCGCCCCGCTCGCTCCAGGAGTTTGCACCTACCCATTGCGATCTGGAAGGACTGCAGGTGTGACTTAGGATCCGTCGTACCGCCATAGACCGGGATTTTGATCTTCCCCGGTCTGAGATGCGGTTTCCGTGATCCGAGTGGTGAAAGGCGTTTTCGGCTTCCTCGAAGTCTATCGATCTCGGGCGGAACTGGTCGCCTGATGGATTTGCGATTTCCGCTTTCACTTCAGCCACGGTCTTTTGAGAGATTCACGGAGATCATGGATCTCGCTATTGCTGCCGGCGTCTCAACCTGTCGACGCTGGTCGCGATAGATCCGCCTGATCTTCCGCGAAGTTCTTCCTGCTCCATCCAGTAGAGTTCTTCTTCCTCTTCGTCATGGACCTATCGAAGGATACCGCCGCCGAGCGGACTGGCTTCGGTTCTCCGGGTGGATGTCAGCGCTTCATCGGAAGGGTCCGATCGGTCGCTGATATCTAGATCGGCGCGCCGACGCCGCTTTGTTTCCCGCAGCCGGAGTGGAAGGTTCTGCGAGGTCGTTTGCTGTCCTTTCGAGCCGCTTCCTCGAGTGGGCTCTTTCGGGCATCTTTTTCGTGCTTCGAGATCCGGTCGAAGTCTCCCGCCGCGCGTCTTTGGTGGATCCGCTGCAACTTGCTCCACGCAGTTAAGGTATCGACCTGTTTTGGCGGCGAGGTTATCAGCTTATCCTGTTGTTCCGCCCGCCGGGCGGAGGTAAACAGTTCCTTCATCTGCCTGAGCCGTGTTTGCATCAGCAGGATCGTGGACGCGTCTACAGCTGGAGTCTTCAGCGTTGGCATCGACGGGTGTTCCGCCTAGCTGGCTGATCCTTGGTGGCGCGGCTGACATGATCGGCGGTGCAGTTGCGTAGATAGATAGATCCGTAACCCTCCTTCTAGCCAAATGGGGAACCGAAATTCACACCGCCAATTTCTGATAAAGATTTGTGGAGGAAAACCGAAGTTAACCCGATCTTCCTTGAAGGTCCCGGATATCTGCTGGGCGCATACCTAAACAATCAATAAAAATAAGTTGCGAAAATGGAAATCGTAAAAGATGAGCGGAAGAAAGATCTTATTTCTGAATTCGCGTTGAGCGCGGAACAACAGGTGAGAAGTAAACTACAAGAGCTGTCGAAGGTCCGCTAGTCCGGTCGCCTAAGTCTATCCTAGTTGAGTCGCAGCTCGCTAGTGAAAACAGAAAAGAATGCTTAAATCGCCTAAGTGCTAAGTGCTCGAAAATTTGTGATCTGGTTTGCTTCTTGCTCAAAGCTCTCCTTATATACTTCTCCTATGACGGTCTATCCTCTCGTGGGCTGAGCGGGCTTTTTCCATTTTCGCCCATCTTGGTCTATCCGCCGGCGCCAGGTGGGTGGCGCCAGGCCAGCCTGCCCAGCTGCCGCCGGCGCCAGGTGCCGCCGGGCGCCAGGCGGTGCCGGGCGCCAGGCCAGCCAGCTCTCGCGTGCGTGCCGGGCGCCAGGTTGCCGCCGGCGCCAGCCAGCCAGCGTGCCGCCGGGCGCCAGGCGGGTGCCGCCGGCGCCAGCCAGCCAGCCCCGCTGCGCGGCCAGGCCAGCCCACGCCCTGTGCCGCCGGGCGCCAGTGCCGCGGTGCCAGCCAGCCCCGGGCCGCCGTGCCAGGCCGCCTTGCCGTCTGTGGGTTTGTTCGATTCTTCCCTCGTCGGTTGTTTGCGGTAAATCTTTCGAAGTTTTGGGAGGTCTCTAGTCGTAGATCTCGAGATAATTGTTTCCAACGAGATTCCGCGAGTATCGGGATTTTGAGATGGACTTAGATCTGCAGATTTTCCGCCGCCGAGGATGAGAGCAATGTGGCTCCGAGTTTTAGATATGTTAAAAGATGAATCTTTTAAACAATCGGGAAGGTTTTACGGAAGACTCATTGTAGATCTCGGACAATCCAGACATGGGTTTCAAGGGACCAAGATGCTGTCGTTGCCCGAGATTATGAGACGATCGCATGGACGGGCGCCAGGACCCGCCGCCAGATGGGAGTGGACGAGCCTTCCGTGAGTTTTATCGAGCGGCGACCCGCTTTGATTTGATCGTCGCTTGGCTTTTCTTTCGAGGATTTTCGGGTGACGATTTCGTCATTGACCGATTTTGACCCCAACACCCTTATATGTGTTCTTTGTCTGACTCTAGAGCTCAAAGTTCTAATGGAAGGAGAAGAAACTGAAAGACAATGTGAGATCTGATGAGTTGAGGTTGGTTTCTTCTTCTACACGTCTCTGTGTTTTTAGGTCTTTAGATGGTCTTCCGATGTAACTTATACTATTCTTACATGTAATGCATTTATTTTAATTGGTCTTTTAGCAAAATAATATTCCTCCTCTCCATTCTATTAATAATATAATCTTCATACTTCTAACTAATGGTCTCTATAATATAATCCCAAATTATTTAAATTCATACATATTTAGATTCTTTTGAAAGAATACTAAAAATACATCAACATAATTGAGTATATTTATTTTTTAGGAAATAATCTTTATTACTGCAATGATTTATCTGTTTGGTACTATTAATTGAGTTTATTGTTGAGAAAATTTTAGGCGATTGAAACATTTTTAAAAGATTTAGTAAACTACTTAATTTACGTTTTGCGAGTCATAATATTCTAGCATGAATAAGGTAACGTTTTCATATGTATTGCACACAAATCTTTGGCTTTATTTTTCTTGATTAGAAACCGACATAATTAGATTTTTGGTCACGGTTCGAAGAGATTTAGGCAGTATGTAGATGCTTGTGTGCGTGAACTAAAAGTAGAAGTATGTGCATATGCCATATACACGTGCCAGGAAGGGGTTTGTCCATACAAATATTGGGATTGTTCTTTGAAGAAAGTCTAACATTGCGAAGAAGAGATCACGAAAAGAGCGAGACTTGGTGGCTGATGGTCAAAAGGGTTTTGTAAATTTGGAATCATTTTGGTCGGGGAAAAGAAACATGAGGCAGTGTTTATATTATGTTCTGAACTCCAAAGTTATTGTATGTTATTCTTACACCCAGAAACTTCAAAAAAGCACAAGAGAAGTGATGTACTAAGCTTCTTTTATTGTAACTCGATAATAATATTTTTCTTTTGTTACAACATAGAATCACCAATAAAATTGTCTTATTGCCAAAGATTTACAACAATGAAATTACTTTATTTGTTACATGATTGGCCTATAACTAACTTTGGGGTTTTTCTAGAGAAATATTTACACACATTTGGTTAGTACCACAGCTGTTATATAAGAGGTGTAAAATAGTGAATTTGTTAGAATTGTAGGGCAAGAGTTTATTGATGGAGAGTGTTTTGCACTGCTCAAAGCATATAAACGATCTCTTACTATTTTAATTATCATAAAATGAACTAACAATATATGTATCAAAAACTTTTTGGTTGAATTAATAAGAAGATAAGGATATATAGTATGATTAGTTGAGTAATTAGAAGATATAAAAAATAATATATACATAAATAAATATATATATATATATATATAGTTAACCTTTGGTTTTATCACCAAAATATGTGTTCGGTTTTATTTATAGTAACATAAATTTAAAGAAAAAAAGTAAGAATACATTATTCATAAACTCTTTTCATAAGAGAAATTCAAGAATAAAAAAAAAGTGGCGTATGTAAAAAAGTTACAAAAATTTATACAATGAATTATTCAATTTTAAATAGATTATCCGCACGTAGCGCGGAAACGAACCTAGTGATTATTAAATCTACATATTCTCCCATGACGAGAAGTCAATGGATGCATTTAGCAGAAATTCATGCCGCATTTTTTGTAACAAAAATATTCCTGCCGTGTTTCTGTATGCTGTCAATAATATGTTGTCAGTTTATCGAGAGTAATAATGCAACGACGGTTCTAACACAATACATTCTTTAATAATCAGTTTTAGGGTAAAAACAATGGTCTAGATAAAAACAGTTTTGAGTTTCCTCAGTCGTCCACATGTTAGGGTTTTGTTATATTATTATTATTTCATTTTTATACATTTGAAATAAAATTTAAATTTGATAGTTAAAATTTAATTTCAATATGTCTGGGTGTTCAACGATTTCATTTTTCTGAATACTGGTACGACCAACTACAACATCTTTTAGAATAATGTTAATTTTACAGAACGCAAAGACTGATAGACATGCATGTTCAGTATGATTGATATAGTTTATTAGAGGTTGCTAGGATGAATCCTATTATTTAAAAAGACTGACAGACATGCATGTTCAGTATGATTGATATAGTTTATTAGAGGTTGCTAGAATGAATCCTATTATTTATAAAGGTGTTATAACGAAAGAATTATCGATGCTACGTATCTTTCAAATTATATTTTCTCTAATTATTTATAATAGTCATGAGATCTATAAAACCATACTATATTAGTTTTTTAATCATTTTTATGAATAGACTTTGTGCATTAGTGTTCTGCTATGTCTCATTTACTTTTCACTGATTACTCCTTAGTTTTTAATTAGGAAACATAAGAAGAATGACTTAACCTTTCTCGCTCAACATCCACCAAAGAGTTTCAGAACAAGAAATAAACTATTCAAAGTCAGCGATTTCATTTTGCCAAAGGTACTCCTTCTCACGTTCAAGATAGCATTGCTAAATAATTTTAACTCATATATGAGCCTCTGGTTGATATTTAGGACTTCTGGAACATATGAGGAAAAAGAGAAAATAAGCATTCCAATATAATCATTAAACATGAAAAAATTATGGCTACTCCATACCTGGAGAATATTACTCTGAAGAACTCGGACGAAGCCCGTAGATCCGCCTTCTTTAATATAAAATACATAAATTGTATCCATATATATTGCATTATAGATTATAAAAAATTCAAATAGTTTACATGACATAAATTGAATCTATTGTAGTATACTATCACATAAGGTATTATGATATTCATAATTATTCATAACTATTGAACATATGTGTATAATATATACATATAATTTGATCTTCTAAGAAATAGATACATAAGAACACTTAATATATACACATATTTGTTGCCTAAGTAATATACAGCTACTTTATTTTGAAATTTTATAAATAAGTTTGTATCTAATTGATTTATATAGTATTTTACCTATATGATTCTAATTACATCCCGCAACATCAAATTTTTCTTGTTTTCAAAAAAATTATCTTTTTCAGAAAATAGCTTTAATATACTTATTTTTTCTTATATAAATATATTCTATTATATATGTAAGAAAATTAGAGTCTGGCATGAAACAGTTTATGCACATTCTTTATGCACTTTTTAACAACAGTTTTGGTTTTGAGAATATTCGATCGCATTAGAGCTGAATTGTTTTCATCTCAGTTAAGAACATATGATATGCTTGGTCAAGCTTGGGTCGAAGGAAGAAATCAGAATGGCTACGTGGAGAAGGAGAAAAGGTCTCTGAATCAACTGAAGGGTTTTCAGTTAGAGGTACGATTGGAGGTTTATGGAGTTTCTATTGTTCTCTGTTATCGCTTAAAATTTTACAACTTGAAACTTGTATTGAAATGTTTATTCTTGTGGCGATTTTTGTGAGGGGATCGATTTGAGAAGTTAGATTGGAAAATTCACCGGAGAATGTTTCCGATATCTTCTAGTGACAGTTAAAAATTGTAAACATTTCTTCATTTCAATAATACAAATTTTTGGAGAGATTCAAATTTAATGTGGATTTCAAAATTTAAGAGGATTCAATCTTGATAACTTCCCATTAATTAATGTTAATGTTAATTACTAAGAAATAACTAAAATATGATGTTTTCAGGGAGATCATATTATCATTTTACCTTATTTTTTTATGTACACACATAAGCCTGATATAGACAACAACACCGATTGATAGTTTTATTACTCAAATTCAAAAGAAATGTTACAACAAAGATAAGAAGGAACAATGAAGCAAAAGGGGAACGAACTTGCCGATTACACACACAAACCCATAATCCCTTGTTGCATGAGAACGTGACGTTCATTATTTTATTAAATCCAAGAAAATTACAAACACAAAAGCAATCACTGATTAAAAGAAACAAGAAAATAAGGCAATAAGTTCAAGCATTTGAAACCATACGAACTGTCTGTGGTTTAGGTCTCTCTTTATATGTCATAAGCATACAACTTAGACGCAAGGGTATAATGTGGGAGTTAGGTGGCCACAATTATTGAGGAGTACGTTGACATAGATGGGAAGGTTAAGGTTGATGCCAAGAATGTTAACCTTGAGTGCGGCACAGAGACAGGCTGCAGCCTCAAGGTCAACCAAGCCATCAATTAGTGAGCAGCATGGCTTTACAGGTGGGTATCCCAATACTATGTCAACTATATTGAGAACATTAGCGCAAAGACCGATCTCCAGGGTATCTTTAGGACAAGTGCCCAGAGCAGAAGTGTAAGTGAAGCAGAGGAAGTTGAGGGAAAGGAAGAGTGCAAGAGAGATTCTTGGAGCCATTTTTTGTGTACGGGGAAAACTCTAAAACAAAAGCTCAGGAAGTAGTAGTGTGTTTATATTTGTTGAGAAAGGTGGAGATATATCATGAGGGTTTAGTGGGTATTTATAGAATTTTCTTTAGGGGAGTAATCGGATGACTAGTTTTTCATATTTATTAATTATGAGTAGTCGACTATATTAAGTAGGCTTAACGGTCAATGCCTGATATAGTTGGCAATAAAAAGCAAAATTATATTGTACAAACTAATTATTTAGTTAGCAATAGATTGGACATCCCTACAACATTTGGTGGTAGAAACTAGAAATTGATACCCTAGACTAAATAACTATGAGTTTGTTAGTCACTACTCCCAATTTCGACGTTTAAAAAAAAAAATATAGTCAAGCTACCTTCACACCAATTTGGGTAACCGTCATATATAGAAACCAAAATGAGGGTAAAGAATATATACCTACAACTCGTGAGTTTTCTTTTCCGGGATAATGAACCACTAAATTGTTTTGCATTTATATACATAAATTATTTTTATTTAATTTATTATTTTATAGATACAACAAAACAATGGTATTCTCTCAAATTATTTGGAGTTTATGCTCAATACATACACCAACCTAAAAAAAAAATCTATTTCAGGAAACGATCATCACCGTTCAAATGGTCCAGTCACGTGAAGACTTCGAAATAAGAAGATGGATCTTCTGATTCAAACATGTTGCTGCTGGGACAAAATATCCATAAACTGGTTTTAAAGTTTCGCATTAAAATATTTAAATTCACTTTCATTATAATAGTAATTTAATTTATTATCCTTTTTCTTCAAGCGGTTTCGGAAAAGATTGTTTTGTCAGGTTAGGCTGTATATCACAATTCGCCTCATCCATATCATCCTTGGATAGAATTGATCTCAATTCGTTCAAGCCTGAAGGACAAGAAGGCACAAGGTGTTAGAAAAGTCAAACAACTTCGTTGTGATGCAAAATGCACCAATCATGGCTCAGAAGGAAGAGCACAGCAGCCAGTTTGTTGAAAACAGTATATTCGTTCAAGTACTGCTCTGCATGTTTGGAAACCTTTAGTGATTATATATCATTATTATTATAAATCAATACTATTAAAGTTGGATCATGCCCCATTGATAATATAGTTGGGTCTAATTTAAAAAAAAAGCGGAAGCAACGTTTAACTGATTATATACAGCATATTAATATAACTGCCTAAAAACCGGAAGCCAGCTATATTAGCATTAAAACAAAAACGGAAGCTATATGAGCACTATGTTTTTTTTTCCGACTCAAAGATTTATTGATTACTATTTTTTAGGACTAACCAATAGGAACCAAATATAGTCAAAAAAATCCTATTTTTTTGGATTATGCAGATATCAACAAAAAATTCTCGAAATCAATATTTATTTAACAGTTAAAAAAGTACATGATGTTAAAATAGGGTTTACCAGGGTTTAGGTGAAGTTTTAATGCAAATAAATCTTTATATAAACTTATTTAGTTTAACGGGGTTTAACTAGGTTATTCGATTAAAAATATTTTTTGAATGTGATTTTTTTTAAAGTTGGGGCCTATATATTCGAACAATTCGGTTTTCGGTGCGGGTTGGGTTTGATATTGGTTTTCAGATATAACATTTTAGGAACGGTTCGAGTATATAGGTCAGGTCTAATAGAGTATAAGACTTTGATTTTCAGATCGATTCTGAGTAGGATTTTTTGAGTATGAATATTCTTGATGAATTATGTTAGATAACTATTAAAAAATATAATATGTTGTAAACTTTAAGAATAAAGTTTAAAATAATTTCTAAAATGCATATAGCGTATAGTTATGCAACTTGACATATTTAATATAGTTACAAAAAATTATATTAAATTAATATTAAAATATAATTAAAATACAAATATAAAAATTTAATTTCTCAGAAAAAAATAAAATATATACCCGCCCTTTCAGAATCTGGTCATTATTAAATCTACATATTCTCCCATGACGAGAAGTCAATGGATGCATTTAGCAGAATTAATGATGAGAAGTCAATGGATGCATTTAGCAGAAATTCATGCCGCATTTTTTGTAACTAAAATATTGCTGCCGTATTTCTGTATGCTGTCAATAATATGTTGTCAGTTTATCGAGAGTAATAATGCAACGACGGTTCTAACACAATACATTCTTTAATAATCAGTTTTAGGGTAAAAACAATGGAATAGACAAAAAAACAGTTTTGAGTTTCCTCAGTCGTCCACATGTTAGGGTTTTGTTATATTATTATTTCATTTTTATACATTTGAAATAAAATTTAAATTTGATAGTTAAAATTTAATTTCAATATGTCTCGGTGTTCAACGATTTCATTTTTCTGAATAATGGTACGACTAACTACAACATCTTTTAGAATAATGTTAATTTTACAGAACGCAAAGACTGATAGACATGCATGTTCAGTATGATTGATATAGTTTATTAGAGGTTGCTAGGATGAATCCTATTATTTAAAAAGACTGACAGACATGCATGTTCAGTATGATTGATATAGTTTATTAGAGGTTGCTAGAATGAATCCTATTATTTATAAAGGTGTTATAACGAAAGAATTATCGATGCTACGTATCTTTCAAATTATATTTTCTCTAATTATTTATAATAGTCATGAGATCTATAAAACCATACTATATTAGTTTTTAATCATTTTTATGAATAGACTTTGTGCATTAGTGTTCTGCTATGTCTCATTTACTTTTCACTGATTACTCCTTAGTTTTTAATTAGGAAACATAAGAAGAATGACTTAACCTTTCTCGCTCAACATCCACCAAAGAGTTTCAGAACAAGAAATAAACTATTCAAAGTCAGCGATTTCATTTTGCCAAAGGTACTCCTTCTCACGTTCAAGATAGCATTGCTAAATAATTTTAACTCATATATGAGCCTCTGGTTGATATTTAGGACTTCTGGAACATATAAGAAAAAAGAGAAAATAAGCATTCCAATATAATCATTAAACATGAAAAAATTATGGCTACTCCATACCTGGAGAATATTACTCTGAAGAACTCGGACGAAGCCCGTAGATCCGCGTTCTTTAATATTAAATACATAAATTGTATCCATATATATTGCATTATAGATTATAAAAAATTCAAATAGTTTACATGAAATAAATTGAATCTATAGTAGTATACTATCGCATAAGATATTATGGTATTCATAATTATTCACCTAACATATATATATATATATATAACTATAACTATAACTATAACTAGGATAAGAACTGCGCTTTGCGCAGGGTGATCTTATATAATAAAAATTAAAAATATAATATTGACAAATTAAATATGTAAATGTGTTTGAATGTTTTTTAATATGCATACAATTGTGTTTATATATAATCATCTATATGTTAGGTTGAGCACCTCTAATTGTAATTGTGAACTGAAATCTGTTTTAAATTTATGATGAACCTGATCGATTTGAACTTAAAAATTGTTATCACCCATTTTATACCTATAAAAATCGTAATGTGGTCATCAAGTGAATTTTTCTTATAAAAACATGTTCTACAATTTTTTTAATATTTTACTTTAACATCACTGAGAACTATTTTAATGGTTTTAGAACCAGCAGCTTAGTATTATTTCCAAAATAAAATCACTTTGACCTTAGTATTCCACAAGGGTTTCAACTAGACGACTAAATTGATATATATATTATTTTAATGTGAATATATTAAATAAAAAACTATATTAATACAATTTTGTAATCATTTGTATCTTGTTATAACAAAACAAATTAAGCCATTGATCATAAAAATTTCAAAGTGGGATTTTAAAATTTTTAATAATTTATAGTCGTTTTAAAAAATTCAAAATATAACATATAAGAAAAAATCTAAAATTTTTTTATTATATGGTTAATTTGGTTGTTTAATATCTTTTAATAATATAAAAATAAACAAAAAGATCTAAGATACAAAAATTGTTATCAAATACTTATTATTCAGAATCATTAATTGTCATATATCGTTAATCATATTAGGTAATTCCGTAACTTTTTTTTAAGGAAAGTGCAAGAATTTTCTTTTGTACACTAATTTATAAATTTGATATTTAGTTTAATAAACAAATCTATATAAATTAAGATAGACCAACCTATTTTTCTGAGAATTCTGAATTTCATTTTCATGGTGACATGTGGCTACAAAATTTTTTTGTAATGTTTCTCAATTAATATATAATGGATGTTAAACCATTGATCATTAATTTTCAACATAATAATTTTAACAGTTTTAGTAATTTATTGTCATTTTTTAAAATTCAAAATATAACATATACGAAGAAATCTAAATTTTAGTTTTATAGCTAATTTGATTGTTTCATTTATTTTAATAGTATAAAATTAAACAAAAAATGATGGATGAGATATAGATTGTGATCAAATCTTTTATTATTAGAATCATTAGTTGTCATTTATATATTAGTCATATTTGGTAATTTTGTAGCTTTTATTTAAGGAAAGAAAATAAAATATTAATTGTACATTTTAATTAATTTTATGATTAGTTTAATGAAAACTATAATATATACTTAATTGGACCAACATATTTTCTAAGGATTCTGAATTTAATTCTGGTGATGACATGTGACTACACTTGAATGTTGTAATGTTTCTCATTTAATATAAAGGGATATGATTTTCTAAGAAATAGATACATAAGAACACTTAATATATATACATATTTGTTACCTAAGTAATATACAGCTACTTTATTTTGAAATTTTATAAATAAGTTTGCATCTAATTGATTTATATAGTATTTTACCTATATGATTCTAATTACATCCCGCAAAATCAAATTTTTCTTGTTTTCCAAAAAATTATCTTTTCAGAAAATAGCTTTTATATACTTATTTTTCTTATAGAAATCTATTCTATTATATATATGTAACGAAAGTTAGAGTCTGGCATGAAACAGTTTATGCACATTCTTTATGCACTTTTTAACAACAGTTTTGGTTTTGAGAATATTTGATCGCATTAGAGCTGAATTGTTTTCATCTCAGTTAAAACATATGATATGCTTGGTCAAGCTTGGGTGAAGGAAGAAATCAGAATGGCTACGTGGAGAAGGAGAAAAGGTCTCTGAATCAACTGAAGGGTTTTCAGTTAGAGTACGATTGGAGGTTTATGGAGTTTCTATTGTTCTCTGTTATCGCTTAAAATTTTACAACTTGAAACTTGTATTGAGATGTTTATTCTTGTGGCGATTTTTGTGAGGGGATCGATTTGAGAGTTAGATCGGAAAATTCACCGGAGAATGTTTCCGATATCTTCTAGTGGCAGTTAAAATTGTAAACATTTCTTCATTTCAATAATACAATTTTTGGAGATTCAAATTTAATGTGGATTTCAAAATTTAAGAGGATTCAATCTTGATAACTTCCCATTAATTAATGTTAATGTTAATTACTACGAAATAACTAAAATATGATGTTTTCAGGGAGATCATATTATCATTTTACCTTATTTTTTATGTACACACATAAGCCTGATATAGACAACAACACCGATTGATAGTTTTATTACTCAAATTCAAAGAAATGTTACAACAAAGATAAGAAGGAACAATGAAGCAAAAGGGGAACGAACTTGCCGATTACACACACAAACCCATAATCCCTTGTTGCATGAGAACGTGACGTTCATTATTTTATTAAATCCAAGAAAATTACAAACACAAAAGCAATCACTGATTAAAAGAAACAAGAAAATAAGGCAATAAGTTCAAGCATTTGAAACCATACGAACTGTCTGTGGTTTAGGTCTCTCTTTATATGTCATAAGCATACAACTTAGACGCATGGGTATAATGTGGGAGTCATATGGCCACAATTATTGAGGAGTACGTTGACATAGATGGGAAGGTTAAGGTTGATGCCAAGAATGTTAACCTTGAGTGCGGCACAGAGACAGGCTGCAGCCTCAAGGTCAACCAAGCCATCAATTAGTGAGCAGCATGGCTTTACAGGTGGGTATCCCAATACTATGTCAACTATATTGAGAACATTAGCGCAAAGACCGATCTCCAGGGTATCTTTAGGACAAGTGCCCAGAGCAGAAGTGTAAGTGAAGCAGAGGAAGTTGAGGGAAAGGAAGAGTGCAAGAGAGATTCTTGGAGCCATTTTTTGTGTACGGGGAAAACTCTAAAACAAAAGCTCAGGAAGTAGTAGTGTGTTTATATTTGTTGAGAAAGGTGGAGATATATCATGAGGGTTTAGTGGGTATTTATAGAATTTTCTTTAGGGGAGTAATCGGATGACTAGTTTTTCATATTTATTAATTATGAGTAGTCGACTATATTAAGTAGGCTTAACGGTCAATGCCTGATATAGTTGGCAATAAAAAGCAAAATTATATTGTACAAACTAATTATTTAGTTAGCAATAGATTGGACATCCCTACAACATTTGGTGGTAGAAACTAGAAATTGATACCCTAGACTAAATAACTATGAGTTTGTTAGTCACTACTCCCAATTTCGACGTTTAAAAAAAATATATAGTCAAGCTACCTTCACACCAATTTGGGTAACCGTCATATATAGAAACCAAAATGAGGGTAAAGAATATATACCTACAACTCGTGAGTTTTCTTTTCCGGGATAATGAACCACTAAATTGTTTTGCATTTATATACATAAATTATTTTTATTTAATTTATTATTTTATAGATACAACAAAACAATGGTATTCTCTCAAATTATTTGGAGTTTATGCTCCATACATACACCAACCTAAAAAAAAAATCTATTTCAGGAAACGATCATCACCGTTCAAATGGTCCAGTCACATGAAGACTTCGAAATAAGAAGATGGATCTTCTGATTCAAACATGTTGCTGCTTGGAAAAATGTCCATAAACTGGTTTTAAAGTTTCGCATTAAAATATTTAAATTCACTTTCATTATAATAGTAATTTAATTTATTATCCTTTTTCTTCAAGCGGTTTCGGAAAAGATTGTTTTGTCAGGTTAGGCTGTATATCACAATTCTCCTCATCCATATCATCCTTGGATAGAATTGATCTCAATTCGTTCAAGCCTGAAGGACAAGAAGGCACAAGGTGTTAGAAAAGTCAAACAACTTCGTTGTGATGCAAAATGCACCAATCATGGCTCAGAAGGAAGAGCACAGCAGCCAGTTTGTTGAAAACAGTATATTCGTTCAAGTACTGCTCTGCATGTTTGGAAACCTTTAGTGATTATATATCATTATTATTATAAATCAATACTATTAAAGTTGGATCATGCCCCATTGATAATATAGTTGGGTCTAATTTAAAAAAAAAAAACGCGGAAGCAACGTTTAACTGATTATATACAGCATATTAATATAACTGCCTAAAAACCGGAAGCCAGCTATATTAGCATTAAAACAAAAACGGAAGCTATATGAGCACTATGTTTTTTTTTCCGACTCAAAGATTTATTGATTACTATTTTTAGGACTAACCAATAGGAACCAAATATAGTCAAAAAATCCTATTTTTTTGGATTATGCAGATATCAACAAAAAATTCTCGAAATCAATATTTATTTAACAGTTAAAAAAGTACATGATGTTAAAATAGGGTTTACCAGGGTTTAGGTGAAGTTTTAATGCAAATAAATCTTTATATAAACTTATTTAGTTTAACGGGGTTTAACTAGGTTATTCGATTAAAAAATATTTTTTGAATGTGATTTCTTTTAAAGTTGGGGCCTATATATTCGAACAATTCGGTTTTCGGTGCGGGTTGGGTTTGATATTGGTTTTCAGATATAACATTTTAGGAACGGTTCGAGTATATAGGTCAGGTCTAATAGAGTATAAGACTTTGATTTTCGGATCGATTCTGAGTAGGATTTTTTGAGTATGAATATTCTTGACGAATTATGTTAGGTAACTATTAAAAAAATATAATATGTTGTAAACTTTAAGAATAAAGTTTTAAAATAATTTCTAAAATGCATATAGCGTATAGTTATGCAACTTGACATATTTAATATAGTTACAAAAATTATATTAAATTAATATTAAAATATGATTAAAATACAAATATAAAAATTTAATTTCTCAGTAAAAAACAAAATATATAACTGCCCTTTCAGAATCTGGTCATTATTAAATCTACATATTCTCCCATGACGAGAAGTCAATGGATGCATTTAGCAGAATTAATGACGAGAAGTCAATGGATGCATTTAGCAGAAATTCATGCCGCATTTTTTGTAACTAAAATATTGCTGCCGTATTTCTGTATGCTGTCAATAATATGTTGTCAGTTTATCGAGAGTAATAATGCAACGACGGTTCTAACACAATACATTCTTTAATAATCAGTTTTAGGGTAAAAACAATGGAATAGATAAAAAACAGTTTTGAGTTTCCTCAGTCGTCCACATGTTAGGGTTTTGTTATATTATTATTTCATTTTTATACATTTGAAATAAAATTTAAATTTGATAGTTAAAATTTAATTTTAATAGGTCTCGGTGTTCAACGATTTCATTTTTCTGAATACTGGTACGACCAACTACAACATCTTTTAGAATAATGTTAATTTTACAGAACGCAAAGACTGATAGACATGCATGTTCAGTATGATTGATATAGTTTATTAGAGGTTTGCTAGGATGAATCCTATTATTTATAAAGGTGTTATAACGAAAGACATGAGATCTTTCAAATTATATTTTCTCTAATTATTTATAATAGGCATGAGATCTATAAAACCATACTATATTAGTTTTTTTAATCATTTCTATGAATAGACTTTCTGCATTAGTGTTCTGCTATGTCTCATTTACTTTTCACTGATTACTCCTTAGTTTTTAATTAGGAAACATAAGAAGAACGACATAACCTTTCTCACTTGCTCAACATCCATCAAAGATTTTCAGGACAAGAAATAAACTATTCGAGGTCAGCGATTTCATTTTGCCAAAGGAACTCCTTCTCACGTTCAAGATAACATTGCTAAGTAATTTTAACTCATATATGAACCTCTGGTTGATATTTAGGACTTCTGGAACATATAAGCAAAAAGAGAAAATAAGCATTCCAATATAATCATTAAACATGACAAAATTATGGCTACTCCATACCTGGAGAAGATCACTCTGAAGAACTCGGACGATGCCCGTAGGCCCGCCTTCTTTAATATAAAATACATAAATTGTATCCATATAAATTACATTATAGATTATTTAAATTTCAAATAGTTTACATGAAATAAATTGAATCTATAGTAGTATACTATCGCATAAGATATTATGGTATTCATAATTATTCACCTAACATATATATATATATATATATATAACTAGAACTATAACTAGGATAAGAACTGCTTTGCTAGGTGATCTTATATAATAAAAATTAAAAATATAATATTGACAAATTAAATATGTAAATGTGTTTGAATGTTTTTAATATGCATACAATTGTGTTTTATATAATCATCTATATGTTAGGTTGAGCACCTCTAATTGTAATTGTGAACTGAAATCTGTTTTAAATTTATGATGAACCTGATCGATTTGAACTTAAAATTTTTATCACCCTTTTATACCTATAAAAATGGTAATGTGGTCATCAAGTGAATTTTTATTATAAAAACATGTTCTAAATTTTTTAATATTTTACTTTAACATCACTGAGAACTATTTTAATGGTTTTAGAACCAGCAGCTTAGTATTATTTCCAAAATAAAATCACTTTGACCTTAGTATTCCACAAGGGTTTCAACTAGACGACTAAATTGATATATATATTATTTTAATGTGAATATATTAAATAAAATCTATATTAATACAATTTTGTAATCATTTGTATCTTGTTATAACAAAACAAATTAAGCCATTGATCATAAAAATTTCAAAGTGGGATTTTAAAATTTTAATAATTTATAGTCGTTTTAAAAATTCAAAATATAACATATAAGAAAAATCTAAAAATGTTTTATTATATGGTTAATTTGGTTGTTTAATATCTTTTAATAATATAAAAATAAACAAAAAGATCTAAGATACAAAAATTGTTATCAAATACTTATTATTCATAATCATTAATTGTCATATATACGTTAATCATATTAGGTAATTCCGTAACTTTTATTTAAGGAAAGTGCAAGAATTTTCTTTTGTACACTAATTTATAAATTTTATAGTTAGTTTAATAAACAAATCTATATAAATTAAGATAGACCAACTTATTTTTCTGAGAATTCTGAATTTCATTTTCATGGTGACATGTGGCTACAAAAAGTTTTTGTAATGTTTCTCAATTAATATATAATGGATGTTAAACCATTGATCATTCATTTTCAACATAATAATTTTAACAGTTTTAGTAATTTATTGTCATTTTTTAAAATTTAAAATATAACATATACGAAGAAATCTAAATTTTAGTTTTATAGCTAATTTGATTGTTTCATTTATTTTAATAGTATAAAATTAAACAAAAAATGATGGATGAGATATAGATTGTGATCAAATATTTTATTATTAGAATCATTAGTTGTCATTTATATATAACATCACTGAGAACTATTTTAATGGTTTTAGAACCAGCAGCTTAGTATTATTTCCAAAATAAAATCACTTTGACCTTAGTATTCCAATAGTTTTAAGGGTTTCAACTGGACGACTAAATTGATATATATATTATTTTAATGTGAATATATTAAATAAAATCTATATTAATACAATTTTGTAATCATTTGTATCTTGTTATAACAAAACAAATTAAGCCATTGATCACAAAATTTCAAAGTGAGATTTTCAATTTTTAATAATTTATAGTCGTTTTAAAAATTCAAAATATAACATATAAGAAAAATCTAAATTTTTTTATTATATGGTTAATGTGGTTGTTTAATATCTTTTAATAATATTAAAAAAAAACAAAAAGATCTAAGATACAAAAATTGTTATCAAATACTTATTATTCATAATAAATTAATTGTCATATATACGTTAATCATATTAGGTAATTCTTTAACTTTTATTTAAGGAAAGTGCAAGAATTTTCTTTTGTACACTAATTTATAAATTTGATAGTTAGTTTAATAAAAATATATATATAACTTAATATAGACCAACCTATTTTTCTGAGAATTCAGAATTTCATTTTCATGGTGACATGTGGCTACAAAAAAAATTTGTAATGTTTCTCAATTAATATATAATGGATGTTAAACCATTAATCATTAATTTTCAACATAATAATTTTAACAGTTTTAGTAATTTATTGTCATTTTTTAAAATTCAAAATATAACATATAGAAGAAATCTAAATTTTAGTTTTATAGCTAATTTGATTGTTTCATTTATTTTAATAGTATAAAATTAAACAAAAAATGATGGATGAGATATAGATTGTGATCAAATCTTTTATTATTAGAATCATTAGTTGTCATTTATATATTAGTCATATTTGGTAATTTTGTAGCTTTTATTTAAGGAAAGAAAATAAAATATTAATTGTACATTTTAATTAATTTTATGATTAGTTTAATGAAACTATAATATATACTTAATTGGACCAACATATTTTCTAAGGATTCTGAATTTAATTCTGGTGATGACATGTGACTACACTTGAATGTTGTAATGTTTCTCATTTAATATAAAAGGGATATGATTTTCTAAGAAATAGATACATAAGAACACTTAATATATATACATATTTGTTACCTAAGTAATATACAGCTACTTTATTTTGAAATTTTATAAATAAGTTTGCATCTAATTGATTTATATAGTATTTTACCTATATGATTCTAATTACATCCCGCAAAATCAAATTTTTCTTGTTTTCCAAAAAATTATCTTTTTCAGAAAATAGCTTTTATATACTTATTTTTTCTTATAGAAATCTATTCTATTATATATATGTAACGAAAGTTAGAGTCTGGCATGAAACAGTTTATGCACATTCTTTATGCACTTTTTAACAACAGTTTTGGTTTTGAGAATATTTGATCGCATTAGAGCTGAATTGTTTTCATCTCAGTTAAAAACATATGATATGCTTGGTCAAGCTTGGGTCGAAGGAAGAAATCAGAATGGCTACGTGGAGAAGGAGAAAAGGTCTCTGAATCAACTGAAGGGTTTTCAGTTAGAGGTACGATTGGAGGTTTATGGAGTTTCTATTGTTCTCTGTTATCGCTTAAAATTTTACAACTTGAAACTTGTATTGAGATGTTTATTCTTGTGGCGATTTTTGTGAGGGGATCGATTTGAGAAGTTAGATCGGAAAATTCACCGGAGAATGTTTCCGATATCTTCTAGTGGCAGTTAAAAATTGTAAACATTTCTTCATTTCAATAATACAATTTTTTGGAGAGATTCAAATTTAATGTGGATTTCAAAATTTAAGAGGATTCAATCTTGATAACTTCCCATTAATTAATGTTAATGTTAATTACTACGAAATAACTAAAATATGATGTTTTCAGGGAGATCATATTATCATTTTACCTTATTTTTTATGTACACACATAAGCCTGATATAGACAACAACACCGATTGATAGTTTTATTACTCAAATTCAAAAGAAATGTTACAACAAAGATAAGAAGGAACAATGAAGCAAAAGGGGAACGAACTTGCCGATTACACACACAAACCCATAATCCCTTGTTGCATGAGAACGTGACGTTCATTATTTTATTAAATCCAAGAAAATTACAAACACAAAAGCAATCACTGATTAAAAGAAACAAGAAAATAAGGCAATAAGTTCAAGCATTTGAAACCATACGAACTGTCTGTGGTTTAGGTCTCTCTTTATATGTCATAAGCATACAACTTAGACGCATGGGTATAATGTGGGAGTCATATGGCCACAAATATTGAGGAGTACGTTGACATAGATGGGAAGGTTAAGGTTGATGCCAAGAATGTTAACCTTGAGTGCGGCACAGAGACAGGCTGCAGCCTCAAGGTCAACCAAGCCATCAATTAGTGAGCAGCATGGCTTTACAGGTGGGTATCCCAATACTATGTCAACTATATTGAGAACATTAGCGCAAAGACCGATCTCCAGGGTATCTTTAGGACAAGTGCCCAGAGCAGAAGTGTAAGTGAAGCAGAGGAAGTTGAGGGAAAGGAAGAGTGCAAGAGAGATTCTTGGAGCCATTTTTTGTGTACGGGGAAAACTCTAAAACAAAAGCTCAGGAAGTAGTAGTGTGTTTATATTTGTTGAGAAAGGTGGAGATATATCATGAGGGTTCAGTGGGTATTTATAGAATTTTCTTTAGGGGAGTAATTGGGTGACTAGTTATTATAAAATTTGCGAAATGGCGATACAAGGCTCTTGAGTATACATGATGACCATATTTACACGCAGATCAAAATTGAAATTCAAATGGAAATAACTAACTTAAACGTTACTAAACAAAAAACAAACAACAAACAATTAATCCTATGACATGAATTTCCCCAAAAGTGCAAAAGAAAGAAATTATAAAGCCGTGACCAATTCAAGAAGAACAAGTCCAGCGACAATGAATCTTCCGACCAGGAAGCTGGTCCTGAAATCATCACTTCCACTAACGATCTGATTCATCTGAATATATAAGGAACAAATAGTTCCTCTATGATGCATTGCTCTTAGGGCATTTCCAACCCCAGTGGCGGATCCAAAAAATATATTGAATGGAGTCAAAAAAGAAAAATCAGAAATAATAAAGAGTAGTGGGAGGTTTGAACCCAGGTTTTGTGGGGGCAAAAGAAGCAATTTAACCAACTAAACTATACATAATTGTATGCATCCTCTATGCACTTTATTTAAATCTTATATTATTATGGTGGCAACTGCACTTTTGCTAGTGCACGTAGATCTGCCACTGCTCCAACTTATAACACTATTTTAGTGTCAAGATTGCACTATTTAAATATAATTTTAGCACCAAATTTTTTCGTGTCTCCAACCACAATACCAAATATTACACTAGAAAGGAATATTCTCCATTATTATATTACTAATCATGATTCTTTTAGTTTTTAATAGTTTTGATAAATATTAATTATTTTTATGACTAAAGTTTTAAATTAATATTAAAACTGTAACTAAAAATATATTTCTCTTTCAAATGTTTAAATTAAACTTTCATGTATTTTAATTTTTATATTTTATATAAATTAATATTTCATTTTAATTAAAATTTAAATATAACAAAATAACTATGACATTTTTAAAATATTTAGTCCAATTGTAAAATAACATTGAATTCAAAGGTAATGAAACATAATTGAGTAATGTATAGAATAAACAATTAAAAAACGAGCTTTTGTTGTCTGCTATTACGCTAAATATAGTGTGACACTGTAGTAAAAAAAAACAGAATGACACTAAAATACAGTTGCATTTGCCGTTCTCGTTGGAATGAAGAAACATCACATCACACGTTATTTTGGCGTTTTAACGTGGCGTTGGACTTGGCCTTAGTAATCGTAGCAACCCCTTTGAAATCACAAGCCCTAATTAACGTCTTGGCCCTGAATCTGGAAATACATGTTAAATGTGTAGGTATGATATGTTTTGGATTTTTTGTCTAGTTTACTAATGTTGAACCGCCCTCCATCGTGGTGCGCAGTCACCGTGGTAACATACAAAGTCTAGATTTACTACGCATCATTGTTTATCTAAAGTATTGCACACCTTTCACTGGGGCGGGTACGATCTTGCGTCCTTGTCCCGTAAAATCTAGCATAAACTTATGGTTCTATCGTATGATCTGTTGGACAAATAGTGGAAATAAACGAAAATCTCAACGAATAATTTTTTTTTATAGTTATATTTCAATGCTTATATATAACATTTTCTAAAGGTAAAATAAATAATGAAAATTTGTGGGTTGTAAGAAAATAGTAGTAATTTAAACGTAAACATACTGGTAGTGATGATAATGTGAGGTGAACAATATAAAATCAAAATATATAGTGAAATAACGATTTTATTTCTATGGTATAATGCTATGCTAAGTTGATTCATTTCAATATTCTCTCCGTTCCTAAAAGATGTATGTTCTAGGAAAATTTTTTGTTTCAAAAAGATGTATTTTTACATTTTCAATGTACTTTTTGTCAACTAATTATGAAAAATTGTGAATCTCAAAAACATTAATTGCATTTCTTGAAATCTTATTGGTTTAGAAATATAGGAAATATAAAATAACAAAAAATTATGTATTAATAACTAAGTTTTAATACTCCCTCCGTTTCGATTTAGTTGTCGTTATAAAGAAAAATTTTCGTTTCAAAATAAGTATCGTTTTAGAGTTTCAATGCAAAATTTATTAATAAAATTTTTCATTTTATTTTTCTATTGGTTGAAATATGATTAGGTGTATATGTAATTGTATTTTTATTTTAGAAATATACAAAATCATATGTTTTATTAATCTGTGTGTATAAACCTAGAATGACAACTAAAATGAAACGGAATGAATATGTTTTATTAAAAAATGTGAAAATATCATAACATGTATTATTTTGAAACAGATTGAGTACTTAAAATCTCTATTAATTAGCAATCAAAAATATTAAAAATCGACTTGGCAAAATATCAACAGTGGGGCCCAAAACATATGTAGGACCCAATAAGTAGCATGGAATCCACGTGGCGGAATATAAAGAGAGTAAACGCCACAAGTATCTCTCTCTCTTCTTCGTCTTTGCGTCACCAACAATCATTCTCTTCTTTACCCTTCTCCCACCCCAAACTTCTCGAAATCCTCAAATCAAATCCCTAAAATTCACAAAAATCAAAAGAATCTCTTTGATTCGATCGTGCTCTAAAAATGGTGAAGAAGCGAAAATCTGAGGCCAGTAGGCTGGATGAGGTGGATCGAACCATGTACGGCGCGTTTCGGGGTGCTGCAAATTCGCTGTCTCAGCTCTATACTCACGCCATGAACCATCAACGCGTCTCTTTCCTCGCCGGTGAACGTCGCGGCTTGGTCTGTACTCTCTCTATTGACCTTTGTTCTGTTATATCTTTGTTTTGAATGTTTGGTCTCTGGGCTTGATTCTTGTCAGGGAACATAAAGTTGAATACTTTTCTTTGTTATTTGACTCGTAACTGATGACCCATGTTCTGTTGATTAATAAGATGTTTAGCTAGGTAATGTATCATAGAAGATGTCGTTGAGGCCTGCATCTTTGTTCTTGTGTTGCTTTGGCTCTAAAGTTTAGATCTTTTGTTTGTTTGTTTGCCCTGCTATGTTTATTGGCTTAGTGAATTGGGATTCTATCACGGATCTTATGCTCTGATCCATGAAACTTGTTTGCTAAGCAGTCTTACTGGTACAAAGTTGTGGCCTTTTCATCTTGAAGCGCCTGCTTTTGTTTATTTTTTACTCAGGCTAAGGTATTTGAACAACTAGGAGGGCTTTGCTCACTGGGGTTTTCTTATGTTCTGATCTCTGAAGTTAAGCAGTCTTATTGGTACAAAGTTGTTGCCTTTCATATGAACAACTCGAATCATGATTCTCACATGATCTTATTCCCCTTTATTGGCTGCGTTTCTAGATGTTGTTTTTGTTACATTTTCATAAGATCTTGGAAACAGTTTAAGTGCTCCACTGAGTTCGACTTCTTCTTGTTTTGCAGGAGAAGCTTTACCAATGGATTATGAGACAACAAGAAGAAGGAAAAAGAGTATCCACAGATGATATTACTACCTACTTACAGGTTACTTTCCTTCTTGAAACAGTATCTGATTTACGTTTATGCTTTACTACCCAAACTTCAAACTCGTTTTCAGATTGACTCCTAATCATGCCCTTGTATGATTAGCTTCAACATACAAGTCCAAAGAGCTTAAAATTTGATTTGAAAGTAACTTTGTGTTTGCTTTTTTCAAAACCCTTTTATGCAGAATGAGCTTGAATATGAACCTGAGGAGGCATCGATACCACCACTCCCTATGCAAGAGTTTCATCAGAACCACACCCAATTCGCTCCTCCAAACATACACACTTCTTCAGCAGCTCATGTTCCTTCAAGTCACATAGCACAACACTATGATTTTAACCAAGAGAAACTCCTGACTCAACCAAATGGTCTCTCCAGTCCGGTTCGAAGAACCCTTCAGGATTTCAACTTGTGTGAGGCTGAGTCTGGTAACCACCATCCAAACTCTACAGGACAGGGGTTGTTTAATTAACTGATTATCTTTATGTTTCATTTGGCAACAATGAATCCAATTGTAAAGTCTCAATTGTTTCTGGTATTGTGTCGTGTAATATACTAATTACTTTCTTTACATCTTTGGAAGAGTTTAAAAATTGACCCCTAAGATGGTTAAAATCTCTTGAAAACGACATTGATAATTTCATGTCTTGTCTAAGCTCTCAAAGACTTGAATGTAAACTTGTTAATACTTAATATTCAAATGGGACCAAACCTTACATGTGTCCTCATGGTCCCTCTCTCTATTCAACTTGTCTATAGCAAAAACATTGCTTTTGATGTCGTCGGTCTCCGGCGAGTTACGTGTTTCGATATAAAACCTGAGAAGTTTTTTTTTTTTTTTCGAAAATCTCTGGCCGTAAGTAGAAACAAAAGTTACAGAAACACACTTCTTCCATTGGTCACGACTTTCTTTGTACTAACAAAACATTCATCAGCAGGGGTTGTCTAATGTCTAGAGATTGTCATTGATTCTTTGTACATGACATTTTGGTTGATCTCTCTGGACTTTTCCGTTTCTTTGTTTCTTTTCACGATTTTTTCAAACGTAAAAGTCTAATCAACTTATGTGGCTAATCAAATGGAAATGTCTATAGTAAAATTATAGTCTTGGAAACAACACTTTCTTTAGTTAATTATACAACTAAAAACTATCTCTATAATATTATTTGAGAAATCAATTTTTTATGTATCGTTCTCACGTTAATTCTAAGAGTGGTTAATTACATACATAAACTTTGTAAATTAAAAATATTATTCATATATGTAATTATTAAGAACTTTTGTTATATTTCCTTTTTTCTTAATAATATTTTATATTAAATTCGTTTTAAATATTTTATCACAAATCATACAAATATATAAAATGGAAATAAGTTAACTTTAAGAATTTTAGGTATAAATTATATATATTACATGATTTTAAAAAGCAAATTTTAATTAAGCCAACAACATACTATTGTTTTTATATATAGTTTTATACATGTAAGTTACAAAATGACTTCAAATTTATAAATAAAACATACCATTAATTAATTATTATTTTATTTTATAAACATTTAAATCTACATATTTCAATAATTATTGGTTATCAGTTGTACAACTTCAAACCAAGGAACACATCATTTTCCTATTTGTTTTCTAAAACACATATATTAAATGATACATAAGTTTACATAAATATATATATATATACTTACATATTTGCACGATAAAAATTAATAAAATTATATATAATAATATATGTTTAAGTAATTTTCTTAAACATAATAATAAAGTTATTTAGTTTAGAATATATATATATATATATATATTTCATGAAAAATTTAACTAAATACAATTAACAAAATTAACCAAAGATATAATACAATAAATTACGACTTAGTTCAGAATGAAAATATAAAAGTCAGTTTACCTAAAATAACTAAACGATTCGAATTTCTTATACCATAGTCATATGTTTAATTAAAATAATAACATAAAAATATTCAATTTTATTACTTATTCTCTAAAATGCATTATAAATCAATTTTAATTATAAAAATGAAAATTAAATACTAAATAGTTATTATTATTTTTTATATTATGGATATTTATCCGTGCATGAGCACGGGAGAGTCACCTAGTAAAAACATTAAATAAAAGTTCATATAACTCACAGTTCTACTTATTTTACAAAGATTAATGTTTGATTTTGTCACTCTGATTCGCCATGTGAAATTCATATTTGATGGTACTCTTCGTATTGTGTTGGAGATCTCTTCTACTGAAAGTATGGTAACTCATATTCTGCATAATTCACATTATCTTGAAATCTAAAACTAAATTTCTTAATGTAAAACAATTAATGAATCATTAATCAAACCCATTGAATTAAGTGGATTCCATTGTCTTAGAATAACTTATCACAAAGAATTTAAAAATAGTTAGGTCCACAGATAATAATATCAGGTAATATATCCTTTTTATTACATGGGAGTAGTATCTTACTAATATAAAAAAATGTCAAAACTGTTCGAGTCCAGATATCTCATTGATCAAATCGGGTCACACAGTATTGTTTATACTAGAATTGTCAATTTTTCTTTTAACTAACACTTTAGAATTTGAATATTGTAAATTAATTTTAAGAAGTGAAATATCATAAAAGTATGTATAATATTCTATTCACGTGGAATTAATTATAATAACATTACTAAACTTTATTTTTTGGTTTATTTAATTTTTAAATAATTAGAAAAAGGGAGTAGGCCCACTCTTGTCTGGAAATTTTATAGTTGAAGAAATTTAATTGTAATAATGAATGGCTAATTGGGAAACACATGACTCTACAAACTTTACGTCCTTTTTGCTATATTTATACACTCTCTCTACCATGTCCCCGACCCCCACACTCCAATCCACATCCCTAACGTGGTCCATATTATTTTGTTTTAATCGAAATTATATAATTAGGTAAATTTTCACGTTATCACTCCATTCATGATTTAGCTAAATGAAACTTTATATGCCTATAATCTTAGTAAACGAATTTCAAATTCCGTAAAAATGATATGTCCTCGTATCAAACGTTATGAACTTCAAAAATCAATTGATGACTAGTGAAAATGGTTCACAGTTTTAGGTATTTGGATAACATGCTAGATCTCTTACACTTCTCTCTCGATATGAGATTACTACTATCTCTCTTTGTCCACGCTTGACTACGTATAACATGCATGAATATAAAACAATATTAATTGGATTTGGTCAAACAGAAGACAGTGTTAAAAGGATGTAATTGGTTAGCATTATATGCATATATACTTGCATATAAATCATTTGTTTCCGATGTTCTGATAGATCGTATTCCTCTAAAGGACCACAATTTCAATATCTCCATATCATCAAAGGACCACTCGATCTCCTATCATCTCCTCGAATTTGATCTTACCAGAACAATGAATTTATTGCACGCAGCTCGTATATATAGGTATAACGTAACTGCTACTTTGCAAAATGATTTGGTAATATTCCGACCTATGCGTCTGATTCTGAACAATGTTCAAACCAGTTTTATGGCCGAAGTATATGTGTTTGGTTTTAACGCGTCCACGCTAATTAAACGTCTTACATAAGCAGATCATTTGATTCATCTTTCGGTTGCAAACAAGAAAAACTAATTTTGTGGGGATAAATTTCTGTTAATGTGGGAAGACATAGAAATGTTGACGTCAAATCATTCGACCCATATGTCCCAATAACTTCCAAAACGTTATTCAATTCTGATATACAATTGGGACCCTAAGCTCACCATAGAATCATTCATCTCCTATATATAAACACAAAAAGGTTCAAGAAAATAGATAAACATACAGCCAGAGAAAAACAAAAGAGAGTCTCTTCCAAAAATGGCAATTAGGGTTTCCCACAAGTCTCTCCTCCTGGCACTTCTTCTCATCATCTTCATTTCTTCTCCTGCTCAAGGTAAATTTATAGCTAATACACTCACATATAGTTATATAGTTATATCAAGTAGCCATCGTGATTTAATGAACTAAAATAGAATACCAAAAAATATGTTTCTGATGATAGTTTGTTTGTTGTTTAAGCACGAAGCATACGAGGAATCATGAGGACGAGAACACTATTGGTTGTGGAGAAGGATCGAGAGAGTCGGAACTCATGGCAATACGGAGGCGGAAGTGATGGTGATGGATTGGTGGATATGGATTATAATAGTGCGAACAAGAAAAGACCGATACATAATCGAAAATAAACACATATGAATCTACGATGACGAACTTATCAATATCTTGTGAGATATCCAGAGGTTCTTAGATATCCCGAGATTTGTATGGTAAAATTACTTTGAAGTATTGAGAATGTAAACTATGTTATATATAAACATATAAGTTACGGTCTTCAGCGGGCAGGCTGATAGTCGAGGTTGAAGGCCTATGTCTTACAGTTATCCCGATAAAAAAAGGGTTTTATGTAATGTATAATACTCATAGTTTGTGTGTGTTTATGTATGGATTGCATGGTGAGTTTATGTTTGGGAATAAATGTCAATGGATATATGAATTTTATGTGTATAAATAGAGGCTCAGACATCTTCTTTTAAGTTTATTGTTACAATTATTCATTGTGATTGCATGTGTAACATGTGTTATATGCAAACCACTTGTAAAAAAAAAAAGATTGCATGGGTGGGTTACATGTAGTTAGAAAACCATGTTGGATATTATTAAGGGTAAATTAGCTGAATAACCAAAATATTGGTGGTATTTGCAAGATCATATTATTAAGGGTAAATATGACATAAACATTTTTTTGGTAATATGAAAAGATGGTTTTACATCTTTAAACATTGTAAGTAGTCTCTTCCAATGAAACTTGAACTCGAGTGACGGAATGCCTATTACCGTTAAGCCAACAGCTCGTTGGTAAAAACATCATATTGAAAACTTGGATACTCGTATTCTACTTGAACTCTTCCATAATATTGGTAGTTCTAAATCATTTTGTCGACACACAAATAACCATGTAAAATTTCTACCAAGATAATAAAACATGTCGTCAAAATTTATACGTATTCATGATGGCTACTTGAAAATAATCGGAACTCTTCACGGTCTCATATTCATGGAATCTTGCTATATGTATACAATGTTGCTGTTGGGGTTGTTGAGACTCGAGGGATGATGGGCCTTTTAGGCTTTCCTCATTTTAGGCCATATCTTAGACCATCATTATCGGTGAAACCCTTTTGGTTTTTTTTTTTGTTTTTTTGTTTTGATTGATTTAAAAAAAAATTAAAAATAGAATCAATTGCGGGTTACCACGTATCGGTGGGGTTTGCAAACAGTGAAAAAGCTCACAATAATCGATCCTTATCTCATGCATTTTGTGACCGATTTCTTGTATCATAGTGGGGTCCATCCAATATTTTATAATTTTTACCTAAGGATTCTATTGCTAAGGATCAGCGATAATGCTGCCCTTAAGTAACATTATCCACAGAAACTCTGTGGGTTTATTTAATTTTTTTTTAAAATTTTTTCGGTTTAAAAAAAAAACTAAAATTAAAATTGCATCAATCGCGGGCCGCCACGTGTCGTGGGGGCCGCAGAATAGTGAAAGAAACGGATAGAATCAGTTTCTTTATCTGCGCCTTTCTTCCCCGTTTCTTCCCCTTTTCTCTCTATTTGGTAGACCCCTTCCCCTTAAAACCCCTTGGAGAAACTGCAATGTGGATGTTCTTAGATACACATGGACACCATGATTAACCCGGATTCTTAGGATGGGGTTCTTAGCTTCGGTTAGGAAACGTTTCTTAGCTTTTAACTAAGAAAATATAAGAACTGTCTGTTAAATAAGAGATATAAAACTGTTTCTTATCCAAAAAGTGTAAAAAAATGTCAAATCATGAGTTAAGAATCTCAAATTAAAAATATGAATTAATCATGCTCTTAAAGCATCCACAAAAAGTATGAGAGATGAAGAAAAATAGAAGGAGAGAGGGGAGATTGCTCTCATCGATCCGAGAACACTAAAACCCACAATGAAAACATGTTCTAATATGTGTCAACTCACTATTGCTCTAATTTTTATATGTTTATAATTTAATTATAGTATTAAGTTTTATTATTTTTATATGTTGAGAGCACATTTGTTAGAGCTTTTGTTGATATGGATGCTCTTAATAGTCTTACAAATGTCATAATAGTCTTACAAATGTTACGGCACATTTATGGTTTCAAAAATTATTTACATATTGTCATAATAGTCTTACAAATGTTATGGCACATTAAATAAAACGTACCATCGGCCCAAAAGTTCGACGATCACCTGCATTCTCAAATCTCTATCTCACTCTGAATGTTTGAAGTTCAAATTTGTTATAATTTCATAATTTTTGGTTTGTATTTTGTGGTTTGCTAATTAGTGGTGATGTAAACTTTTGAAGGTCCGCCTGTGCTTGGATCGACAAGACTATGTCCGTGCACAAATCTTATCGAGGAAGAGCAACCCAAGAGTATCTAACGCAGATACCACGAAAGAGAAAAAAGAAACCAAAGGAAGGTGAAAATATTGTGGAGGAGGTCCAGCTGATATACCAACGTTGCTCGAGCTAGAGCGAATTTATTATGAACTAAGGATTATTTAAGGCTTGTTTGGTGTGTCACATTGGAAGATGAGAATTTGTCAGAAATTCCTGATTTCAAAGTAATTGTCGTTGTCTGTGTATTAGATAATTATTTCTGTTGCAGGATACTTCTATAACAGATTGTGACAATGGAGGTGATTCAGTGGACATCTCTATGGAACAAATACAAGAGTGAGTTTGAGAAAGAGAAGCATGATTGGAGGCTTTTTGGGTGACAAAGCTGGTGAAGATCTCAAATTAAGAATAATTGAACATGTAAAGACTCTTTGAGCTCTAATATATCATATCTGGTTTTTTTTTTTGCGTCGTTCTGATCATTCCACTAATTCTTCACATCCTCTGCATAATATTATCCAAAAAACAATGTAATTGTTATATGGTATAAATCTCTGATGTTGGTTCACTTTATTTCAGGAAGCAAAAAGTGACAGGCCATCAAGGAATAATCAGCTTCCAGATGGGTGAAGATGGCAACGAAATTGTCAACTCATGGGCAACAAACTTGGAGAAGCTTTTAGATCATCTAGAGGAATCAATAGAATTCAGCTGAATCTTTCGCTCAAAGCGCAAAGGAATCTCTTCCTAGTGCCGCGGGTAAAAGACGTAACCACAAGAAGAAATAAGTATGTCGGATTTCTTCTGGAATGTTCGAGGTTTTAATAAAACGAAAAAGCATCCCGTAGTGAAGAAATGGGTTATGGAGAAGGAGTTTAGTTTTGGAGCTTTGCTGGAAACTAGAGTCAAGGAAGGAAAAAGTCAGAGTATTGCATCAAAGGTCTTCTCAGACTGGTCGATGTTAACAAATTACGAGTACAACACGTTGGGAAGGATTTGGTTGGTGTGGCGACCTGACGTGCGTGTTACTCCATTCTTTAAGAGTGATCAACTGATCACAGTTTCAGTGCAATTGGACACGGGAGGAGATGAATTTTTTCTCTCTATTGTCTATGCATACAATACAACTTCGGAATGTATGGAGCTATGGAGAGACTTGAAAGCGCATCATGACTCCCCAATAGTTCAAAATAAAGCATGGCTTGTAGCTGGTGACTTTAATGAGACACTAGCTATGGAAGAACATTCCTCTTATCATGACTCACCGAGGGTAACTCAGGGAATGAAAGACTTCCAAGAAGTTACACAATACTGCTCCTTCATGGACCTAGCCTCGCATGGTCCGCTGTTTACATGGAGTAACAAACAAGCCGAGGGTCAGATATCAAAGAAATTGGACAGAGTTTTGTTCAATGATCACTGGCTCAGTATGTTTCGCCATTCTTACAGTGTTTTCGAAGGAGGTGGTTGTTCTGACCACTCCCAGTGCAGAATTCAGCTGCACTCTGAAATTTTCCCCGGCCTAAGAGGCCTTTCAAGTTTGTGAATGCCACTACGAGTCTAGAGGGATTTAAGCCGGCAGTTGATCAGTTCTGGAGAGACACGGAACCAATACATCTCTCGACTTCATCTCTATTTCGTTTCTCCAAGAAACTGAAAGGCCTAAAACCGATCATTCGGAAAGTAGCAAAAGAGGGGCTCGGTAATTTAACGCTGAAGTCCAAAGAAGCGTTTGCCACTCTCTGCGAAAAGCAGAACGCAAATATGGCAAACCCAACACCCCAGAACATGGAAGAAGAAAACAAAGCTTATAAGAGGTGGGACCTTGTATCTGATTTGGAGGAAAGTTTTTTGAAGCAAAAGTCGAAAATGCATTGGTTGAAGAAGGGTGATAAGAACAACAAATCTTTTCATCGAGCAGCCACAATTCGTGATATCAGAAACTCTATTAAAGAGATTCAGTGTGTTGATGGCAGCATCCTATCAAATGCAGCAGACATCAAGAGTGAAGCAGAGCGGTTCTTTCGAGAGTTCCTGCAGCATAAGCCGCATGATTACTCTGGAATTACAGTAGAGGATCTGAGAGAGCTACTGCCTTATCATTGTAGTGATGCAGAACAGACTCAACTGACAAAAGAAGTAACAGCAGAGGAGATCAGAAATGTCTTATTTGCAATGCCAAGTGAAAAATCTCCAGGGCCTGACGGGTATACATCAGAGTTTTTTAAAGAGGCTTGGGATATTATTGGTTCTGAATTCATCATTGCAGTTCAGTCTTTCTTCATAAAAGGTTTCCTCCCAAAAGGAGTGAACACAACAATCCTGGCACTCATACCTAAGAAGCTGGAGGCACGGCAAATGAAGGATTATAGACCGATCTCCTGCTGCAATGTTATCTACAAAGTTATTTCGAAGATTATTGCTAATCGGTTGAAAGTAACTTTACCAGGTTTCATTAGCCTCAATCAATCTGCTTTTGTTAAAGATAGACTGCTCGGTGAAAATATTCTTCTTGCGACAGAGCTGGTTAAAGATTACCACAAAGATTCAGTTTCTAAGAGATGTGCGATCAAGATTGATATATCGAAAGATTTTGATTCTGTGCAATGGAGCTTTCTTCTTAACACACTTGAGGCTATGAGCTTTCCTCCGGAATTTATTTACTGGATATCGCTCTGCATCACAACTGCATCATTCTCAGTTCAGGTGAATGGGGAACTAGCTGGTTTTTTCAAAAGTGATAGAGGGTTGCGTCAAGGCTGTGCTCTATCGCCTTACCTTTTTTTCATCAGTATGAACGTCCTTTCCAAACTACTGGATAAAGCAGCTCTGGATCGTAAGATTGGGTACCATCCGAAGTGTAAGAATCTTGGATTAACCCATTAAAGCTTCGTCGACGATATTCTGATTTTCACAGATGGGAATATTCGGTCCATAGACAGCATCGTCGAAGTTTTTGATAGCTTTGCTAAGATATCTGGTCTGCACATTAGCATAGAGAAATCAACTATATATTATGCGGGAGTTCAGGACTTAACACACCAAGCAGTGGAAGCGCAATACCAGTTTGTATCAGGTCAACTTCATGTCCGTTACCTTGGCCTCCCTGTCTTAACTAGAAGGATGGGAGTTCAGGATTATCAACCCCTACTTGAACAGATTAGGAAACGTATTAATCTATGGACGAATCATTTTCTGTCAATGGCGGGTTGCTGTCAACTAATATGCTCTGTTCTTATGAGTATAACCAATTTTTGGATATCTTCTTTTCGACTACCAGGAGAATGTCTAAGAGAGATAGATAGCCTCTGTTCGGCTTTCATGTGGTCAGGCCCTGTCTTGAATCCGAGGAAAGCTAAAATATCGTGGGATATAGTATGTAGGCCAAGGAAAGAAGGAGGACTAGGCCTACGTCCACTTAAAGAAGCAAACATGGTGAGCTGCCTGAAACTTGTGTGGCGCTTAATATCACTGAAACCATCACTATGGGTTAAGTGGGTTCAGGTAAATTTGATTTGACATGGGAACTTCTGGACTGTTAAAGATACCACATCGTTGGGGTCCTGGATGTGGCGCAAATTGCTGAAGTGTAGAGACAAAGCAAAAAACCTTCACCGTATGGAGGTTAGAGATGGTCTGTCCACTTCGTTTTGGCATGATATTTGGACAGACATGGGGCGTCTATCTGATTTGATAGGAGTAGGAGGCTGCATTGAGATGGGAATTAGATCTACGGCAACAGTGGCATCTGCTGTAGCTCGTCGTAAAAGAACCCACCGGGTGGAGCTTTATAATATGATCGAAGCAGTCTTAGAGAATCAAAGATCAAAGATGTCTGATATAGCTGATGTTCCTTTATGGAAGCAAAAGGACGACACATATCGGCCACAATTCAGTACAATACGAACTTGGAATCTCATTCGGAAAGAGCATCCGACAGTGGATTGGCATTCGGGGGTTTGGTTTCAGTACGCAACTCCAAAATACGCTTTATGTACCTGGTTAGCCTTTCACAACAGACTGTCTACAGGTAATCGTATGGCCACATGGAGCAATGGAATAAATCCTTTATGCATTTTCTGCAACCAGGATATCGAAACTCGCGAGCACATTTTCTTTGAATGTGCCTACTCTACGGCAGTGTGGTCGCTTTTGACAAAAGGGCTTCTCGGAACGCGGTTCACTACGAATTGGGGAGACCTTACTCAGATTATAGTCAACACAACATTGGATCACAAATCCAGGGTTTTGCTGCGCTATACTTTTCAGATCACTCTTCAATCCGTTTGGAGAGAACGAAACGATAGACGTCACGGAGTACCACCAACGGCCGCAGGCTCCTTGGCCAAAGTGATAGATAGAGGGATCAGGAACTGGTGTTTAATGGTCTCTGCAACGGGTCATCGGCATTATGAAACTCTACTACAATCTTGGTTCGCTTCAAGGGTGTAGACGTTTTTTATTTTAATTCTTGATCTTCTGATTTCAAATTTCTAGAAAGATCAAACCAGTTACAATTGATGTACAAAAGTTAGTTTTCTTTGAATAAATTTTACAAATATTCAAAAAAAAAAAGAAAAGAAGCTTTTAGATCTTGTTCGGAAGAGTTGTCACTAAATTCACAAAGAAACTATGGTTCAGAAAGCTGCAGTAAGAGCTTGAGAAAACCGGTTTAGCCACAAGCACTACAGTGGAAAGAATCTTTCAGGTTCTTGTAACAGTCCTAAAAATCTTCATTTGAGTTTTGTTGTCTTTGTTTTGGTTCACATGCATTAGGATTTTTTTTTAATGAATTAGAAATTAGAATGTTTCTTGTCTGTGATCTTTAAGGAAACCTTTAAAGAGTAAACAAAATTCTTCATTTTTTTGTTTTTTTTCTCCCTATTGTTGTTTTCCTTCATTTTTTACAACTTAATATGATGCAAAATATGATAAATATTGGAAAAAAAAAACAGAACATGCTACGAAAAAAGCAATACAAACCTAAACCTATAACAATTTATTATTTTCTCTTTTCCTATAGCTATATAGTAACAAAGGAAGTAAAGAAATAAAGCAGACTCCATCAGGAGGATGTACTTTTATTATAGTTCTCATTATTGCTTGTCTTGTCTGGTGACCAATGTAGGTCTTGGAGATAACCGGTTTCGCTACCTGATTCTGGCGGCGGTTGAACCGCTACTGGAGAAAACAGAGGACTAGACGATGACGTGGACAGCATAGTTGAGCCTCCTGTCTGACCAAAACGCAACGGAAACGATATATGATCATATAAATCCATAGAATGCTGATGATGGTGCTGCTGAAACTGTTGTTGACGAGCCATCTCAGAGTAACTCAAGTTGTACGGTTGCATCAACGGCTGAGAATGAACGATTTGCTCCGAAGCAGGTCTTATGGGCAAAAGCGTACTTGTAGTAGAACCCGAGTTCCTTAACTGGGTTGGTCTCTGAACAGCGGTTTGTGGTACAGATTGTGTTGCAGAGGGTCTAACTAGTTTTACGTTCTCGGGGAAGTTGAGTTTGGCTTTGTTGCCTCTAAACCGAAGAGCAGCTTCGTCGTAAGCTCTTGCAGCTGACTCAGCATTGTCGAACGTGCCGAGCCAAACTCTAGCTGCTTTGAACGGATCTCGAATCTCTGCCGCCCATTTCCCCCATGGTCTTTGCCTCACTCCCCTGTATCTTCTTCGAGGTTGGTCCCCACTAGACGACGACGTTTCGGTGTTACCATTTGCTGTAGTCGTGTATTCATATGTTGGGCCTGAACCACCTGACATGTTGCTCGAAGCTTCCCTCACTGCAAACAAACAAACAAAAATAAACATATAAAATTTCACACTTTTGTTTTGACTAGCTAGTTAAATCGATTTAAAAAGAACATATAAGAGGAGCATTAAAAAAATGTTGAGTGATTATGAGAAAGCGATGAGGCCAAATGGGAGACAAATAGCAATGAACAAGTAGTAAAATGAAGCAAGTGGAAAACGACTCTTCAGGCAAATGGAAGGAGATGGATTCTTTTGGGCATATCATCATCATCATCTTTTTGTTAATTAAATATCACGACCTTTTTATTATAATTCTATAAGTATATCTTCAGATAACCAAGCAGGCTTTCCCTATTAATAATATTTTTATCTTTCAACATCCTTAATCATCAAATTTTTTTCTTTATTCTTAATTTATATTTTTGATATAGTTTTAAAAAAAAAAACGAGTTAGCCATATTTCTGAAACAGAACACCTCGAAAAAAATTATATATATACCTTGGTTTTTCAACACAAGAATTTTTAAATCGAGATTACCGATAGTCTTGTGAAAAAATAACTCATTCCTTATTTACTTTTAAAATAACATCTTGAACTTGTAGAGAAAAAAATATATATTAACCATTCTTATGAATGTGACCATACACTTGATATATATTATAGTGCAGTACATAACATATAACCTTTCAAATCCAAAATCTCTCGCAATTAATTTATAAATTATAACAAAATAAAGAAAAACGCTAGTTTCAGCCTTTCAGGTATTCTCTGTTGTAAGTCTACCATTCTTATATATATGTGTGTGTGTGTATTTATACATTCGAAAGATCTATAAGCACAAAAATCTACTACCATGATTTTTAGCATAGTAGTTTGTATTATGGATGACATGATTTTTTTTTAAAAAAAAAAAATGTGCAAAATAAGTTACCTTTAGAACTAGAAATGCCGCCAGAGAAATATTGATCAACCGTCAAAGTATTAGCTGCCTTGACAGCTTTGCCCCCGCCGCCTTCAGCTTCCTCCACCTCTCTCCTCCTTTTCTTCCCGGAGGAGGAAGAGGAATTCGAAGTCCCTTCTCCACCGCCACCGCTACCGTCACCGTCTCGATGAGTAGGAACATTTCCAGCGACTACATGTGTCAAAGCAGAGACGATTGCAGACATCTCCATCTCTCTGTTACAACTCGACATAAGAGAAGACGCCGAGTAGAGAGGCATGAAAGCGTTATCACGGTGGAGGTGGTCGTCTTCGGCCGCGAATAAGTAAAGCCATTGATCTATGTCTGATAACGTCCCATGATCATCATCTTCTCGAGTGGTAAACTCGGCCTTTTTACCAACGTTTCCTTCTTGATTTGCCACTTTTATGGTACACATATAAAAACCCCTCGAATTCTAATTCTCCTCTGAAACTACTTAAAGCTTATAAACCTAGAAATTTATAAATATATTGTTTTCTTTTCTTATAGGGAAAGAAAACTCTGTAACGAGAGAAAAAACAGAGAGGCAGAGAGAAAGAAAGACAGATTTTACGAGATGTTTCTTTTTAAGACAGGAACGAGGTTTAAGCTTCAAGATATACAAATATTTTTGCTTGTGTAAACTTTTTTTATTCCGCGCCGCCAAAAAAAGTGTTCTTTTTCTGTTTCAGCCGTGTGAATTGAAAACACGCACTTTTATATAAACATAGTAAAATAGTGTAAATAACTCAAATATTATAAAGTTGAATTATACTAACAGAATGAAAATTTGGCTTTAAAGATTCAGGCCAATATGAACAGATTGAATAAACTGATACTGTATTAGTAATGGATCTGAAACTTTTGCAACTTGTGGGTGATATCTAGTTTCATCGACATGCAAGTGAGCTATTTAACTGTTATAATCAAAAACTTAAACGAGCCTAATAAACTGAAGGAATTAAGAAAAAGGTCATTAATTTATTAGACAAGTTGCCAAGTAAAACCAAAACTATAAACACTGTTAAACAATATGGAGACTTTCAGACACCATTATTAATTACTGATTTAATATGATTACCATGGTAATGAATTGCTGAAAATAGGTAAACCATTAATGAACTATTATTATTAAAATAAGATATTTGCCCAAACGGTGAGCTTGAAGGTCAAGTTGAAGAGAGAAGATGTACCGTACAAAAGCGCGTGTCTCGCACGATTGCGGTGTTGGTGTGTGCCGACGTCAAGGTTCCGTTTGGACGGTGTCGGTGATGAAAGGCCAGCGCACGTGACTTTTATGGGCCTTAGTTACATACGGCCCACTCAATTTCAAACTTCGTCTTCATTCTTTTTGTTTAATATCTTTGACCGGGTTGACCCAGGAAATATTCTTCGTTTTCGATTTTTTTTTTTTTTTTTTGTGCTAAACTTCGTTTTAGTTTTTTCTTGCTTCAGTCTAAAAGTTATAAAAATATTTCAAAACCTCAATAAACTCTAGTTTTTATAAAAATAGGTATTGGATATTTTATTTGTTGTCAACTTATATGGATATCTAAGACAAATTAAAAACTGTCGAATAAAAATGACAAGTTTAAACCAAAAAAATGACAAGTAAAACCAAATGTCTACATATCATATATGTACGAGATGATAATTACTCGGTCCGAAAACTAAACGTGCAACAAATGAAAAGTTTAAAAGAGATGAACTCGAATGAAATTTGAAATGGAACTATATAACCAGTGGCGGAGCCACCGTTACGGCAGGGGGGTCAGATGACTCCTATGAATTCTGATAATTTTTTTTTTTTACTTGAACAAATTTGGTAAAACATTTCAAATATAACTTATGTGACCCCTATGACATATGGATGAAATTGAAATGACCCCAGTGAAATATATGGCTGCCTCCGCCACTGTATATAACGCAGGGGCGAAGCTAGGATTTTTTTCAAATGGGTGCAAAATAACTAATAGCAGAGAATCGAACCTAGGTTATTAGAGAATTATGGGTGCACTTTAACCAAATAGCCACTGTTTCCTTATATGTCCTATGTAAAAAATTAAACTTCTAAAATATTGTGGGTGCACTTGCACCCTTAGTGCTTAACGTGGCTTAGTCCCTGATATAACGTATTCTTGTCTGGATACAGCATTGACCTAGAATGGTTCAGCGATTAGTCGTTAGGTTCAACTTTCTAGTCTGAACACGTGATTAATTATTGATATTATATTAACCTAAGTTTTATTTTATAGTGGGTGTAACTTGAGGACTATCTCTAATTCGTTTGTTTTATTTTCAAAATCTAAGCAAGTGTGCTCACAAGTTGACGTGTTGGTATTTTTACATTTTTACACGTGAGCACTTGGTTGATTTCGCACTTAGTGTCTACTGGGTTAATTAAGCAGCCACATATTTTTTAAACTCGTTAACAAAACTGTTGTAGAAATTGGAATACAGAGAAACTGTTAAAACTCGATGGCTGAGAACTTAAGATATGACATTATTAATTTATTATTATTAGATAAAGCTTTTCACCTGTCAATTATTTTATACGGCGATATTGGATAATTACAAGTTCTGAACTTCTAATATAGAATATTAGAATAAAAAAAAATTTAGAGATAGAGTCTTACTAAGGCATCCAAAGTTGAGGTCGATCCAAATACGGAAACTCAACGATTATTAAACAACATTTTTTCGCATGTGTGTGTGCCTATCGCATAACCAGGCTAATTAACCTAGTCTCTCGTTAAATTCGCATTAACAAAACGCTGAGTCATCTCTATTATTAAAATAGAAGTACAAATATAAAATGCATTTGAATTTTCAGTGTTATTTATAATGTTATACTCCTACCGAGAATTTAATTAAGTTTTCTAGTTTAATGTTTGTCTTTTCCACTCATAATGAAGAGGTTTCTTTAAATAAAATTGAACTAAAAAGTAAATTCCAGAACTGCAAAATCATATCGTAGTTTCCCGAGTCATACATTAACATTTAACAATATGCATTTGAAGGCTACGGTCTGTTTTGATGAAAGATTCCTCTTATGTTATACATATATTTTTAACAGCCCACAATATTTTTTTTTTTATCCCGAGTCCTGTGTTATGTGTGCAGGCAACATTATATTTTGACTCAAACCATCCATTTTAAATCGTTTTTTCTAAGCTGTATCAACAAACCAAATCAATTCATTTTGAATCCAAACAGAATACATTTCCAAATCTATCATCAATATAGAATCTTATTAAAAGAATTTTTTGTAGAACTATTAAAGCGTAGACGAACAATTTAAATATTAGATGGTACTAAATGTTTCCAAATCAAATTTGTCCCTTCCCTTCCGAACAGTTTATAATAAATAAAAAATATTGTGAACAATTATCGTTTAAACTATAGTTAGGGGTTGGGCATTCGGATACCCATTCGGGTTTAGTTCGGATTTATTCGGATTTTAGTTTTTCAGAGTCAAAAATTTCAGTCGTATTCGGGTATTTCTAAATTTCGATTTGGGTTCAGTTCGGATCTTTGCGGATTCGGATAACCCATTTAAATTATTTTTAAAATTTTAAAATTCATTATATACTTTAAATTTCTAAAATTATAAACAAAATAATATATTATATATAAAATTGAATAACATATGTTAAAATACCTAAACTTAACATATTAATTGGTTTGGTTTGAATATTTGGATAGAGAATAAATAGGTATTTTAAATATTTTTGGTGTTTTGAGTATACTTTAACTTCTTTATGCATTTATTTTTGTTTATTTGTATATATTTTCAAGTATTTTGGACAACTTAAAATTATCTTATATATTTTGGATGTTTTCAATATACATTATGTCTAAAAATAGTTAATATATTTAGGTCTATAAAACTATTTCAGATACTTTCGGGTACCCAAAATAAGTTGGTTCAAGTCCGGTTCGATTTCGGTTCTCTAAATATCAAAATTTTGAATCCGTTCAGATATTTAATCAATTTCAGTTCAGATTTGATATTATTTTTACGAATCGGATTCAGGCTTTTTACCAGTCCTAACTATATCCATGATTTTCGTAAGTATCCATATTTAACTAAATAATAAATCATCTATATTTAGTTTCCAAAACAAGTCAAAATTAATAGACGTGTGGAATACTCAAGAATCAATACGAGATTTTAAGTACAATCACCTCGGATTACATATAGATTTCCGGATTTACCGGTTCGTCTTCGGATTTAAAAACACCGATTATATTATAATAACTATGTAATACGAATATAACATTTAATATAAATAAATATTGAAAATTGAAAAATAATTATCTGTATGGTAGCGCGGATTAGGATCTAGTAAGGATTATTATAAGAGTATCCATTCAACTTGCAAATTTAAAACTATTTTAACGTGGCCAAGCCGGAGAACAACGCGTTATCAGCTTAATTAAGTTCAGGCGTGTACGATAATGCCTTCTCTTTTCTAATGATAATCTACTTGTCTCTTTTTGTAAAATAAATAAGTAGATTATCGTATCAAACTAGGTAGCTAAAACTGATAATTCAAGTGTGCACTTAAATGACTACGATATATACTTTTAGAAAACCAGAATGTGTGCACAAAAAACACTAGAGTCGTATAAATTACATGGGGAAATTGTTTTATTTGATTAATCACTTCTGGACGTTTACTGTATCTTCGTATTTTTGGGAGACGGAGAAAAAATATTCGTATGAAAAAGAAACAGTAGTTATGTTTAGCATATTCTGTCTTTTTGTCAACTAGATGGTACTTATGTTTTATTTGATTTTAATAAAAGATAAAGTTTGAAACTGTTGCCACTTGTATATAAATATCCTTAAACATTTGGCAATTTGGCATCGCAACTTGATCGTTGTGTATCCAAAGGATGTGCGACGAAACATGGGAAATAGTGATATAAAACTATGTAATAAATATATTAATTGCTACTATATCTTGGCTAATTGAAAATTATCGGAGTTTTTTTTCTTGAACACTAAATTATCGGAGTTTAGTATATAGTACAGATACAGCTTTATCACCCGCTTAGTTGTTGTAACTAAAATATGATTTGAAAAGATGCTGTCGACGAGAAAACTCGGATTCTACTATGTTAATTTTTAGTTACTAGGTACTATAAATAGACTTTACCAAAAGAAAGCTACTATATACGTAACGCTTATGTCGTGTATGTTACATCTTTCGATATATTAAAACATTATGTTGATACATTGTATCCACTGTCCAGCACGGTGTTTTATATTTGTTTCTTTTTTTTGCTAAAGAAGTTTTATATTTGTTGATGTATGAATAAAGCAGAATTCAAGTTTTGGTTTCTTATTAAACATGTGAACGTCACATAACAAAATTAAAACTCGATCAAGTCATTTAATCACCTGTAAGTACATGCAAAGGTTCGGACTTTCATCATGCGCTTCAAAGAAGCACTGAAAATGAAGTATACTATGGGCCTATGGGGTTATATATCGCATTTTATACATATATGAGCCTCAAATATTTTGTGATTATGTTCAAAATAACATTTATTGCATATCCATAAATATATATTTCGTAACATTTAGACAACTATTTGATAATTTACGTACTATAATATTAGATAAATCTATTTATAATCTTTTGAGTTTTTATTGGCCAAAGTCATCATGAAAATTTTCCAAACTATATCTTCTAGACTATTCAATGGTAAATAATATAGGCTACCCCTTCTTAATTGTAATATTATATGTGCATTAAAGCTTTTGACATTTTTTAAAATGAAAGATACGCTTAGATATGTAAACTTTGCTATATATATAATTTTAAGGTGGAAAATAAGACAACGTCTTACTATTCAACTGAACCTTTCTATTCAGTCATATTTTAATGTGTTCTCTTGAATCGAACTTCTCGTGTGTCCGTTTTAACTATAGATTATTATGAATCATGATAGCGGTCAAAGTGTAATAGTTTTAATGTCAAATATATGTTAATCTAGACGACTACATTTCTCAAAGAAAGCCCAAGATTTTTGAAAATTATTTTTTGCCATAGATATTCTCGTCAAGTGGTCATCTACACGAGTCTTTACAGCAACGTAAACCTAGCCTACTAATCTACTATCTGACCTAAACTCGAATCGAGGTGTTGTGGATTACTTATTAATAGTTAATGCAAAAGAAAAAATAACAAAACCAAAAACTGCGAATGCGAATGTTAATTTAAAAAAAAAAAACTGCGAATGCTAGTTAGATGCTGTCGTCACCAAACTTTCAAAATAAAAACATATCTTATCAAACAAAACTTGCGTTTCGTTTTTGTATACTAGGCTCAACGTTTTACATGGATATAAGCAACACCATTGTGGGCTCGAATAAATCAAGCCCAGTTGAAGTCTCGGGCCCATCTGCACATCTCTGCAACAAGACAAAACAGAGGAGCAGCCAAGCTTGTACGGAACGGTCAATACCGTTGTCGAAAACGCTCCTCTACGCAAACAGATTTGATGCCTTGACAACCTTATCCGATGAGGTGTCCCATCCAGCTGTTGTCTCATCATAACAATCTAGATCTTTCTGTATGCTCTATAAAAGGGCAGTCTCTTCTCATTGTAAATCATTCAACAATAATATCAGTAAAAGTTCATCTTTCTCTAAAAGCCTTCATGGTATCAGAGCAACTATAAGCCCTAACAGGCAGAGATGGCTACGCACCCGCTTCCTAGCAACGTCCATGTTGTGAGTTGCATCACCTTGAAGCTCACGGATAGCAATTACTTGCTCTGGAAAACCCAGTTTGAGTCCCTTGTCTCAAGCCAGAAGCTTGTCGGTTTCATCAATGGCTCTGTCGCTGCTCCACCTGCAACTCGCACTGAAGTTCTTGACAACGTTGAAGCAGAAGTTCCCAACCCTGACTACGAAGCTTGGTTTTGTTCGGATCAGCTCGTTCGTTCGTGGTTGTTCGGTACACTGTCTGAAGAGGTCTTGGGATCCGTTCACACCCTTCCGACGTCGCGAGAAGTTTGGTTGTCCTTAGCAGAGAACTACAACAAAAGCTCTCTTGTTCGTGAGTTTTCCCTCCGACGCAGCCTTCAACTTCTCAACAAAAAAGGTAAAACCTTGGCTGAATACTCACGAGAGTTCAAATCCATCTGTGATGCTCTTAGCTCCATTGGAAAGCCTATCGACGAATCCATGAAATCCTTTGGCTTTCTCAATGGGCTAACTCGTGACTACGACCCAGTCACCACGGTGATTCAGAGTTCGCTGTCTCGCTTCCCGCCTTCCACCCTCAATGATATTCTATCAGAGGTCCAAGCTTTTGACAGCAAGCTCAAATCATATGAAGACTCGGCGAATGTAACTGCTCATCTCGCGTTTCAGACCAACAGGCAGGGTTTCGTCCGAATGCTCCTCAGTACAACCCAAACTTCCGAGGTCGCGGACGTACGAACAACAGCAGAGGCCGTGGTGGTTATTCCTCTCGAGGTCGTGGTTTCTCTCAGCAGACGTCTGCAAATCACACTGGTGATCGTCCTCTGTGTCAGATTTGCGGAAAAGTGGGACATACAGCTCTGAAGTGTTATAACCGGTTTAACTGTAGCTACCAGAGTTCAGATGGTGCTCAAGCTGCTCAAGCCTTCTCTTCTCTTCAAGTCTCCGATCCATCAGGAAGAGATTGGTACCCAGACTCTGGAGCTTCGGCTCACGTCACGAACAATGCAGCTCATCTTCAGAGTTCGGACCCCTACAATGGTCATGACACTGTCATGGTTGCAGACGGTACTTACCTCCCCATTACGCACATTGGCTCTGCTACTCTTCCTTCCACCACAGGTACTATCCCTATTAACGAAGTACTTGTGTGTCCTGATATAAAAAAATCTATGCTTTCTGTGTCAAAACTCTGTGAGGACTACCCGTGTGGAGTCTATTTTGATGCGACTAAAGTCTGTGTTATTGACATCAAAACTCAGAAAGTGGTGTCAAGGGGTCTTCGTCGTAATGGTCTCTATGTGTTGGAGAGTCAGGAGCTTGTGGCGCTTTATTCAAACCGTCAGTGTGGTACTGCTGAAGATGTCTGGCATCATCGACTGGGACACACAAACCTTCAAACTCTTCAACAACTCAAGCAAAGTCAAGCAATATGGTGAATAAAAGTGGAGCTAAACCTGTCTGTGAAGCATGTCAGATGGGGAAATCTTCAAGACTCCAGTTTTTTTCTTCTGATTCTCGTGTTTTAAGGCCCCTAGATCGGATTCATTGTGATCTTTGGGGACCTGCTCCCGTTGTATCGAACCAAGGATTCAAATACTATGTCCTTTTTGTTGATGATCATTCCCGCTTCTCTTGGTTATACCCTCTTCATGCGAAATCTGATTTTTTTGCGGTCTTCAAAGCGTTCCAAAGCTTGTTGAAAATCAGTTTAGCTCCAAGATCAAAGTTTTTCAGAGTGATGGCGGTGGTTAATTTATGAGTACTCATCTCAAGAATCACTTCGTGGAACATGGCATCAAGCATCTCATCTCCTGTCCCTACACGCCTCAGCAAAATGGGACAGCAGAGAGAAAACATCGACACATTGTCGAGCTTGGTTTGTCCATGTTGTTTCATAGTCATGTCCCTCTCAAGTTCTGGGTCGAAGCTTTCTACACATCTGCTTTTATTGGAAACCTTCTCCCTTCCTCTGTTCTTGATGGTAAAAGTCCTTACGAGGTTCTTTACAACAGAAAACCAGACTATGGAATGCTTCGTGTGTTTGGTTCGGAGTGTTACCCTTGTCTTCGGCCTCAGATATCTCATAAGTTCGATCCGAAGAGCATTAAGTGTGTGTTTTTGGGATACAATTCACAGTACAAAGGGTATAGGTGTCTGCATCCTTCCACAGGGAAAGTTTACATCAACAGACACGTCATCTTTGACGAACAGAGCTTTCCCTTCACAACGGATTTTGCTCACTTGGTCCCTGTGTATGACACTACTCTCTTAAAGGCTTGGCAGTCTACGAGACAAACATCAGAAGATAGCAGCGATCAGCAGATCACCCGTATCTTCCCAGCTGCAGCTACACCTACTCCTCCTCCCGTTCATGAAGCTGCAACCCTGATGTTGAGCAACAACATGAACCGGATCCTCTCGAACCCCAGCTACCAGTGCTACCCGAGCCTCCTGCTCCAGGACACAGCATGACTACTCGTTCCAAAGCAGGTATACACAAGCCTAATACGCGGTATGCTCTGCTTGCTTCAAAGTTCTCAACCCCCCTTCCAAAGAACATCAAAGAAGCCATGGCACATCCGGGTTGGAACAACGCTGTCATGGAGGAAATAAATAGAGTTCATTTGCTGCATACATGGAGTCTTGTTCCTGCAGATGATTCTATGAACATACTGAACAGTGGCTGGGTTCACAAGGTGAAGTATAACCCGGATGGTACAGTCGACAAGCTCAAGTCACGTCTAGTAGTTCGCGGAAACAATCAAGAAGAAGGCCTCGATTATCTTGAGACGTTCAGTCCTGTTGTTCGAACAGCTACCATCCGACTTGTTCTGAGTATTGCAGTGGCTAAGAGATGGCTCTTGAAGCAACTTGATGTTTCCAACGCGTTTCTACATGGAGAGCTTAACGAACCTGTTTACATGGCGCAACCTGCAGGTTTTGTGGATCAAGCTCGTCCAGACTATGTCTGCAAGCTTACTAAAGCTCTCTATGGTCTCAAACAGTTCCAGCCGGTTTGATACTTTCAGGAGTTTGGTTTCCTTTCCCTCTCTGTTCACCTACAACTACAGAGGACAACAGATAGTGCTTCTTCTTTATGTAGACGACATCCTACTTGCTGCAAGTGATGACAAGTTAATGCAAGAGCTGTTGGATGCTCTGAACACGCGATTCTCAATGAAAGATCTTGGTCAACCAAAATATTTCTTGGGTGTTGAGATTGAACAACACGAAGGAGGGTTGTTCTGCATCAAACAGCGTATGCAAAAGACGTTCTTCATCAAGCGTCCATGGCGGAATGCAACCCAATTCCCACACCCCTTCCCACACTTCTCACCAATCTGGAGTCTGAACGATTCTCTGACCCTACGTACTTCAGGAGTTTAGCAGGAAAGCTGCAGTATCTCACAATCTCAAGACCGGACATACAGTTTGCTGTAAATTTCGTCACGTATGCACTCACCAACAGTTGGAGATTTCGGTCCGCTTAAGCGTATTCTCCGCTATGTTAAAGGAATGTAAATATGGGATTGAACATTCAAGCAACAACGATCTCAAGCTTACGTGATAGTGATTGGTCAGATGCAAGGAGACGAAGAGATCAACAACTGGTCTCTGACTCTTCTTGGTCCAAATCTGATTTCTTCCGCAAAACGCCAAGAAACAAGGTCAAGCTCGCCAACGAAGCGAATACCGCGTTAGCCACTACCGCAAGGGAACTTACATGGCTATCCCTTCTTCTTCGAGATCTTGGCATCGAACAGTTGGGTCCTACTGCATACAGTGACAATCTTTCAGCTCACCTAAGCCAACTCGCACTCCATAAGCGGTTAAAGCACTTCTTGAATGATTGGCATTACATTCGAGAACAGGTTGCGTTGGGGCTTATTGAGACGAAGCACATCTCTGCAACACAACAACTAGCCGACGTCTTCACTAAATCTCTTCCTAGAAAGACGTTTGTGGAGCTCAGAACCAAACTTGGTGTTGGTCACTTACCCACGCCAAGTTTGCGGGGGAATATAAGCAACACCATTGTGGGCTCGAATAAATCAAGCCGAGTTGAAGTCTCGGGCCCATCTGCACATCTCTGCAACAAGACAAAACAGAGGAGCAGCCAAGCTTGTACGGAACGGTCAAGACCGTTGTCGAAGACGCTCCTCTACGCGAACAGATTTGATGTCTTGACAACCTTATCCGATGAGGTGTCCCATCCAGCTGTTGTCTCATCATAACAATCTAGATCTTTCTGTATGCTCTATAAAAGAGCAGTCTCTTCTCATTGTAAATCATTCAACAATAATATCAGTAAAAGTTCATCTTTCTCTAAAAGCCTTCAATGGAGACTACTAAGACTAAGAGATTCAACACATTAAGATACATCATACCTACAATATATTATTGTTCGACAAATAAATGCTTCTAAAAAATTGAAAGATTAATATTCCATAATTCATATCGACCCATGGCCATAAAAGCCTACAGACTACTAAAATCGTGTCTAACACGTGGCAGAATAAGGCTGACTTTGCCAATATAAAGAAAGAGTCAATACAACTCTCAACACCGACAAGTCAATCACTATTTTTATTTTATTTTATTCAAACACAAGTCAATAGTCAAATTGGATATATCATGATTAATAATAGTACCTGAGAGTAACATTCCATGAAATCCATATGATTCCGTGTCAGTTACGTACAAGTACAACCCACATTTTTAATTTCAGCACCCTAAGTAACAGTAGACGTGACACACACTAGACATACTACATACACACGAGCATTTCTGTTGAAATGTTACAAACAAATCACGTTTTATATAATATCACTGGAAAAATTGTCTTTTTCATATGCAACTAACTTAACAAATTCTCAGTTCTGCACCTTGCAGAAATGAAAGCACCACCTCACTTATTCCACATAGCGAACACACACACAAAAGCAATATGTAAAAGGGGCCGTATTGGGCCTGTATAATATTTTATGGGTCACTAAGTTATTGGTTTATATTTTGTATTCTATACGGCACAAATTTGAATGTCGAAGCAAATTGGATAAACCATCTATTTCCACACTAGAAGTATCATATAGTAAGAATTGCACACAATCTTTCAACTTCGTCTTAATTTCATATATTAAAAGTATTAAAACCTATTTCTCCTTATTCTGAAAGATTGAAACCTGTATCTCCATAATATATTAGGTATGAACTAAAATCCACAGAATCTGATTTATATCGGTTTACTACTCAAAATTTGAAACATAACTAATGGCTAATCTATACAACTCGATACAATCTGATTTTTAAAATTTAACAAAGTTTGATTCGAAGGTTGGATTGGGTTTATATTTGGATCTCATGTTGTGGCCGGGTTTTAAATTCGAACCAAAGTATACTAATTTGGTATCGGTTTATGTTTAAACCATTAAAACCAAGCCAATATAAGAATACGAGTTTGGGTTTATGTTTTAACCGTTAAAACCAAACCAATAAAAGGATACGAGTTTCAATTTTTCTAATTGGAAAGAATATGTTTTAATACTTCTAATATGTAAAATTAAGACGAGGTTGAAAGATTGTATAATGATGTTGAAACAGATCGTTTACCGAGCAATTTTGACCTTGGATCATTATCATACGCATAAAACAAGAACAGTCATTATGAAATTATTATTTTTTGAAAGATATTAGAGAAGCACACATTGTTATTCAAAGTTCTTTACGTAAAAAGATCACAGACTGAAACACATTCTTATGTAGTATTCAAAGAGAACAGAAACATTCAATTAAAGAATAATTTGCAAAAAAATCTTTTTATCTTACGACCAAAGAACAAAACAAATAGACAACACCCTTCTTTCTTCTTCATCTATATCTACAACACATTCTTGCAAAAAGTAAACTTTTTTTTTCCTTTTCAACATCTAATGAACACAGTGAAGGAGTCTTAAGAGGCGTATAACCTTTCCTGAATCCGTGGGAACCAAACCTTTTTCACCAGCCGATCCAATCACAAGCAATCTAAACCACAGATCTCAAGAACAGGACCACCTTTCGCCACAAAAGGATTAACTCTAACCCAAAGAAGTGTAAGAATAGAAGCAAGGAGGATGGACCAGACGACAATAATGGTCGGCATTCTATCTTGTTTCCCAAGCAAACCTTTAAGGAAAGGGTAAAGATGAATCACCACCCAAAGTGCAAAGAACAATCTTCCGAAAAGCGGTCCCCATGAGTCATATCCATTGCTTATAGCATCAGAGATTCCAACTATGATCCCAATCATGTTTATGATGAGAAGAGTCATCGGAGGGATGAGTAGTGAAGTCCATTTGAAGAGGTAAAGGTCTGAGAACTCGCCGTCATCAGCTGCTTTTGACGTGACCGTGAAGTTAGTGTCCACACCAGCAAGAACCTTGAGAAGACCTTGGAAGAGAGCAAACAGATGGGCAGAAACACCTCCTATGACCCAAAACTGTTCATTTCTCCACCAATCATCGATACCAACTTTGCCCCATTGCATCTCGAGAATACCAGTTATGGCAATGGACGAGAAGAGCGCCATGAAGAGGATACTCGCATAGTTGCTTATCTGCAAAAACAAAGAACCAGTTCAGAACACAGAATCATGTAATAAAGATTCATACTCTTGAGAGCTCAAGATTGAATGTTTTACCTCAGGAACGATGAATTTTCCTGTGAGAAGACAGATAGCTGGGAGAGAACAGTAAACGATGAGAGGGAGAGAGGTCCAAGGGTAAACCACGGAGTTAATGTAGGACAATCTCTCAAGCCATTTCAAACCACCTCCATAACCATACCAAATAGGACAATGCCTACTCAAGAAGATCTCAACAGAACCAAGCGCCCATCTAAGAACTTGATGAAGACGGTCTGACAGATTGATAGGAGCTGATCCTTTGAAAGCTGGTAACTTAGGTGTGCAGTAAACAGACCTCCACCCATGAGAATGCATCTTGAAACCGGTAAGAATATCTTCTGTAACAGAACCGTAGATCCACCCAATCTAGAACAAGGGTCATCATCAAAATCAAGATTTATGTTGAACCGAACTACTCGAACCAAATTACCTGAACTACCCAAACCCGCATGATTTTTAAGAATAAGACAGGATTTGCGTACCTCTTTTCCCCATTCGGTTTTATCTTCATATCCACAACTAATGACTTGGATAGCTTCTTTAAGCAGACAAGCAGGGCTTGCGTTTCTAGCCATCCCACCGTTTTGCATACGAGCAGATGCAACAAACACAGGAGACTGACCAAACTTCTTTTCCAACTTCAGTTGCATTGCCTCCGTTGATTCTTTAACATTAGAGCCTAGAAAAAAGCAAATTTTCAGCAAAGGTTTCTGACACCAAAGAAAAAAGCTATTATACACACAGAACTGTAGTGTACCTTTAGTGACGCTACCCTCTTCAATATTCTCTAGAGCGTGGATCTGCTTAGACGCTTCCCTATTCTTCTTCTTCTTATCCGCAGCCGCCTTCTTTGCTTGACGGTTCTTCCTTGAACCACAGCACATGAAACACCATTTTGGCCAGCAGTTGCATGTTTTACCCGGAGCCTTCTTCTTCTTTGGTGCATCAAACCCGTAGAGTGCTTGCCTCCTGAAAACACAACCTGTCCCAACGTATATAGGTCCTTGCAACCCATCCAGACCCTTCATATTGATCTGTTATCCCAAAGATTCATTACTATTTAGAAAATGTACTTAAATTTTCAAGAATAAAGAATGGGAGACTGGTATGGATGTGCTACTTACATCGAAGAAGACAACGTTGCGATTTGAGTATCGATCGTGCCTATCAATACCGTCGAATCTCTGAGGGAACTGAACGTAACAGATTTTCTTTCCTGACTGAGGATCCATCATGAAACACATTGCTTCTCTAAGAGCTTTGCTATTGTTGATGTAGTGATCACAATCCACGTTGAGAAGATACGGAGCATTTGACAAAACCCCCGAGACACGTATCTGTAGATGAATCAAAGAGTCAAGACCCGTTGAAATGACAAGGTGTACATGAAATTAAAAAGAAGTTTTTAAAAGCTGATATTTACCAGTGAATTCATAGCTCCAGCCTTCTTATGGTGATCAAATCCAGGTCTCTTCTCACGAGAGACGTAAACCAAACGAGGCAACTCGTTGTTTTCCACATCACGTACACCATCACTTCCAAGGAAAACCTATCACAAGAAAACCATACAGTTTACATATGAAGCAAAGTTCCACACTAATATAAATGTTTTAGAAAAAAATAATATTTCACAAATAATGTTTAATGTTTCTTATGCATAAATTGCAAACTTCAAGAAAATTAATTGAGTTTATTGAATTACTACTGGTTAAAAATAATTTGAAATTGATAATTACAAAAAATAATGCATTTTATAATAGTGATTTAATCTGTTTCTTAATATGTGTGAAAACAATACAAAATCTACAAAACATATTGATGCTACTCACCTGAATCATGCCGGGATGATCTCTCACACTATTACCAGGCCAAGGTGTACCATCTTGCATAGTCCAACCTTCCTCAGGCACTTTCTGTGCCGTCGCTACCAAAGCATTGATCTTCACTTTGAATTCTTCATAATCTCTCTGTCAAACACACACACAATCTTCCAAATCAATATCCAAACGCCATCAAAGACTGCATACTTCTTCTCATGAGAAATAAACTTTAGAAAGAAGCAAAGTAGTAACCTTCATCGCTCGCCGCTCTCTAACAAATGCAGGATGGACTTTGTTCTTCAAGTAGTCCATCTTATGGCAGAAGTACCATTCAGGAGCACGTGGCTCGATACAATATTTCTTACAGAAAGGAACCCATTTCCTTGCGAATTCAGCAGTCTCGGAAAGAGCTTCGAAAGTAAGCATAGCAGCACCATCATCAGATACGTAACAAGCAACTCTATCAACCGGATAATCAACCGCAAGAATGGACAAGACAGTGTTTGCTGTAATAAGCGGAGGCTCTTTCAACGGATCCACTGTACTGACAAATACATCCACAGCTGATAGTTCTGATGGTTTCCCTTCTTTCTCATATCTGCAAAACAGGAAAAAGGTGAAAATTATATTATTCCCAAAACCAAAGTGTTTAACATTTCCTCCAAGTGTGGTGATTCAAGTTACCTTAATGAGAGTCTGTCCAAGTATGTTTCTCGCTCGATAGGGTACCACTTAGGGAACTGATCAAGAACCCATGAAACAGCAAACCATATCTCACAGATGACGGATATGAGCCAGAGGGCGTAAGCATCTTTGACAGGGTGAAGAATACGGTAGTGAAAGAAGAGACCAAGAATCACAAGACGCAGAACAATCAACATCCTGTAAGGATTTATCTTGCTTGATTTGATTGGTATCTTCCTAGACAGTGGCTGCCTTCCCTCATCCATCCTAAAATACATAAAAAGTGCTTCATAAGCAACGGAACAGAGACATAAACCAAAAGATTGTGTGTATTCTGTCTTTACATTGGGATGTCATCACCATCTTCAAAATCAGGATCTCCTTCATGTTTAACCACCTGAAGTTTCTCATTCTGCTTCCTTTTCCAGTCCTCCATTCTATCTTTCCAAGCCACACTTCCATAACCGTAGACAGCAAGATCTTTCTGAGGTACCATAGGTCTTGGATGTGCTGCAATTAGACAAAGCAATCAGTAACCATAGACAACACATTTTTTACTCATTTAAGTAAACCCAAAGAATTTTACCAGCAATGGTTGGATCAGAGAGAGAAGCCGGGTGACTTTTATTGCTATGACCACCAAGTGAAGGAGGAACAATGAGAGCATGTCTGTCAGAAGAAATCTCAACGTCCTGTGAGATTAACAAAAGCCAAAAAATGTAAGTAGATGAAATGTCACTGAAGATGTGTGTGAGCAATGAAGGAGACTGTTATTACCTCGTCGCCATAAGTAAGCAATGGAATCTGAGAGCCAGGAGGAGCTGCATCCAAATCAGATTGTGGGTAACCGGAGTGGCGACGAGAGACTGACATACCTTCAGAGACCTGATCAAAACCAATCCCACCGTTCTCGTACTCAAACTCATTGTCTAAATCATCAATGCCATCTTCCTCTTCATCATTTTCAACCCTTGGACTTCCTAACAATCCACCTTAAAATCAGTACAACTCTCTCTAGCATATACAAAAAAAAAAGTCTTAAGGAACCAAAAAAAAAAACAAAAACCTTTAATCCGTTTGTAACGGGTTTTGCACTGAGGACAAGCTTGATTGCCTTCACGTCTCTCATACTCATAGCAAGGTCTACAAACAGGGAACGCACATTCGTTACACGCCACGAAAGGTTCTCCATCAACTGTCAATTCAACCTCGTCTCTGCAGATTTGACATATCTGCCCACTAAGCTCTTGCACTGATCTTATCTGCACATTTACATCATTTAAACCATCAGCCCACAGTGACTGCAGAAAAGTCTAAAAGAACATAGATTGGATCTCAGATTCATATGATTGCACTTTGTGTCGGCAACTATAAACAAAAAAAAAAAAACTGTCAAAACGTATCAATGCTTCTTCCCACCGACACATTCAATTGTAGATTAAAGTCAGTGAGGAACCCTAAATCGAAATTGATTTTGGTACAGGTCAAACCCAGATCCAGAAGAGGGAAAAAGGAAGAGACTTTAGCACAGAAACAGAGAAACCCAGATCCAAAGACAGCTTAATTATTCCTTAGATTAAAATAAAGTTGAGATCTTTGCTTACTCTGGCACTCTCATCGGCATTAATCAGAACGAACTCGTTTCTGTTGTGTGAACCGGCGACTAACCGACCACCGGTATTCATTTCGTCGGAACACAGTCGCTACAATCTTTGGATTCTCCTCACTCACAGATCGATTGTAATAAAGAGAGGAGTGATTAATTGAGCAACCCGGTCAACTCAGGGCAAATCGGAGAGTAAGACCAAATTAAAAAAAAAAAAGAAAAAAAGAAACAGACTTTGTTTGTTTGGAAATATCTAAAAAGAAATTAGAAATGAAGAAGCAAAATTAATGAAGGAAATAGAAAGGAATAGTGTGTATTGTATATATGTATGTGGTGATGGGGTATTGATTCAGCTGCAAGCCACAGCCCTTTTATTTGTTTTGTTTCCTCTCTCCTCCTCTTCTTCTCCGAAAGTGCACAGTCACAGAAATAAAGGATGATTCCAGAGAGAGAGAGAGAGAGAGAGAGAGAGAGCTGCAAATGATAAAGGGGCAGGCCCAAAAAATCTTTACAAACGCGTAACCAAGAAGAAAATTAGTGTGAGAGAGTGATTAGTTAAATGGTGATATTATTTAAAGGCAATTATGAGGGGGAAAAAAAACCAAAGGCGATATTTTATAAAAGCAGACAGATTAATTAATTAAAAAATTGTGGGGACCCCATTGAACATGTGTGCTCTCTCTCTCTCTCTCTGTCCTCCATTCCACTTGTTCCTGTTCTTGTGTTAAACAAGTCCCAAACACACACATTATTAATGAATTAATCAAAATTTTGTACTTTGGTTTTCTGGTTATGTGCATTTAACCTCCATTATTCTAGCCAATAAATGTTATTTTTGATAGATTTTTTTCTTTTAGTTATTTGTCTGTGTAGATTCACGTTCTTACAGCATGTGCAAGAAAATAATTTGTAGTGAAATTTCATCTGAATTTTAAATTAAAAAAAAAAAATCAAGGTCTTTGTTATTGTCCCATTGTGTAATAAATTCCTCTTATTTCGTAAAGAGACTTACAAATGTTGAGAAACAGATATAGGTGCATTTATTTACTCACCAGACATAAAACACTCTGTAAGCATCGTGTCCAAGATCCTATTTTCTAGGTCTTTTTTCTTTCTTTTTTGGTTCTAATTATTCGTATTAGTGCTGATATCATATTCCATGTTTAGAGATTATGTAATCACCGTTTTGTGCACGGGCCGTTCCATGTTTTTTTTTTTTACTTTATCATCTGTTTGACTGCATTGGTTTTCACTTTTATCTTCGTCCTTCCAACGATTTGTTTGGTAATTTATTTTTGCTTGTTATTAATATTATGCCCTACTAATTGATAAACTGTTTTGGTTTATATTTAGTTATTTACTTATTTTATTATAAATTTCGGCCCCAGTCACCATATTGCTAATTTATTTGTCTCCTATAGAAAATGTACAATTAGTGACACTATCGTATATTCGTATCACCACAAATATATTCCCATGAATTATGTCTATATATGTATACATTTGCCGACAAATAGTTCGTGATTTATATAACATATCTAGAAGCAATATTCTGGCTTTTCGGAATTCAATATTTATTGACTTGTTGATTAGCCGGGAGAAATAAAGATAATAAATACTCCATATTATATTGTTGCACAACAAACATATAATATATCATAGTATAATGTAGAAAGAGCAAACTTTATTAGGTTACACATCAAATGTCGTTTTCATGATTGTTTGAATACTGTGTATTGTCTTCTCCAAGCGTTAGTGCCACATGCTCTTATACAAACTGTCGGTGCCCTTATATATTATTTTCTTACTCTTGTACAAAATTACTTGTTTTTTTTACCAGGAATCTGAATATAGCAACAATAATAAATATTAGAAAAGAAAACAAGTTGTTGACAAAAAGAAAAGAAAACGAGATAAAACATTTCGTCATTAAATTTAAGTGAAAACCGGTTAACATATGGGCTGTACCTGTATACTTCAGCTTGATTCGATCGTATCACAGCTATTCAATAATTTCTTATATTCCATAGTAAATACAACGATAGAGCATGTGCTCTATAATACATATTGAAATGCAAACAATTTATATTACTATTATATTTGTTGAACATACATATCTGACTTTTAGAATTCTACAATTCGATAATAGTTCATTCATAAGTGCATATCTATTTATCAATTAACTTGTTTTGTATCTAAAATTTGAATCATAATATATGTAAAAATGAATTCGTTTGAAACTGAATTATATGGATGAGTGAATATCTTAATTCTAGTTTTGAGAAGAGAATGCCAAAAGAATAAGAGGGAACCGGAGGTTGAAATAAAAAGAACAAAAATAAATTTAAGTTTAAGGAAATTAAAAGGTACTCTTATTTTTGGTAATATTCACCATTCTTGTAAGAGTATGTATGTCTTTGTTATTTGCGTATTTATGATATACGTAGTATTGGTTAATGAGTTAATTAGACATGGCGCATGTGTCTAAAAACACATGAATTTTGGTTTTGTTTACGAACAAAGATATCAAAAATACAGACTCATATAATCATACTCTTATTATTTAAAATTGCGAAAAATGTAGAAATCGTGATACTACTAATTCAGTTTCGTCGTTTAGATTCACAATCACTAGGCCTTAAACTTTAGACCATAAAATTAAACTACGATATTAATAATAAAACCAAAAACATGGTTGCCAATTTGTTTGGATCATCAAGTTTCAGGAAAGTTATTTCGATGTTTTTGAATCTAATATAAAATTGGAATTAGCAAACCATATAAACAAAATATTGCATACGCATGCCATCTAAAAGAAACACAGCGATAAAAGTTATTAAAACCAAAATCGCATAAAGTTTTATCAATCCTACGTTAGTTTTGTTTTCTCGGCTTCACCTGCGATTTGTTTCGACCATTTGTTGAACGATGCATAGCATAGTCAGTTAAAGAGTGGAGATAACACAAAATTATGCGGGGCTTGTTTGTCGTTCACATGATTCTTGCTTTTATGTTTTAGTTTTTTTTTTTCTCTAAAATTTAATTGTCTCTCTCTTTAGGACTACGCAAAACGCATAGGCAAAGGTTGGATAAAATTCTATCCTTCATAATTAGCAAGTGGATATACATATAATAATAAAAATATTCAGATTGTAATATTGCAATATTTTAGTATTGTAACAATGTGATATTACTGAATATAGATATGCATACTACATTTACTCTAATTTTAAGTGTGTATATATATATATATCCTATATATATCCAGAGTGTCCATTAAGCATATACGTATTAGGCATTATAGTAATTTTGCCCTTTTAAATACGTGATGATTGTTTTACTAGTTTTTAGATTTTGGTTTCTGGTTTTTAGATTTTGGCTTTTGGTTTTTAGATTTTAGTTTTTAATTTTTGGTTTTTGATTTTGCAGTAGATTTTAGTTTTTTGAAAAACATGAATGGTTGTCTTAGATTTTGGTTTTTAGTTTTTGGTTTTTGCTTTTAAAATTAATAAAATGAAAATATTATTAATAAAATGTCTTCCATATACTTTATATATAGTAGAAACTCAATAAATTAATAAATACGGTCTTAAATTGGATTGATTCAAAATATATATGACAAAATTGATAAGATATTAGATAATATTTCTTAAAATATTTATATAAATATATAGTCTTATTTAGGGGTGGGCGTTCGGGTACCCATTCGGGTTCTGTTCGGGTCTATTCGGGTTTCGGGTTTTCGGGGTTAAAGATTTCAGTCCCATTCGGGTATTTCTAAATTTCGGTCCGGATTCGGTTCGGATCTTTGCGGGTTCGGTAATGTATATATAATTATAAGTAGAAACAAAAAAATTCCATCTCTATTTTTCGTTAACACTTTGTTATATTTTTGATAATGTTTATTAAAACTAGATATAAAACAAAAACGTACTCTATTGATCATTGATCATAATGATACGTATAGGTATACTTACTATTGTCCATTGATCAAAGTATATTTTAAAATATTAACCACTCCACACTCATTTTTTTGTCGTACTCAATTGTCCATTGAATATAATGAATTCACGTACTCTGTTGCTAGAAAACCACAAAAACATAGTTTTTGGTTTTTGTTAAGAAATAGGTAGTTATTTCAAAATCTAGTTTTCCTATTTTTTAGGGAATCTATTTTACAAAAATCTTGATTGGTATAAAAGTAGTTTTTAGAAAATCAAAAACCAGAAACTAGTTTAAAAACTAGAAACAATCAACCTTACGTGTTTTTTTTTTTTACTGCGAGACTACGTGTTTATTGTTCTAAAAAAGTACGTGTTTATATGAAATACCATCTCAGATTTACCAATGAAACGCAAGGTTTTGAAGATAGACTTCTAATATATGGTTCAAATCAATACTCGAATATACAAAGTTACAAATTACATTAAAACGAAAACATTAGGGATTGGAAATTTACATATAGAATATCATTTCGGGATATCTGTCTAACCAAAAGTAAGCTGTTTCCCTAAACGGGAACTCAGATGGTAATTATGTATATTGGTCGAAGCACGTAAAGGGTTATTTTCTTTATGCGTACATAAATTTTAGTTAAAACGATATGATTATTCTAAACACGTGTTGCGTGACGCAGTGGTGACTTTTGACTCATTTCATTTTCTAGTAGAAGTGTAATCATAACTGCAAGATAGTGCGCAGTGAGTAGCTGTTTTACAATATTAAATTAAATTTTCTACGATGGTAATTTTTTCGTTTATTTATCTGTTATTGGCGATTTAAAAAAGGCATACTCAGAACATATTTATTAGAGGTCTATTAAGTTAGATCTCTTAACGTAACATAAGATACGATCTTTTAGAGCATCTTTAACCCTAAGAGTCCAGTAGAAATTTTTATTATTATTTTTTATTATTATTTTTGTCTGATTAAAAAAAAATTAAAACCTTACTAATCGCGGACCGTTAGTAGGACCTGCGAACAGTACAAGAATTCCACCAAACTCGACTCTTGCAGAAGAGAAAGAAGAGGTGGGTTTTAGTTTTTTGTGGAGTCCACACCCCTTAAGAACTCCTTAAAGACCAAGATTAAAGATGTTCTTAGCTTTTAACTAAAAAAGCTAAGAGATATCTCTTAAATCTCTTATTTAAGAGATGTCTCTTAGTTTTTTTAGTTAAAAGTTAAGAGACCATATCTTATATTATATTAGAAACCCAACCTAAGAAATCTCAAATAAACATACTCTTAAGACAACATTATCGGTGGTATGTAGAAGAGTTCTAGATCAATAAAAAAAATGGGTCAAGAGAAAGAAGCGCTAAAAGTTAAGAACTCTAATAAAAAATATTGAATATTGTTTGTGTATGTCACTTTATTGGTTTGATTAATTTTTTGATTTAAAATTTAATTAGTAATTGAAATGTATTAAAACTTTTAACATTAAATCTGTTAGATGTTTATACTTTTCCGTTGGAAGTATTCTTAGGACGTAAGCTCAAAGTAAGAATGCGGTCATCCCATAACCATCCGAAGATAACATGTTTGCACATTTGGGTTTTACATATAAGAGGTATTGGTGTTTTTGTTGATCTACAAGTATTTATTATCTGTAACTCATTGCTTTGTACTAATATTATTCTAAATATCATTTATGTGTAAGGTTTGCAATCTACCTTTCATTCGTTTTATAACAAAACACAATAAGATATAAATAATTAATGCCACGTGTTGAATGATAATTCTCCTGTCGGTGGAGGGTCCAGAAAGATTGGTAAAAATCATATTAAGAGATTTAATAAATTATTACTATCGGTAACTGCAATAATTTACTTAAGCTAATATTTCAATATTCATGTGCCAAACTGTATACTTTCATAATCTGCCATATAAACGCATTCAAAGTATCGATTTAATTTTCCAAATAAATATTACTATAATTTAAAATGTATTGGTATTTAGGAGAATGGTTTTTAAAGCCCAAAGAAATAGACGAAATTAGAAAGAAATAAAGAAGAAGAATAGAACAAAATCGGACAGCTGTGAATTTGCTTTGTTGTACTTTAGACAACCAACAAAGAAAATATCGTAACTGGTCCGAACTAAAGGAACTCCAACTCCTCTCTCAGATTTCGGGCAGAGTTTGAGAATTTTACGGGCAGCACGTAAAGGTCTTGCGATAAAAGTCCTCAGACAGCTCATTGCCAGTTTTAAATCTACGAGTATAGTTCTCAAGTCATAGTCGCCAGGCTACTGAATCCGTAAGCGTACGTCGCCTGATCATATTCGAACCAACTCTTTTCTTTCTTTTTGACTTTAGACACAACCAAAGTTTACAATAGATATGATTGTTTCGGCCTTTCGGGTAATAAAATTTGACTAATTTCTACTTTAAAGGTAAAAACCGACAAATGAGTACAAACGTAAGAAAACGAATTAGGAGTAGAACACCTTGTTATAATATTTTAAAATATTTATAATGCTGGTAGTTCAAGGAAAGTATTATATATGTTAATTTAGCTATGAAGTTGAATCTGTCTCTTTGAATTATAAAATAAAATTACGGGGCGGCGGATAAGAGATAAAATAAATAAAAAATGTTAAATAACACATGCAAAAGATTGGACTTAGTATGTCATTGCCATGTTCTTCTTCACTAATACCCCATATTTTTCCAGCTATGTGATTCTCTTTAGCAAGTTTTTAAAGCATTTCCCAAATCAAAATCAGAACTTCAAGTTTCGTTGTCTTTTTCAACGTGAGAATAACTGGAAGAAGAATAGAATCTTGATTTTCCAATTTGGGAGATAAAAACAAAAATAGGGAAGGCTAGTTTTTTAGCAGAAGGCCTTTTACTTGATTCCAAGTTCAACCTAACGGGCAATCAAAAGAGTTAAACAAGTTACCTATATCCGGTTATATATTTTGCACTTATTAACCCTGCCATCAAAGTGGCTGTAGTTTAGTGGTGAGAATTCCACGTTGTGGCCGTGGAGACCTGGGCTCGAATCCCAGCAGCCACACATTTTTTGTAAAATCCTAGTCTTTTTGTTTCCTTTTTATAAACGGGCTTTCATGAGTCTACCCATCCATCATTTTCTTAAAGGCATTTCCTATCTCTGGAATCATTAAAGCCCAAAGACTTTTTAGTTAACAAGTAAAATCAGCAAATATTTCACTTTACGAGCAATCCGATAAAACTGTAAAAGGATTAAACAAAAAAAAAACAGAGAAACAGCATGGATTTAACAAAAAGGATCAGGTTAACATCGTTCCTTCTTCCTTTTTTTTCCAGACACGAACTGTACCATCGACCGAGGAAGTTAAAATCCAGTTTTCAAAAGTTATAATACTCCTAGTGTTGTAACTAAGAAGCAATTAAGCAGCCATGGATAAATTTTGGTTAGTTTCTCTTGACCAACCTTAGAAATATGACCTTTATAGACTTGGAGACTTGGAGTAGCTCTCCTGTGGTTCTGTATTTCCAAAGATGTTCATAAGATAATATGCATGAGAAGTTACATAACAACAATATTCCTACAAAATTACAAAGGGGAATGTTAAAAACATCAAATAGAGCAAAAGCTGGTTAAGATTTTAGTTCTGAAACAATTAGAGAATTGGAACCGTTAAAAGAACGAAAGGAGCAAAAACCTGAACTGGCTCAACTCTGTGAGATCTGCAGTCCCATATACGTACGATCGAAACCAGCTGATACAAGTATACAACTACAGCTGATGAATCACTGAACTTCGTTACATTCACCTGACAAGATCATTGTCTACAAAACATAAGAAGAATATAAAATTTACGTAAGCTGAATCTTAGATTCTGACATGTACCTCGCCGTCGTGACCACGAAACTTACGGATGACGCGTCCGGTTGAAACATCCCAATAATAAACTTGTCTATCACCACCACATGAACAAAACTTGGCATTGTCTCTTTCAAAAAGAGAAAAGAACACGAATGAACCAAAGACACTCATCATGTGAGCTTCAACCACATAAAATTCTATTTTCTGTACAATAGTGAAACATTAAACTCATAAAGATCTGAGCTTTTGTTTCATATCCAATCCAGTTCAGCAAAAACATAGAAATATACATCAAAACACACACGCATCATATCAGCTTCCACTAAATAATCAATCTTGCTTAATGAACTCCTAAATTCATATTTTCTTATCATATTCAAACAGTTTTAGCTGTAAACAACCCCAAAAAAACAGGATCTAGTAATTTTTACTATCATAGCTTGAACTGAATCAACACATTAAAATCAACCTACCTCAAATTAACCTAAAATCAATAAGAGAACGATACGTTATACGAACTCAATCTTTAGCTGGAAGCAATAACAAAACACACACAGCCAGAATCCAACACAAACTTATTAACGTTTTCTGTTATCACTACAAGAATACAGGTCTTTAACGACTGCAATATTAGAAGTTAATTGGTAGTAATGGATGCATTACGATCAATTAAGGACGAAATACGATTGGTCGGTATACGGTTTGGGGGGGGGGAATTTCTATATTTTAAAATGTCATGTAATAATTCAGAATTTTAATTAATTTTATCTATTAAAAGAGAAGCAGACAATAAAACTAAACTTTACTTCATGTGTTGATTTGTCACATAAAATGCCACTGAATATTTTCAATAATGGTATTTTAGTCTTTTACTCGCAATGAACCAATTCTATTTATTAACCAATTTAATATATTCTAATTTACAAGATCTTGTGCATTTTATTAATATTTTGATTGATCACAACAACCTAACAATATAATCTCATTATTTCTATTCTTGATGTTGCAAATGTCTTTAGATGTCCACGTTTAGGTTTTCAAATTATTTTGCTTTCATATTGCTGTTGTGTGTTAGTGTGTGTATTTATTTTTTTAAGTGATCATGCAACCTTTATCATTTCTGGAAGAAATTTATTTTGTTAAATTCAGAGAAGTGAATATGTTTTATATTTTTAAAATAATAGTCCTTTTTATTGAAAACCCAGATGCTAAACTAAAGTATTTATTAACTTACGAAAAATTACAAAATATAACTTAAAAAAAATCTAGATAAAGAATACTAATATTTTTCTTTCTTTTTATATTGTCACCTTAAATAACTAATCTCAAAAATACAATTACAGACTTCCATTCACTGATAAAGATGTTTCAAAATATTAGTCTTTTTTATAAAAAAAATATTAGTATTTTTATTATAAGCCCAAACGCTAAATTAAAATATTTGATAAGTTACAAAAATAATTACAAAATGTAATATAATGGCAACTTGAAAATTCTAGATAAGGAATAATATTTTTCTTTTAAACTATTATGTCATCATAAATAAATAATCTCAAAAGTATGATTACAAATTTCCATTCGCTGATAAAAATATTTGTTAAATTTCCTTTAATTTAATATAATGCATTCAAAATAATTATCTTAGTTATATATTATTTTTGTTAGTTAATGTTTTTGCATATAATCTATTAAAATAATAAATTTAAAATTTAAATGATAATCTATGAAATTCGTCAATGACAAAAGATTTAAATGTATCCTAAAATTATTGAATTGTAACTATTTTTTCACAAGATATATTTTTTCCATCTAACAACCGCCATAAAATCTTTAAAATATCTTTCAAAAAACTTATTAACACAATAGATGGTTAAAATTTCTGGAACTAGATTAGGTTAAAATTCTTAAAATAAAAAACGTCAGACCTATCCCTTTCTTATTAACGGAGAAGCAAAATAAAAAAGTAACCTTTTAATTAATACTTATTTACATCAGTGCCATCATGACGTGGCGACCTCACAGTCCTCTTCGGACCATATTTGAAAGTACCCTTAACTTACTAGAAATATTACAGATTTTGCCATTGGTACCACTTCTCTCATACTATGATATACATTTATGCATATAAAATCGTCATTTCCTATTAATGGCAGTGTTACGAACACCTCTGAAAACCCAAGTATCCATATATCTTTAAATAGCCATCCGAATCTGAGTAAACATACAGCAAGCAACATTAACATAAAAATGCAAACTTATCAATCATTTTGATGATCTAAATGAATATATAATTATATATTACACAAGCAATGCATGACTATAGTGTTGACGTTGCCGACACTATTTTGCTCCGGTAAAAAGATTTTTAAATATTTAGATATTTAGTGACATCTACATAAACTAATAAAACATAGGTAGTCCATGCAAACCTAACATATTTTCAACCTGCTGATTGTCGATTTTATGTTTATTAGATTAGAAAGCAAGCAACCTGGAAAACTAATTCTTCATAGGTTCTATGTATATTCAGTGTCTGTTAATGTATTTAAAATATTTCTGCCCTAATGAAAAATGTTAGAATGACTTTTTGATATTACTAGAGATGAACTTCCAATTTGAAAATTTAAATTGATGTTTAGAAGAAAATGTAACGTGCATTCATATTAAACCCTCTAATGGTTTAACAAAACCTAATTTGCTTTAGTAGAAGGTGCATATGAAAATTTGAATGCTTGCGTGGTCCGCAATAGGGAAATTGGAAATAAGCAGCAGTTAATTACTCTATATATTTGAAATATTGACTACATTAATAGAGAGAATAATTTTGCTTCTTATTCTGTACAGAGTAAGTTACTCATAATTAGCCATATTTATTCTAGATCTTCCTATTCAAATACTAGAATATATTTTTTGCATTTAAAGTAAAGATACACATAATAAGTATGATTATTTGCTCATTAATTGCTAATATTCTTTGGTTCGACTAAATAAACAAACCTATATCGTGTCAAAAGAGCATTCCAAGTTGCAATCCTTGCCTTAAGTTTAAAGCTTTTGTTTTTACAATGGCTGGGAAGATCATTCGCCTTTTTGGAAACATATTCAGTTGCTGGTGGAAAGAGTATTGAAATGTTCTTCGTGGATTCTACAGTAAGATTCAATACACCTGTCTTTTATTCTATATGTTAAAACGTAAAATATCGTTTGAGTTGAATTATTTCTTTGTTGATATAGGGAGACAAGATACATGCTTGTGTGAAGAAAGATTTAGTACATATTTCCTAATTATCAACTTTTATAGTTTACTGTATTAACTTTGTTCTTCATACTAATTAAAACCAAATAATACTCTAATTGCAGGGTTCATACAGATAAAGTGTGTTGTCTATGGAAGTATTGCTCAAGATTAAGATTTCTAGAATTCTACTGATGTTAATGTAGTACTATGTGTTGTATAGTTTATGCAGATGTCACTGGGAGAAGGTAACTTCTAGAATATTTACTCAAGAGTACAGTATCAGATACAATCTTAGTTTGTTAGCTAACTAATGGTGTTCCAAAATTTTGTTTGACCATGAAAATGTTCTTGAAATTCAAGTCTTCAAGATGAAATAATAGCCATCTAAATTCATTTTCCATTTTATTTAATCAGGATTCCAAGCACAGCTTATTGAAGACAACATTCAGTAGCTTTTATATATATAATCTATTATAGGTTTTCAAACGTTTCTTTCTATTCCTACTATCACAATTTATAAGAAACAAAGTATAGTTTATTATTATTTTGCAAACGGCTTCATTCACCCCTAAAAAAGTTTTGTAGCTTATGCATGAATACTATTAGATTTTTTTTGTTCACATTTATTTATCTTTCTAATATCATATTCATAAAGAGAAATGTCATATTTTATCTTAAATGTATTCTTATCATTGTTTTGTACCTGCCTATCATTATTTTCACAAACTATGCTTGGATGATGAGTCAAGTACATATGATTTGTAAATAAGTTGCATTTTTACCTGTGAAACAAGTCCTTGAAGAGGTTGGTGACCTGATTCTGCCAGTTGGGATCCACAACCGTGAAACACAGAGATAATTGTCTCACGGACCACCATATTCATCTTATAATAACCCCTCTTTCATCATACATTTGTCGTGAAATTATCTGTAGGAACTTCATATCTGGCCAATACTTTAAATAAACCATAAACAATAGTTACAGGTTGAAGAAAGCTTTGAACACAAAAATAAATACTTCTGAGTTTGAATTTTAAGCATGTCAAAGGTCTAACCTGTATTATTGTCTTGATTTGTATTTCAACCTTGGCTTCCTATGATTATTACTCCTCTGTTTTTGGTTAAATGTACTCAATTAATCGTTCTTGAACTCTTACAGTGATAATCTAACCAAAAATCAGAGCAAGAGCTTATAAATAAACAATTGAAGAAAGTCGAAATAGAGGAGTAATATAAAGTGTCCTTCCTCTGTAAGAATCACAAACCAAAGAAACAAAGAAAGGCAGAAGACTATTCACCTGGTTCGTCGGTTAATTGACAAGTCAAGATTTTGATTGAGTCGATTGTACGATTCGTTGAACCGTAATCACCTTTCGAGTATTGTTTGTTCGGAAATATCAAGTGTCTCAAAAATATGTTTGCTCTTTTTGTTTGGAACGATGACAAAGGGATCGTCGATCAGAAATCAAACGATGGGAACCCTAATTCCCTTTTTTTACTCCCTATGTCGAGAGATGAACTGTTAAAATGTTTTTACCAACCAGTATATTGTTGGAATGAAAGAAGTCGGTATGTTTTTCTGATCAATAACTATGGTCCATTAACATAAAGTATTAGAAAAGCCCATCAATAATTAGGGATCACATGTGACAATATATGACCCAATTAAGTCTAATAAAAATAGATTAATACTATTCAGTCCCAATATTTAAGCTTCGGACTAAATTTTTTTTCTGTAATGGTCAAATCATTACTATGATACAACACACTCTGATTATTTTAAAGCTATATGGTTTATATTGTCAAATAGTTTATGCATTCGAAATTATTAGAGTGTGAGTATGTAATTCAATCGTTTTAGGATCCATAAATACTATAATATTTTAAAATTACCAACACGAAAACTTCACCCCGCGCATAAGCGCGGGTCTCACTCTAGTACATATATAAAAATCAAACCAAACTTTAAAACTAAAAAAACATTTACTAAGAATAATATCAAAATATGAATTTTTTAAATAAATAATTTTTTATTAAATTTATTTTTTTATAAAAATACAAAGAAAATGCATAAGATGATGATTTTAGAATATAGCTAACAAAATGTTAGGAAACTATAAGATATATGTTTAGTTACTCATTTCGTGAAGGTAATTATCTTTTATCTCTTGTTTTTATTTCTCCATCTCACCTGAAACTATTCAGGTTTGTACTGTGGACACTGATGAGGCTGAAGTGGCAACTGAGTTTGAAGAACTGGCAAAAGCATTTGCTGAAGGAGCTAGAGCTAGCTCTCCACCTCTTCCTCTGACTGTATTAGTTGTTCAAGTAATTACTTATCATTGCAATTTTTTTCTTTACTAAATCCAAACAAATTGTCTAATTTTATCCTTAACTATATCAATGGTTTCTTGCTCAGGATCACATAGGGATATCAAACGTTGCACCACCAGATTGTCTACTACGGTTACCGCCTATTCCTATGTCAGATAATGGAACACATCATGACCAACCCACCAATGTCTTGACTGAAGCTCGGATTCATGATCATATCAACAACCTTCGGTTTAGCATATCCCCAACATCATTCTTTCAGGTGATAATTGAATCTTCAGGGTCGATGCATCTTTGAGAAACTGGACATTTTGGTGTTGTTGTAATAGATTTCAAAATGATTGATCCATGTTAATACCGGCGCTGCAGAGAAGTTGTATTCACTTGCTAGAAATTGGGCTAATCTTGGTCCTGACACTTTACTCTTTGATGTATGTTGTGAAACTGGAACAATTGGTCTTACATTGGCAAACTATAAACATTTATATGTTATTATAGAATTGTAGTATATGTAAATAAATTTGAAATGAAATGTATGCAAACTATAAACATTTATATGTTATTATTGTCGAGTAAGGTATATGAGCAACAATTATATAAAGTTACATACATAGCATTAAATTGTAAATGTGCACCAAAAAAGTATTAAATTGTAAATAATATATTTAATAGTCTTATTCTATAAATCAAGTATAAGCATTTATGAAAATGTGAGAATATTCGACAAATAAGTATAGAAATTTATAAAAATAAAAATCTGCGCGAGTACGTAGATCAAACTCTAATTTATGTATTATATGACATTGATCAATAATTCTTGTATAACTATGTTTGTAGTATTGGTTTCATTTGTTTACTACTATTTTATCACAAATTCTTTAGCATCACATATGTTTTCTTTCTTTGGTAAACATAACTTTACCATTTTCAAAATTTTGCCCAAATTCTGATCCTATTGTCTTAGAAAGTCAAATCAAATTCTAGAGAATAGAGAGATTGAAGCAGTGTCACACATTTTACTATCTATTACTTGTTTTAATAATCGTAATCACAAAAAATAATTTCCAGTGTTATAAATATATATATATATAACTTAACATAATAGAAATTAGATTTGTAAAGAGAAATAAAGAAAAAGAGGAAAAGAAAGTAGGATATCTATAGATATAAATTAGAGTTTAGCCAATGTTATACAATAAAAAAAGTTGCAAAAGAAAGTTTGGAATTTCACTTATTGCATAATTGTTGATGGTAAGCACATGAAAATTCTATTATCGAAGATAGAAGAAAACTTCTTCAATTTTTATTTTGTTTTTATTGTTTTTTTTTCTTTTAAATTTACAGGGGGTTGCATTTTTAGTATCTTCTTTGTAGTGTTATATTTTATATAAATAAAATAGTTGTTAAAAAGGAATTTTTTTCCTATCCTGTTTATGACGAGATTTCCCTTAGGGCATCATTAGTGTTAAAATTTATTTTGGAGTACCTAATGAATAAAATATTAATAGTTTTAATTTTGTTAAATTTTGTAATTAAAATTTTAATCTAAGATAAAAATCTAACCAATTGTATACGGACAAGTATATGCAGAGTTTCTTGAAGCTTTTTGGGAGTATGGTCATAAAGAGAAGATCCTCATTTATCACTTCTACTTTTCTATTTTTTTAAATACTTTAATAGCAAGAGATCTGGTTTAAAATCTGCGTTGCAGGTGGCCTTACAGCAGCATTATCGCAGTCTCTTAGACATGTATCTTAGCCTAATTGAGATTAAAAAAATGAAAAATAGATAATAAGGAAGAAACGTCTCCTAATCAAGGGAAGTAATGGACGTCGTCTTATAAGACAGATGTCCAAAAAAGAGTGGGTGGAGGAAAGGTTTGGTCTTTCGATCTCGTCGGCTTCTCTCTCTATCTCTTCCTCTCTGTTGGGATTGTAAAATCTTATGTCCAACTCTATATTATCCGATTAATACGATATTGTCCACTTTGGACACAAGAGACTAGCCCGCATGGATTTACTTTTGGGCTCCTTCCCAAAAGGCCTCGTACTATTAGAGTTGAACATCTCTTTATATATTAGACACTTCTTGTCTAAACTTCCGATATGAGACTTGGATTGACATCTCTCATTCTCCTCCGCAAGCCAAGGACTACACACCTTGTGTCATTTCCTCCAGCGAATTAGTATCCATCTTGTACCAAGAATCACATGGTTACTTTGAGGTGTTTTGAGAGTGCTCCCTTTCCACATAGGAACTTCCAGGATCTTCTGACTAGTTTCTACCACAGACCTCTTCTTCCGACTTGAAGGGTATTTTGGTCGTCTTGCAGATCTTCGTCGAACCGCTCTGATACCAATTGTTGGGATTTGAAAGCCCCTGTCCAACTTTTTATTATCCGATTAGTATGATATTGTCCACTTTGGGCCCAAGAGGCTGGTCCGCATGGATTTACTTTTGGTTTCCTTCCCAAAAGGCCTCTTCCATCTTGAAAGGTCCCATTCCTACTCGATACCATGATAATTTATTGGGCTTCCAACTTAAAACCAATTGGCAATTAGTGGATTGACCCAAGTTCCTTATATATTACTCATGTCCCATTCATATTTCCAACGTGGGATCTTCTCTCTAATACCCTCCCTCGAGATAATGGTGTGTATAACCATTAATCTCGCAGAATCCATCATACCCCTCCGAGATAATGCTTTTTTTTCCTAGTTATCTCGAAGAAATTGAACCTTTTTTCTTAAGCCATCAATTCGTGGGATGATCGGGCCACTGTCCGGGCCGGATTAATGGGTCAAGATAATGGGCCGGCTCTGATACCACTTGTTGGGCTTCCTTTAAGCCCATGTCCAACTCTCTTTGGACCGATTAGTACGATATTATCCACTTTGGGCCTAACAAGCAAAGCCCACATGGATTTGGTTTTGGGCTCCTTCCCAAAAGGCCTTGTACTAATCATAATCAGAGTTGGACATATCTTTATATACTAGATATTATTTGTCTAAACTTTCAATGTGGGACTTTGTTTGTATTCACAACACTCTCTGTGTCTCTCCCGATTATGAAGACCGTCTCGTCTTCGCTTCGTGTCTCTTCCTCGTGTTGCTCGACGTTAACGATGGAGACCGCCTCGTCTTCGCTCGTGTATCTAGTGGCAGGTGAGTCTTCTTCTTCTTCCAGATTGAATCTCAATCACTCAATTATATTTAATTGATTGAATTTAGTTTTTGATTGATTTAAAATCTGGTCAGGGCATGAATCACTGTAAAGCTTTTTGGTTCTGAAATTTGATTCTCCAATATCCCTTTTTAATGAAATTAACAAGCTTTTGTTCGGGATTCTGTTGTGAGAGATGCGTGTATCGAAACGATGGGTGTTTTGGCTTCGAAGATGAGCTGCTACGAAGACCAGAACTATGGTGTTTTTTCGTTTCCTTGGTGAAACCGCTTTTTGAAGCAATTGGTGATCAGAATAAATATGCGCAGTCAGGTGCAGCTTTGTGCTTGGCGAGAGTTATTGATAGTAGTCCCGAGACTCCGGTTGCTATTATTCAACAAATGCTTACCAAAACTGTGAAGCTGCTTAATAGCTCGCATTTCATTGCGAAACCAACGGTTATTGAGCTTAACTGAAGTATCATCCTAGTAAGTTTAGCTGCCTATTCTAATATCATCTTTGCTGTAGATGTGTTTGTATAACGAAAATTTTGGAAGTTGATTCTAATCCAGGCTGGTGGGGCAACAGCAAAGAGTGTTCTTATCTCAGCAATGAGTAGCTTTCAAGATGCGCTTAAAAACAAAGACATGACAACTCGTAAGGCAGCCTCTGTAGCACTTACGGAAATAGCTGCTACTGGTGAAAAGTTTCTTGGACCTCTCAAGGCTTCTTGCATAAGCTCTCTAGAATCATGCCGCTTTGACAAAGTTTGAACTCTTTCCCTAAATTTCACTCCCTTACAAATGATAATGTTTGAAGTAAAATATCTAACTCTGTGCTTTTCTGTTTAGGTGAAACCGATGAGGGACTCAATTGTCCTTGCCTTACAATATTGGAAAAGTTTCCCTGGTTCTGATAGTCAAGACCCATCTGAAACTGTATCTTCCGTAAGAGGTGAGTTAAGAATCTTTTTGCATCTTTTTCATATTTGTTTGCTTCCCATGGACTGACTCATAGATGCTCTTTCTGTTAATCTATTTCTTCATAGAGATATTGTCTGGTGCGAGATGCTCGACTGTGTTCTTGAGCTCGTCGACTCCTCTCTAGTGTGTATCTCTGTCCACGAGCTTGTTTAAGGCAGTGACGTCAGTGACGAGAATGCTCCCATTCATCGCAAAAATAGTAACCTTTCTCTCTCTATCTCTCTTAAGAATCATCATATGTTTGATGAATGCTTTGAAACAAGACTTTGTTTTGTCCTTTTTTCCATATGTTTGATAAATGATTTGAAACAAGACTTTGTCTTGTTCTATTTCAGTTTGTTAATGTAGTATTACTACTCTGTGTCCATCACTCTGTAACTTATTTCATGAACAAATAAGTTGATATAATTTCAAGTATATTTTACTATTTATTTTAATGTTTTTATTTTAAAATTTATGTTTAAAATGTTATATTTTAATATGTTTTATTTGATAAATAAATTTTATCTATGTTTAAAATATTATCTTTTACAATGTTTTATTTAATAAATAAATTTTATCTTTAATTAAACAATGTTTAATTTTTTTAAGAACTCCTAAATACGAGACTCCCATTGGAGCACAAAAATATTGGTGTCTCTTAACTAGGTCTCTTAAGTAACATTTAATACTTAAAAATCATTAAGGGAGGGTGTATTCAACTGAGAGTTTTAGGTGATTTGTATTAAAATGATAAGTCCAGTGTTATTCAAACATGAATTTTAAAAACTCATTTAAAATCCACTATTATTGAACTTGACATTTCGTAAAGTACTCTGAAATCCACTGTTATTGAACATAATTTAAGTTATGGAGTTTTAGGGGGGGGGGGTATTGAATCTTAAATTTGAAGTGATTTGATTTTTAGTGAGTTTTTAGATGATTGTAGGAGAATTTTTAGATTTGGTGTGACTTTTATTAAATAACTCTAGAATCTCATCTAAAATCATGGGATTTGGATTTTTGTTTTTATAACTTAGAATCTTCTCTGAAACATTCTAAAACACCTAAAGCACTCTGAAATCTTCAACTTAAATTTTGTTCAATAACAGTGGATTTTAGAGTGTTTTATGAAATGACAAATTCAATAACACCGGATTTAAAAGTGACTTTTAAAATCCACGTTTGAATAACAGTGGATTTGTCATTTTAAGACAAATGACCTCAACCTCTTAGTTGAATACACCCCCCTTAAAGTTTTCAGGTGATTTTAGGGTGTTTGAGTGGAGTTTCTTAATTAAAAAAATTGAAATCCAAATCTCATGGTTTTAGGTGATATTCTATAGTGTTTTAACAAAAATCACATAAATCTCTGCAACTTATTTAAATCATCTAAAACTTCATTAAAAATCAAATCACCTCAAATGTTAAATTGAATACACCCCCCTAAGAGACTCAAAGTGGGTTTTTGGTAGGGGTGGGCGTTCGGGTTCGGATCGGGTATTTCGGATGTTCGGGTATTTTGATATATGAGTACAAAACCCGTTCGGGTATTTTGACATTTCGGGTCAGGTTCGGGTTTTTTCACTTCGGGTTCGGATATTTTTGGATATATCCGATATCCGAACTTCAAACAATTTTTTTTTTGAAAAACATGTTTTGACCTGTCTTGAAACCATTCCTGAAACTTTATACAAACATCAAACTGAGAACAAACAGATAAATCAAACCGAACCTCTACTGAACACAAACAAGTTAACCACGTTTCATTTTAAAACCAAACATCAAACAAAATCGACAAACTTCTATGCATCATACAAAGAGAACCAAACTGAATCAAGCTTCTAATCATCATACAAAAAAAAAAAAAAAAATTGAAAAAAAAATCGACATTAACCTTTTCACCGAGTAAGAAGAAGAAAAGAGGAACATTTAAGTTTTCCAGTTTATTAATTTGCTAGATTAACTCTTGACCACTTAAAGAAGAATATAGGGAACAAAAATTTTGGGAACACTAAACGTCTGTGTGATGATTGGGTATATTGCACGACACAATTTTGGAAAAGGGAATAAATCATAAATGGCAAGGTTTTGGTTAACTTTGGTTATGTTCGGATAGGTTCGGGTATCGGATAATAACCAATCGGGTTCGGTTAACCGGAAAGGGACAGGATGAAAACCGATCGGGTATTTGACACTAACCGAACCCGAACCAAACTACTTACTTCGGGTCGAATTCGGATATATCCGATATCCGAACTTCAAACAAATATTTTTTTTGAAAAACATGTTTTGACCTGTCTTGAAACCATTCCTGAAACTTTATACAAACATCAAACTGAGAACAAACTGATAAATCAAACCGAACCTCTACTGAACACAAACAAGTTAACCACGTTTCATTTTAAAACCAAACATCAAACAAAATCGACAAACTTCTATGCATCATATAAAGAGAACCAAACTGAATCAAGCTTCTAATCATCATACAAAAAAATCAAAAAAAAAAAGAAAAAAATTGAAAAAAAAATCGACAATAACCTTTTCACCAAGTAAGAAGAAGAAAAGAGGAACATTTAAGTTTTCCAGTTTATTAATTTACTAGATTAACTTTTGACCACTTAAAGAAGAATATAGGGAACAAAAATTTTGGGAACACTAAACGTCTGTGTGATGATTGGATATAATGCACGACACAATTTTGGAAAAGGGAATAAATCATAAATGGCAAGGTTTTGGTTAACTTCGGTTATGTTCGGATAGCTTCGGGTATCGGATAATAACCAATTGGATTCGGTTAACCGGAAAGGGACAGGATGAAAACCGATCGGGTATTTGACACTAACCGAACCTGAACCAAACTACTTACTTCGGGTCGAATTCGGGTATCGATTATTATGCCCACCCCTAGTTTTTGGGTAAATGATGCTCTTAGAGCACCAGCATCACTATAGTCTCTTGAGTACAGATTCTCAAATATTTATACTAATATTTTGTGTGATGATAATTTATCTAATTAAATTTTAATCTTTTTAAAAAATTGCACTAGTAAAAGAGTGACAGCTGGAGAGCTGATTTCTCACACCGGTCAACGTCTCTTCATAAAGAAGTGTTCTTCCCTTTTTTCATTTTTTCTTTCATCTTGTTTCATATTTTATTATTATTTTTTGATGATGCTCTTAGAGCACTATTAGTGGAGGTCTTTCCTCAAGTCTCTCACACATACAACATTAAAAACAATTAGAAAAGTGGAGAGAGATATGAATCGTGAGAGACGATTGTGCATAGAGAAACTGTCGGCAATTTTCGAGATACTCTTTTGGCTTTGTGTTCTCTTTTCATCTGCTAAAGAAACTTTGTTTTAAAACTTAATTACAAAAGTAAAATATATTAGTATTATACAAGCTGGAGACGTTTCTTAAATGTTTGGTTGATGCTAATACTCTTAGAACATATGCAATGCGGATACCTCAGCGAGTATCTAGTGAATATAAAAATAAGAAAAAACAAAAAAGAGAGAGGAACAAAGGATCGTCCCTTGTAGAAGAGACTTCAACCAATCCTCTAGAGACTGTAAAGAAAATGTGTCATCTTCCTAATAGTTAATGGCAAATATTATTACATCTGTAGTGGTTACTGTTTTTTAATTAATAAAGTATTAATAGAAGAAACTCATTTGCGATTCTCAACTTTTGTTTTCTTATCCTTAATTTTTTTATTATCATTCATTAATAAATGAGCTTTCAGGAAATTTTTCATCCTTTATATAACAGGCTTCCCTTTTTAAATTGGGCGTCAGGAATGATTCAAGTCCAAGGACTTTCTTCTCGACACAAGTGAGAAAATCTGCAAAGGGTCTGTTCATTTCATTGTCCCGATGATCCATCTGGATGAAAATGAGATTGTTATCTGTTTAGACATAAAATTACAAATCATCTGAATGATCCATCTAGATGAATTTTAAAAATTAGTCTAAAATAAAACTCATTCATATGGATCATTAAAATGAATTTAATTGGTGTATTTGGATGAAGATGAACGTGCCCAAATAACAAATGACGAATTTATCCTTATTATAATAAATATTTGTATTCAAATTTGAAAACAATTTGCCAAAGACACAAAATGTTGTTTCTTTTCAAAATTACAAAAACCACATTTTTCCGTCAAAACTGTAAAAATATACTTTCTCGATAAAACCACAAAAACGTATTTTCTGCCCAAAATACATTTTCCCACAAAAAGCACAAAAAGCATTTTTTCATCAAAACCGCGAAAACATATTTTCCCGTCAAAACCAGAAAAATATATTTTCCCGCCAAAACCACGAAAAAACATATTTCCGCAAAAACCGCGAAAACGAATTTTTCCACCAAAACCGCAAAAAAAGGCATTTTCCTGCCAAAACCGCAAAAACGTATTTTCCCGCCAAAAACCCGATAACACATTTTTCCGCCAAAAATGTGAAAACGCATTTTCCTTACAAAAACGTTAAAACACATTTTTCTATCAAAACCGCAAAAATCCATTTTCCCCGCCAAAACCGCAAAAATCCATTTTCCCTTCAAAACAGCGAAAATGCATTTTCCGCCAAAAAACACGAAAACACATTTTCCCGCCAAAACCGCAAAAACACATTTTTTCGCCAAAACTGCAAAAACGCGTTTTCCACCAAAAACGAGAAATCACATTTTTCCGCCAAAAACGCGAAGTCGCATTTTCCCGCCAAGAACGCGATAACACATTTTCCCGCCAAAAACACTAAAACATATTTTCCCGCCAAAAAATGCGAAAACACATTTTTCTGCTAAAACCACGCAAATGCATTTTTCCGTCAAAACCACAAAAATGTATTTTCCGCCAAAAACTTAAAAACGAATCTTCCTGCCAAAACGCAATTTTCACCAAATCACAAAAAAAAATCCCGCCAAAAACGAAAAATGCAATTTTCTGTCAAAACATAAAAATGGATATTTTAGCCGAAACCGAAAAATACATTTTTCCGACAAAAACGCTTTCCTGCCAAAACCTAAAAATCTCCTTCCACAAGAACTAAAAAATATCGTTTCCCGCAAAAACCGAAAATCTCATTTTTCTGCCAAAATAGAAAAATCCCGTTTCCCGCAAAAACTGATATCATATTTTTCCATAAATACCAGAAAATATTCTTTCCCGTCAAAATAGGAAAATCTCATTTTCCCATCAAAATCGGAAATCTTGTTTTCATGCCAAAAATGAAAAATTCATTTTCACGCCAAAATTAAAAAATTGTGTTTTCTGCTAAGACTGGAAATTTTATTTTCTGTCAAAACTGGAAAACTACTTGATGCGCCCTTGGGTAGCGCAGTGGGCAAAACAGACATGCATGGTTTGATGAATGGGAGCAATAAAGATATACGTTCATTGTTCGAAGCATATCTTCTAAATCATGATGTTTATACGTATGAAATAACTTGGAGAATGTGCTTAACTCAATTGCAGAGCTCCTCAAAGAAGAATCAGATCAAACGGTGTTCAGATGTGGGAGTTATGTTATTTACAAATCAGGTGATTTTCAGTTCTCGCGAATTCAGACATGTGCGAACTCAAAGAGAGATTCTGACCGGACCATATTGAATTAAGCCACAAACCCCAATTGTTCTACAATCCTAACCATCAGAGAAGCCCATTTCATCCTTTCTACAAGACCCATGCGGATTTAGGAGCTGAGGAGCCATTCAACACAATAAATTCAGTCTTGGTCTTCATTTTCATTTTCTATGCATTATTTTACATAAAACAGTTATTTCCTTGACTTTTCTTTATCATTTCTTTTCTATATATATGTAATTTCGTCCATGAATAAGAAGAATCGATTTTCCTTTTACCTTTTTGAGTTTTTACTCTTTGTTATTTGATTAGAATATTCTTGTTTCTTTGGTGTGGTTAGCTCCAAGCAAACGCCTCTTTCTCGTTGGACCTGTGCATCATATCAGGCAACGGATCGAGTTTCCCCTTTTGTTGGACCTGTGCGTCATATCAGGCAACAAATTGGGTTCGGGAATATTGAAGGCCTTCTACAACCTTCGTGCGACCCTTCAATCCACTAGTGCTCCATTCGGAGTTCATATCCATTCCATACCGGTCGAGTGATCTTATCTTAGGGTTCTTCACTACTTTTAGATATATTTATTTGAATATTATAATCATTTTATTATTAATACACTTTTTAAATAGAAACTTTAAAATTTTCCAAGTATATGCTTATCAAACTTTTTGTTTATTAGAAGTTATTATTAAAGTAAAATTTTAATATAAACTTAACGAAATTTTTTATAAATTTACATGAAATAATAATTTATGAATGTCAAAATGCTAATTTTAAAATAATTTTAGTGTAAATATATATATTAGACTAAATAATAAAATTAATATGTTCGAGTTGATGTAAAAATATATATATATATATATAATTAAAATTAACATCAAATATATGGTTAAATTTAAACAAGTGTATATTTGTAATTTGTTTATTAAACTCATCTGAATGGAAATAGAAATAAAGAAACAAACATTAAATCATTGAGATGGTTCATCTAAATAACTAATCTTGATGAAAAAACGAACAACCTCTAAAATCTGGATGAATCATCTGGATAGATCACATACATAGAAAAACGAACATGCCCAAAATACTTATCTCCATAAACCGGGTAAATGTAAATCCGAAAACCCCCAAACAGTATAAAGTAAAACAAAAGAGAGAAACATGTTTGAAGATTATGTAGAATTGTTTGTTTCTTCATTTTTTCCAGACACGAACTGTACCATCTACTGAAGAAGTCAACATGCAATCTTCCTTGGGGTGGTAACTCACGCTTGTGACCTTCAAAACAATCGGACAAGAAAACATAATCAATACTACTCATAAAACTTAAAAACAAGAAGGCACAAAAATTGAGAGTGAGTGTGAGTCTTTACCACTAAATCATGAGCTCGAAATTTGGATACTACTTTTGCATCAACCAAATCCCAAAAGTAAACCATTCCATCCTCCGATCCTCCAATCACATGTGCGTCCGAGTTAGTGAGGCAACAATCGGTTTTAAATGACTGTTTACACACGAAAAGAATCCAGTCATCTTTAGTCATACTCTTACTGTTGTAACTAAGATACCATTAATATATCTAAGGTTACTTTTTCTGACTAACCTTAGATATATGACCTTTATAGACTTGGAGTAGCTCTCCCGTGGTTCTGTATTTTCAAAGATATTCATAAGACAATCTGCATTTAAACCCTACAAATTTACAAAAGGGGAAATTTTTACCGGTCAAGTAGACGCAGAGTAGAATCCAAGCAACCAGCTAAAACGCAGTTTCCATCGTTTGATATCGATATACAGTTAACCGGTTGTCCTAAGTTATCCGACATCTCCCTGATTCCAAATTAAAACAAAACTCAGAGTCAGTCAGCTCTTTCGATTCCTGGCCAAAAGAAAAAAAAAACAATACCAGACTCCTTTTTCTTGTTGTGGAGTTTTGGACATACCTACCCATACGCATGTCAAAGGTTCGAACAGTTCCATCAACACTACCACCAATAATCTCAGTCTTTGTTAAAACAACTGACATCACTGTATCCAAAAACGTATCAATGATCTGGACGAAAAAAACACACTCACACATCAATAAAACAAACGCTGATCAGTTGTAAAGTAATCCACGATTTACGGGAAAAAAAAAAGGAGCAAAAACCTGAACCGGCTCAACACTGTGAGATCTGCAGTCCCATACACGTAACGAACGATCGAAACCAGCTGATACAACTACAGCTGATGTATCATTGAACTTCACTGCATTGACCTGACACAAAGATCATTGTCCACAAAACATCATAAGAAAGAATATAAATATTTACACAAGCTGAATCTTTAGATTCTGACATGTACCTCGCCGTCGTGACCACGGAACTTACGGATGACGCGTCCGGTTGAAACATCCCAGTAATACACTTGCCTATCACCACCACATGAACAAAACTTTGCGTTGTCTCTGTCATCAAAAAGAAAATCAAATCATTGAAACATAAATGCACAGACACACTCATCATATGAGGCTTTCCACACCACATAAACTCATAAAGATCGTTTCATATTTAATCAATTGTAGCTTGAATTGAATGAACCTAATTCACATTGACTTAAAAATCAACAACCTCAATCTTAGCTGCAAGCAACAACAAAAACACACACACAACCACAATCCAATACGAACTTAGTAATCTGAAGAATTGAAAAGTTCATACGAAGTAACATGAACGTCGCGGACTTCGCGGCCATGGGATTTGTACGTCTTGATTAGGATTCCACGGTGCGGGTTCCAGAGGCGGATGGTTCGATCCTTTCCGCATGTGAGAGCGTAGTTTCCGTCGCCGTTGAACCTCGCCGCTAAAACCGCCCCTTCGTGGCCTTTGAGCAAGTTCGCCTCTTTCGTCGGCAGCTCCGTCGTCGCGCTCATCTCTTTTCTCGCCTGAAAGTTACAGTGACGTGTCCACGTAATGGGCTTATGCTAAAAATAGACTTAATAGTTAGTCTCGAATTAATGGGTTTAATAAAGCCCATTATGGATTTTGCTACCAAACTGCGTGATGTATCCTTTTTTGCTAAATTTTACACAAACTAGTAAATTAACGACAAATTACAGAGTAAATTGTATTTTATAAGTTCTTATAACTTTATGTTGTGAATTTTAAAATGTGTAGTTCTATTTAAAACCATCATTATATATTACTTTTAAAGTTGTTAGACAAAAAACTCTATAAAACAAATACTACTTGTTAAATATATTTTAATATATAAAACTCTCTAAAAAATCAATAATTTCTTGCATGATTGTTCGTAACGTAATGGATACATATAAGACAGAGAGGTGCATGCATGACAATAAAAGCTAGTTAATTAACCACGATCGCTTGTGATAGTTAATAACAAAAGTTAAACGAACGAAAACCTCTCATCTCCCTCTCGTTACATTCACACTATATATATAATCTGGTCAAATCACTCATTATCGTCGCTTATTATTATTAGAAGAAAAAAAAGCAATGGCCACGAACACTACTTCAAAGCTTTCTCTCCTCACATTTCTAACAGTTTCATATCTCATATCGACCGTTCACATCGTCACCGTCGCTGAGGCAAGGAATCTACTGACTTGGACGGTGGCTGCCGATCATTCCGGCGCCGGGAACCTAATAGAATGCTGGAACGAGGCGTTGGAGCTTAAGTCTTGCGCCGACGAGATAGTCAAGTTCTTCATTAGCCGTAACGGTACGGCTGAACCGGGTGTATCCGCTGGAATTGATAAAGATTGTTGCGGAGCCATTGGGTTGATTGTGAAAGAGTGTTGGTCCGTTATGTTTACTTCTATAGGGCTTACCACTATGGAAGGGAATATGCTTAGTGAGTATTGTGGTTTTCGAGCGGAGAAGCCTGTATTGTCTCCGTCTCCGTCGCCGGAAATTCTGGTTTTATCTCCGGTTTAAGTTAAATATCCGGGGCTTGACTAAAATTCTCTTAAAATTATACTAAATGGTTCCTTTTTTATTCAATAAAAAGCTCATATAAAGTGAATAATGTTTTTTTTCGTTCTTCTATATGCAAAACATGAATAGGATTTTCTAATTTGGTTCTTTCAGTTTGAGTTTAAATGAACGAATCAAAAGGTTTATTTTCTAAATTACATGTGAAGCAAGTTTGTTTACTCAATGCCACGGGCATGTTAAGCAGATCGGATCCACCATTACAAAACACACTTGCTATTTTCAACGGTTTTTATGTAATTTCCAAACCGGAATTAAACCAAAAATTTATTATAAACCGGAATCTCAAGTGCCCATTTTATTTGCTTCCCGGGTTAAATCGAACTCGTCTTCATTTATAAAACTCGAGACTCACCTGATGGTTTCTCCTGCAAGCTTGTCAATGTTCCATCGATAAGCTTATCTTTACTAAAATCTTCAACAGTGTCTCAATAACCTAGAATTTGAACTAAATCGTTCTTCCGCTTCTGCATAAGGGTAAAACTATATCTTTATTTATTTATTAGACATGTGTGGTTTCTTTTAAATTGTTTCCATGTCTTTCTACGTTAACCGAAAAAATTACACCTAGAGATACTTTCACCTCCTCCATTTACATTTACATTTACACATACTTTATGTTGGTCAAGTACTTTTATCATGCAATTTACCTAAAATATCCTTGTAACTAAACAATCTAAAAATAACATCCAGAAAATTGTAGCCGCTAAACCCATCTTCTTCTCCACCGCAAGATCTTCGCCCTTCATCCCATTGGTCGGCGATCTCTACGTCCCACTCCACCAGAATCTCTCACTCCTCCAAATCTCATTGCCGAAGATGATGGTGATAGCGATGGCTCTAAATCTGACTCGTCTAGGAGTCGCAACCAGCGGAAGCGTGACAGCCGCACCCTCCGGTGAGTTATGGAACTCGTTTTTTCTCTAGTGATCAGAGTAAGAGGGGGATGAGGTAATTAATAATCATCTTCTTTTATAGAAATCTCAAATTTTTATTTGAATCTTCTCACTTTTCTTGATGATAGTTTGTATCTGAAGCTCTAAGCTATGTCTTTTGATTTTCTAATCATCTTGTTAAGTACACAACTAACTTACTTTTTATTAACTTTCTGATCAATTATGTTAAGAATTTGTCAGATTCTATTGTTGAAATGTGACCACCCTCTACTAATTATTGCACGTAAACCATATTCAAGGTGACCACAACCACATAATTCCCCCAACATATGTTTCGTGGCTGACCAAACCAACAAAATTTTGTGGACTTGAAAGATGGTTAGTTGACTCTGATTCAAACTATGATTGTGAAGATTGGTATGTTTGTTTTCAATAATGCTTATGTTGATGCTATAGGTGATATGTGGTCATGGTTTTTCCAGAATCCACATACATCACATCTCTGTCCAACATCTACAAACACCAGAACAAATGGTTGTGGATCAATCCTTATTGACGTGGTTACTTATGGGACAGCGTCCACATCCACTACAATGGTAGTAGCTAGAGAAGCTTGTGGTGGAAGTAGAGCTCATGGAAATGTTTATGGAAGTAGTAGGATGAGAGTATTCACTATTAGCTGAAGATGAAAGCCTCCAGATTTATAATCAGCATGATTAAAGAGAAGTTCCCCATATTCCATTCACTGCAAGGTGGTGGATATGGTGGTCAAGGAAGTGGATATAGTGGAGCGGTTGGGAAATATGGCAGTGGTGGTGGGGGTAGTTCAACTTGAAACGGAAATTGGAAACCAACATAACTGCATATAACCACACGAACCGTGACCACATCCACATACGACTTTACCATCAGATTTATTTTCGTCATAAAAATATCACAACCAAGACTCAAAGTACACCACATGTCCAAAGTATATTAAAATGTTAAAGAGAAAGTCCAAAGTAACTAAATATGTAAAGCTCTCTCCTATTGATAGAATTGGAGATAGTACAAACTTATTCCTGCATATGTATATACGATCTACGTTGCTAGCGTCACCACTAGCACCATAATTTTTTTCTACAGACCTAAAGAAAGACTCTGAACAACAACTGAAAAGACGTCGTCACGTGGCTGGACAATAGGCGGATGCAGCAAACAAATCATTAAAACCTGCTTTCCAAATTATACCTTTCTAACCTAAACCGGAATCTCATTACCCATTTTATTTGCTTCCCGGGTTAAATCATATCGAAGCTCGTCCTCTATGTATTAATCTCTAGACTTGTCAGTATTCAATCGACAAGCTTATTCTACCAAAAATCTTCAATAGCGTCCCAAGACCTATAATTTGAAGTAATTCGTTCTTCCTCTCCCTTATTCACGACATTGTCTTTGGTCCATTTATCTATTAAATCTTTTGGGCTAAGCAAATGGCCTCTAAAACACACGTGATGTACCGTTTGTTGGCGATTACTGATCAGTAGTATTGTTTGTTGTTGTTGTTGTTGTTGTTGTAGATTGTATGCTGACGCCGTATATATTAAAATGCAACGTTTAAATTTTGTGAAGCAAATTTTCTTTATTTCATTGACGACAACGATTAGCTCTTTTCTTGACCAAACCGTGATTTGTTTTGCTTTCTCTTCTTTATAGTTGTCTTTTTCTTTCTTTTTAGACGGTAGGTTCACTTTAAAATATGAGGAAGAAAAAGATTGGGGATGCGTATAATCCTTGAATGCATCCTTTTCATAATTTACATAATCATCAAAGTTGATGAGGGTTTGAAAGTACGTGGGTACCTACTCAATGCTGCAGGTTTCTCCACTATACTCTTAAAAAACGAGGGAATACTAACAAACGAAAAAGCAGTACCAGACCAGAAAATATACACATTTATTATGAACATGAATATACACATTATTTTTTATTTTTTTGACCAATATTATACACATTATTTACTCATCGAAAGTTAAGTTTTGTATATTCCTGCATAAAACATGTATATTTAGGCCCTATGGTATATAGTTATTACTTATTAGTTTAAAAGGTCTAAATAATAAATAGTTAAATGTTACGCACCTGTCAATACATATGATCAGAACTAAGTATGGCATGTTTATTCTGACAACGAAATTTGGTCGGTGCGTGGTTTTCTTTCGTGGGTTGTTCTAAATATGAGAATTTTATCATACCAATAAAATCAGTCAATCATTTATTTATCAGATACAGGAGTAGTCTTAAAGAAATAAAGCAGTCCATATACCCAAAATTTAAACAAAACAGTTTTTCAGGTTTATTATGTTGGTTTCGACGACCAAAACACATGTTATATGTGTATACGAAACTAACAGAATGTGATTTTAAAAGATGACATAAAGGGACAATTAAAGCTCAATTTAAATAATATTGGCGATATATATATATGTATTACAGTATATGGATTACTAATATTATTTTTGCATGGCTGAGACTCGGGATTGCGTGGACGTCAGCGGTTTACGATCACCATCTACTTTGCTTGTATACGTTTAAATCACATGCGTAATGTGTCATCAATCACTTTAATCTCATTGGTCCTTTATTTTACTTTTATTGTTTTTTTTTTTGACAACACTTTTATTGTTTCTCTTAAATTGGTTCCATATATATCTTTATACATTATACTATTATAGTATTATTAATTTATTGCGGGGAGTCTTGTATTGGATAACTCGAATGGATAACTTAGTTTAAGGCGTGTATGTTATATGGATCACGATGGAGGCTATAAAATCAAACATCTCAGAGCATGTACATCAAGGGATTATAAGGGGTTCATGGGCTCGAAATCAGAAGTCCGAGACGCGAAAAAAATAAGAAAATGAGTTTAATTTCGTGAACCGGTTCACTCGAGTGAACCCCGGAGAGACGGGTTCAAGTCACGCGGCATTCTCTCATTGGGTGCACCGACAACGCGGTTTAGACGAAGAAAGCGAGGTATCGCGTTTTTTTTTTTCATTTTCGCCTTTCTCTCGAAATACTAGGGTTTCGACACCTCCGAGGCGATTCCATCTCAGAGCCGAAGATCGGAGATTCTACCCATCAAATCGACGATTTACTGTCTCCTCGACGAACCCAGGTGAGATTCTAGCTCCTTCATGGTTTCATTTACGGTTTTTGGACATGAAAGCGATCTCGGCGGATCTCAGTCGATTTGGGGCTTTCGAGCTAGGGTTCAAAAAACTTCTTGGGGGTTTCGTTTAAAGGTTTTAAAGCGTCATGCGGGTTCAATTTATGAATCGTTTGTTGGGGATTTGCAATCGAGTCTGATTTTCGATTTAGGGTTCCATCTCGATTTGGGGCTTTCGATTTAGGGTTTGAAAATCTACTTGTGGCTTTCGATTTAGAGCATGTACATCAATCAACTTGGGGCTTTCGATTTAAATCGTCTTGCGGTATCGATTTTGGAATCGATTTAAGGTTCCAGCTCGATTTGGGGGTTTCGTTAATACTTTGAAAAATCGAGTTGGGGGTTTCGTTTAATACTTTGAAATCGTCTTGATGGTTCGATTTTGCATTCGAAACACTTAATGGTTTCATGTTATATTTTTGTTTCATGCTCTGATAACTTCTTTATCTGGTACAGATGGATCCCGCAGAAGAGAGAAGAGAAACAAAGAGGCTAAAGGAGTACTACGACACTCTAGGATACGTGGCCGATTCACAATATGGTATTCCGGGAAGGTGTTCGTGTGGTGGCAGGATCATTGACGAGGTGGTGGGGAAGGATGACTGTCCTGGGAAGCGGTTCTTTATATGCATAAACTACGAGGTAATGTGACAGGATAGAACAACTCTAAATTGTGAAATTAGTATAAAAATTGTGAAATAATTTTGTAACAGGATTGTTGTTATGTTGTAAACAGGGTGATGGGTTACATTATCGTCACCCATGGGTGCATGGTGTTCAGGAGGAGCTCGAAAAGTTGACTAGGCGTGTGGAGGAGGCTGAGCAGGTGATGAAGGGTGTCTCGACTATTAATAAACAGATTGAGTTCTTGGAGGTTAGTTAACGATACTTGCTTGATTCTACATTTGTAGAGTAATGTAGTTAATAGTTGCTTGCTTGTATTAATTATTCTTTGCTTTTCCTATTTCCAGGAACAGGTTAAAAACCTCGCCGAGCTAGTGGATCACCTCACCTGGCAGATTACTGACCTGGAGAGGCTCTGCTTCGACTGAAAACTCAAGGTAACAGTCGAGTAGTACTAGTATGAAGTAGTATTTTTAATGATGAACTAGGATGAATTATGAAGTAGAGTGGCGTAGACTTGGTGTTAGACTTAAAAGTATACTTAAACTCAAATAAATTTTCATTAACTCTGGGTTGGTTGGTTGTTGAGTGATGATATATTTTCGTACTGAGTTGATGGGTAATTTAATAAAATTAAAATAAAATTTAACTTAAAAATATACATAACAATAGACTTAAACACAAATCAAATTTCGTACTGAGTTGTTTGCTTTTGCTGTCTTGAATATTCTGCTTGTTCGTCTGAGTTGATTTGTCATGAATGCCTGCTATTAAATAAACTCAACTACAACTACAACTACAACTAATTTTTCTTTAAGTCACGTTGAACTAGTTTGTAGTATAAAAACACAGTCGATCCACTTCTAAAAATCACATTAACTAAAAACCACAAACCTAAACCATAAACCAAAATGGATCCTTTCTCCCAAGGTCATCCCAGCCATCCCGGGTTTATTAACCTACCAGCTTCCCATGCCAGTCCACCAATAGACGATTACTATGGTGAGTCTAGTTACCCTGGGGTACCCAAACCATCGCAAAAGAGAAAGTGGTCAACGAAAGAAGACCTTGTGCTCATCAGTGCTTGGTTGAACACCAGCAAGGATCCCATAGTTAGTAATGAGCAGAAGGCAGGAGCAATCTGGAAGAGAATTGAAGAGTATTTCAATTCGAGCCCTCATCTGAGTGGCAACGTTCCTAGAGAATGGAGCCAGTGTAAGCAGAGGTGGGGAAGGGTGAATGCAGAGGTCTGTAAGTTTGTGGGAAGCTATGAGGCAGCTCTGAAGGAGCAAGGAAGTGGTCAAAATGACGATGATGTCATGAAGGCTGTCCATGACATCTTCACAAATGACTATAATGTCAAGTTCACTCTTGAGCATTGTTGGAGAGAGCTCAGGTTTGATCAAAAATGGAAGTCGCTGTCCAAAGAGGGTGGAAAAGATAAAAGAAAAGAGTCTGTGGAGGTGTTGCCTGAGGAGGAAGAGGCTAGACCTCCTAGTGTTAAGGCTAGCAAACGCAAGAGGCATGGTAAAGAAGCCGTCTTTGACCAAATCGAGAGCATTATGGTTTTCAAAAACAACATCTCAAAACAGAAAATTCTCGAACGTCTCCTGGCAAGAAAGGAAGAGACACTATCTGAAATAGAAGTGTCTCTCAAGCAGAAACTCATTTCTGAAATGCTTTGATTGGGTCAGTGGTTAACTGGTTTTTAAAAATCGTTTCGATACATTGTTTCAAATGCTTTGTGTTGTTGGTTTAATTGTTTCGATACATTGCTTCCTTGTGTGGTTGGTTTAATTGTTTTGGTTAGTTTCCAATAATTACTTGAACTCATTTGCTTGTTCTGTTGTATGTTTTGCATGTCACGGGTTAGAAGGACAAGCTTTATGTCACTTTTGGTTTCAAGGACAAGCTGTATGTTGCAGGTTCACGGGTAGTATGAAGGACAAGGTCTAGGGTCACTTTTTTAATTATGTATTTGAATTTCAACGGATGTATTTGGTTCACGGGAATGTAGAATTTTGTTTGTTTCTACACTTCTTTTCATTCACGGATGTAATATAATCATGTACGCTCACTTTATCATGTTCTATAAATCATGTACTGATATCTCTCTCTTTATATCTATCTCTTTGTATCTCTCTCTTTATATTTCTTTGTATCTCTCTCTTTACATCGCTCACTCTATCTTGTTCTTTCAATCACAAAGAAACTGTGATTGATCACCCGCAAATTCTACTCCACCCCCAAGTTTCAATCACACTTGATCACTTAAGTTAAATTGGTGAATATACTTGTTCTATGTATCCATGTTAATTGTTGTTAATCTTTGGTAAATATACTAGTTCTATCTAGGGATGGCAATCAAGGACCTGGACCGCGGGCATGGCCCGTAAAGGCTTACTGCGGGGCGGGATTGGGCCTCCATTTTATAAGCCCGCAAAATTGCGGACCTCGCGGGACGGGCTCAAAGCGGGACGGGTTCAAAGCGGGATGGGCTCAAAGCGGGACAGGCCGAAAGCGGGATGGGTTAAACCGCGGGATTTTGAAGACCCGCAATCCTAAGTCTCCATTTCTGCTTTCACCTGAGAGAGAGAGAGAGAGAGAGAGAGAGAGAGAGAGAGAGAGAGAGAGAGAGAGAGAGAGAGAGAGAGAGAGAGAGAGAGAGAGAGAGAGAGAGAGAGAGGGATTAGACATTATGGAGCTTCGTTGATGGTGGTTTCAGGGTCGATGATGCTTCCGGTCTTCCAAACGCCTCTGATCTGCACCGGTGGAGCTTCTTCAAGCCATCATAACTGATAATAAAAACATTTGTTTTGTATAAGCTTAGTGTATTGATCTTGTAAGAGTGTGCTCGATCATTGCAAGCTGAAACTCAATTCTTGTCTATGTTTGTTTGTGCATGTAGAAACAAGCAATGTAATATTTGATGTCCCGCCGACCAGCCCTGCATATTTCATGCGGGATTGGGCAGCTAGTTTGAGGACCGCATCCCGCGCGGGACAGGCCCGCCGTGTACCGCCAGAAGCCGAACCCGCAGCGGTTCGGGACGGGACGGGACGGGAGAGCCCAATTGCCATCCCTAGTTCTATCTATCACTTGAAATAAATCTATGTTAATCTATGTTAATCTTTGTTTAATATTTGGAAATTCACTTGATCACTTTAGATAAATCTTAATCACTTGATCAAACTAGTTCACTTAATCTTTGTTAAAAATTAATGAAATAAATATTTGTTAAATATTTATAAAATTAATATTTGTTTACTATTTATAAAGTTAAAAAAAGACTTAATTAATGAAATAAATCTTTGTTTCTTGTGTTAGGGAAGTTAAAAAATCACAATGTCTTCTGAATCAAGTGATGAAGCAAATGAAGTTTTTGAAGAAATGGTCGACCAACACGTTGACGATTACATCGACACTATAGTTGATGGTCACACAAACAAACTGAAGAGACGAGTTTATATCGAACGAGATCGGGAGCAAGGGCACAATCAACTATGGAATGACTATTTTTGTGAAAATCCAACATATTCAACTGAAATGTTTAGGCGGCGTTTTCGAATGAACAAGCCTTTGTTCCTTCGCATTGTCGATCACCTAAATAACGAAGTTCCATATTTTCAACAAAGAAGAAATGGTCACGGAAGGAACGGACTTTCTGCACTTCAAAAATGTACTTCAGCTATACGAATGTTGGCTTACGGTCATGCGGGAGATGCGAATGATGAATATCTCCGACTTGGGGCTAGTACTGCAATTTTATGTTTGGAGAATTTTGCGGAAGCGATAATACAAGTATTTGGAGATGAGTATCTAAGAAGACCTACACCAGAAGATCTTCAAAGACTACTTGATTCTGGAGAGGCACGCGGTTTCCGGGAATGATTGGCAGCATTGATTGTATGCATTGGGAGTGGAAAAACTGCCCAACGTCTTGGAAAGGTCAGTTCACACGTGGTTCTGGAAAGCCGACAATTGTCTTAGAAGCTGTGGCATCCCAAGATCTTTGGATATGGCACTCATTTTTCGGATTACCAGGTACCCTCAACGATATCAATGTTCTTGATCGGTCACCGGTTTTTGATGAAATTTTACAAGGTCGAGCACCTAAAGTGAAGTTCAAGGTCAACAACCACACTTATCGTATGCCCTACTATCTTACCGACGGGATTTATCCTAATTGGGCAACATTTATCCAATCCATCCCGCTTCCTCAAGGTCCTAAAGCAGTGGCATTTGCAAAACGTCAAGAATCGACCAGAAAAGATGTCGAACGGGCTTTTGGAGTCTTGCAATCGAGGTTTGCAATTGTTAAAACCCTGCTCTTAAATGGGACAAGGAAAAGATAGGAAAGGTAATGAGAGCCTGTGTCATATTGCACAATATGATAGTAGAGGACGAACGACAAGGATACATTCTAGCTAATACATCTGAGTTCGAGTCAGGAGAATCTAGCCAAAGTTCCAAGGTGAGAAGGAGAGAAAGTCTGAATGTTGATATGCTTAACATTCGCAATCAGGTTCGGGATCCACAAATTCACGGCGAAAGCTGATTTAGTTGAAAATGTATGGGCAAAATTTGGTGACCGTGATGAGTAATCTTTTGTATGTTCTTGAATTTCCAATGTATTGAATAAAATCTTTTAAAAAATAATTAAAAATATTTAGTAAAATTTGAATATCAAATTTTTTAATTTTTTCAAATCTTGTTTTTTTTTATTCGTATGAACCCGAACTTTAGATTTATTGATGGAGAAGCACATTTGATTCGGATTCAACACTGTTCACGACCCCATCATTAAATACATTAAAAATCCAATGAACCCCAAAAGGAGGTTCATTGATGTACATGCTCTTGGTACGCACAAAAAGCAATAGGTAATCCACAAAACTTTTAATCGATAAAATATTTCTCAACTAGCCAAATGCATTTTAGCATCAAAAAAAAAAAAAGCCAAATTAATGCATAACAAACTAATCAATATACCTTTCAATGTTGAACCTTTTTTGACAAATCAATTTTGAACGTTACACACGCTAGATTCTTTTTTTTTTCTTGTCAACCGTTACACACAATAAGCTATAACTAATCGAGTTCATCGTATCGGTACGTTAATGTGTTTGGAAAATATTACTTTAAACGACTCGTCTCTAAGTTTTTATTACCAAAAGTTTTATAACGTGATTCATGTTTACTTAGTATACAATTCCGAAGATTAATAATAAAGATTGGTCTTAGTTGTCGCGAACAAAAAATTGCATAGCGATCGAATATAACCATATATTTGTTGCTTACGAATATATGTTTTCAGAGTACCACAGTAATCAGGTCCGACAGTAATTTGTAGATCTAGTTAGTGTGGCTTGGACAGTTTGGATATTAATTAGTGGACGGAAACGAGAAACGTATGTATACGAAAAATTCTCTAGTCAGCATCTAAAATAATTTTGATTGGTGAGATTGTGACACAATAACAAGTTTTCTGTTCTTCGACTCTTAGCTACGTACTACTATTCCATTATTTTCGAATATCACCGACGTAAATATCAAACCTATGCGTGCTTGTGTCTGTACTTATATAAATACCCACTTAGCTTCTTATTCTAAATCAAAGAACAAGTGACAAAGAGTAACTCATATATATACATATAATTCTTTCCAGGAACTCAAAACAAAACCAAAACCATCAATCTATCGATCGATGGACATGGAGACGAAGAAACCATACATGATGGTGACTATGATTCAACTCATATATGCAATCATGTTTCTGATCTCCAAAGCTGTCTTAGATGGCGGAATGAACACTTTTGTTTTCGTTTTCTATCGTCAAGCGTTCGCTACCATGTTCTTGGCTCCTCTCGCTTTCTTCTTCGAGCGGTACATTACTGCGTACTTCTCTGTATACATTGGTAGATAGATGAGTATGTACAATATTTTCCTTATACATATGTAAATATATATATATATACACAAATTGTGTTCTTATTTTTCCATAGAAAAAGTGCTCCACCTCTTCCATTTGTGACCTTCATCATGATCTTCATGCTCTCTTCATTTTCACAAATTGTGTTCTTATTTTTCCATAGAAAAAGTGCTCCACCTCTTCCATTTGTGACCTTCATCAAGATCTTCATGCTCTCTTTATTTGGGTAAGTACTTTTTAGGATTCATTTGCTTGGAATTCTTTTGTTTGCGTTTATATGTGACAATGGTTATTTCAATTCAAAGTAAATACTCAGAAATATATTTCTATTTTTTTCATCAAGCTAGCATCATTCTTAAATTGTAAATTATACAACGCAAAAAAGTGCATCATATTTACAAATTTGGTTGTTGATAACAACATGTTGTGTTTTCTTGTGTGCATTAGTTAGAATGACTCTTTACAGTTAGATATTTTGATCAATATTTTATTTAAAATTGTTCTAACAAACGCGAAATGCGAATAACTTTTTATCTTTTGGTATTACTTGCGTTTATAAAACACTCTCTTCTGATTATCAATTAAACTTTATCGTTTGGTGCTACTTGCGTTTATAAAACACTCTCTTCTAATTATCAATTAAACTTTCTATATACTGGAATTTTAGTTTGACACTGAGCTTGGACTTAAACGGAATCGCATTATCATACACGTCGGCGACTTTGGCCGCCGCCACAACAGCTTCTCTTCCGGCCATCACATTCTTTTTGGCTCTCTTTCTTGGGTATATATTTACAATACATTTTTCTTGGCTCTCTTAATTTTTTTAGTAATCTTTATTTATCGTGTATATAAATAAATATTGAAGAATGGAGACGCTTACGGTTAGGAGCATACAAGGAACAGCGAAGCTTGTGGGGATAATTGTGTGCATGGGAGGAGTAGTAACATTGGCCATTTACAAAGGTCCATTGTTGAAATTACCTTTCTGTCTTCACCTCTATCTTCACCGAAATATTCCCGGCCACGTCTCGGGCGGTTCCGCCTCGTGGCTCAAAGGATGTGTCCTCATGGTGGTCTCCAACATTTTATGGGGTCTCTGGATTGTTTTGCAGGTAACTAATCAAATTGCTCCATATATTATCAGATTACTTGGTTAAATAATTATTACTAAATTTAGTAAGACATTACGTGATATTAGCATATTGATTAGCATATTGTAACAATATTTTGTGATATGTATTACAATATTGTATTTTTAGCAAAAAAAGAACAATACCCATAGGCGTATTTCAACACAAGATGACATTGTGAAACAAAAGTGAATTTATAAATGACACGTGTGGAGGGATATCAAGATTTGTTGGATTTAATCGTTTGTTTATTTATTGTACTAACTGACTCATTATGATATTTTCTATTTTTTTTGTTTATTTTCGCTATTTGAAAACAGGGTCGTGTGTTAAAGGTTTACCCTTCGAAGCTATACTTCACAACTCTCCATTGTCTACTGAGTTCAATTCAATCCTTCCTCATCGCGATTGCAGTTGAGAGAGATATCACAGCATGGAAGCTTGGTTGGAACCTACGACTTGTTGCAGTCATTTACTGCGTAAAATTAACTAACTCTATTCCCTTTCACAATAATATTATATTCCATAATATAAATCCAAGAATATTTTACTAATATGGACGATATATGCAGGGATTCATTGTAACAGGCGTAGCATATTATTTGCAATCATGGGTTATAGAGAAGAGGGGACCTGTTTTCTTATCAATGTTCTCTCCTTTGTCTCTCCTCTTCACTATCCTTTCTTCAGCGATTCTACTTTGTGAAATCATCAGTCTTGGAAGGTTTTACAAGTTTTTTGAAGTATATTATCATTTTCTTCAAATGTAAAATAAATTATTCAATAAATGAACTTATATGTGTGTTTTTTTCAGTATTCTAGGTGGATTATTATTGATTATAGGACTCTACTGTGTGCTGTGGGGGAAAAGTAGAGAGGAGAAGAACGCTGGTGATGAGAAGACTGATCAACATCACGAAGATGATGCCGTTTGCAATGAAGTGAAGGTTGTCATTAGCTGAATGAATGTCTTAATTTGTATAAAAAGATGTGCTAAAGATGAGTTTGCTTTTTTTTTCTGTCCAACTAACTACTTTTATCCGCACACACGTGGTGACATGAAAATAGACTTCTTAATCCTGTTGCCAAAAAAAAAGACTTCTTAATCCATAATAATAATAAAGAAAAAAAAAAACATAACACACACTCGAGATCAAACTCACAAATTGAAATTGCCTAAAAGAATATGCTTAATCTTTCTTTAACATGACTTGGTTTAAAAGATCATTTTCGCGACTCATGGTTGGTAATTTCTTGTAACTCACTCGTTATCTAGATCAGATTGTGTATCTTTTTCTTCTTCCTTTGTTTTACGTTTCACAAATTTTCTTTTGTCTTCAGTTCACTTTGGTGTCTTCAAGAATCTGAGATTCTGATTTATCAATCTTCTCTTTAGCATCCATCCTCAAACTCTGAAATCTTTGTTTCTTCTGTAGTCTTAACTTTGGTTGCGTCTTGGTCAATCTTAATCTCTGATCCAACGCTCAATGTCTCAGGAGTTTTGACTTCAAAAACTTTGGGAACTTCAATATCTAAATCCTCTGAAGTTGTAACCTCTGAAACCTTTAGAAGTTCTGACTCTGCAGCTTTAACTTCATCAGTCATGACTTTAGGAACATTCTTATCCTCCAAGTCCTCAAGAACATCTGTCTCTTTTGTAACCTTCACTTGAGACAATTCAGGAGCAGAAAACTTAGAAACTTGTGGAAGTTTCAACTCTTTTGAAACCTTGACAACTTCAGATGTTTTGGTAACTTCCAGCTCCTCTGGAAACTTAACTTCCCAATTCTCTGAAAAATTAAATTCTTGGTCGTCTCCAGCTTCCTTAGCTTTAGGCGTTTCAGGAGTCTTAACTTCAGAATCTTTTGGAATCTTAACTTCAAGATCATTTCGATTCTGAACTTCAAAGGTTTCTGGAGCTTTGACATCAGAAGCCACCAGAGAAGAAGTATCAAGCTTTGAAGCTTCTGAAGAAGCGCCGCTTTTGTTACGAGATAGATTGGTTATTTCTTTTTCTATTGCCTTGTCCTATAGGTAAGAGAAAGTAAACCCTCCATAAATAAATAGAAATAAATATTACGTAATTAAAGTAACCTTCTGTGCATGAATATATGCATTGAAATGGGTAGCCCTTAAAATTAGAAGGCAAGAGAAGCTTAGGAAAGATTGTAAGTTTGTAGAGAAGATATTTTAAAAGATTTTGAAGTAAACTGACATTTTTTGTATATCCTCAAGAATCATAAGAAATTAAATAAAGGCCCTTAATCTATAATATCATAATATATGTTTAGGAAACTTTATAGACAAAATATTTTAAACTATTTTTATAAGTAATATTGTTATAATGCCCCTTGCAGAACTATATTTTGTTGGAAGTGGTCATGTGCTGATTATATCTAACCACTTACATATAAATGCATTCTATTGTATTTTTTTTTGTCGTAAAACGTTATTAAATATTTAGTACAAGGACTAATAAATAAATGGTTATCCGTAGATTAAAAATGTGAATTTATTTTTTGATAGAGTTACCTCATGAAACAAGAGACTGAGAGATTGACGTTTGCTGTGTTCTTCCTCCACATCGTCTTCGATGAGAATCTCTTTTCCTTTCTCACTCCTTCGTACCACCGCAGCCTCTGCTTCATCCGCCGCGCTTGGAGTATTGTTCACGCTCTTTTCCACCGGATGGTTGTTATCATCAGTCGGAGCCGTCATCTCTCGCTCAACCGGAATCAGATCCTCGTCGGAATCTTTGAGAACCTTTGGCTTGGTTGCACAGTTTCCCATCTGGCAATCACAGAGACTTTGATACAGAAGTGTTTTCTCTCTCTCTTAAAATTCTTTTCTGTCTTCCGAGAGATTAGAGAGACTGAGAGAGAGAGAGATGATGATGAAAATGGAGGTAAAGGATGGTCAAACAAGAGCTATGTCCGTTGAATTCTATGAGGCCATAGAGAGAGACAACGATTTTATTAAATATATAGTATGTTTTATGGTTAAGTTGAAACAACTATTCATAAACGACGTAATATTAATCTGTTTTGTAGTAAGTATTTATTTGAATATTTATTTCAATCGTGTAGTAAAAAATTTCTTGGTAGTGAATCGAGCAGAGGACGATATTACGTAAAAAGGGAAAGAAATAACATGCAGGATCTGATTTTCCAGGTTGGCTGATTAGTGATTACTCTATATATACATTTGATTGGTACAGTATCTCGTTTGTCCCTTTGCAATTAATAAGAAAAGTCCTACTGAATCCGCATTGCCATTAATCAATGCTTAAAATAACGTTTAAGCGAACGGTCATCAAGAGTCGTACCAGACTTGAGCTGAGAAACAAAATCTTATATTTTAAGCATTGGTTTAAAATGGGATAACTACGGAAATAAAACGGAACCTCGGCCCATGAAAATATTTAATGTTGGGGTTTTATAAGACGCTGACCCAAAAAGAAATAGTTATTCGTGGTTAGTGAATCTCTAGGTTCACTTCTGTTATTTCAAATTTGATATCTTTTAAAAAAGTAAATAAAATCTTGTTAAATTATATTATATTTTAAAAATAAAAATATAAAATAAATAAATAATAATAATCATTAATAAAATGAAAATAGTTTTTAAAATATATATTTTAACACTAAACCCTAAACTCTAATTCTAAACACTAAACCCTTGGATAAATCATAAACATTAAACTTTAAAGTCTAATCCTAAACCCTAAACCCTAAACCCTAAACCTTTGGATAATCATAAACACTAAATTTTTAACACTAAAACACTAAACCCTAAACCCTTGGTAAACTATAAAATAAAAATACAAAAAATAAATTAAAAATAGTAATATTTACAAAAAACAAAAAAAATCTTAAAAAAAACACTAAACCCTAACCCTAATCATAAACCCTAAACCCTTGGATAAACCATAAACCCTTTGGATAAATATTAAACATTAAATCAAAATTAAATATTAAACATTAAATCAAAATATTTTGCAATTATTACTTTATTTATTTATATTTATCTTTTATTTTAAAACATAATATAATGTTACAATATTTTTTAAAAGGTTTTTCGTTATTTATAAATATTATTTTTTTGTATTTTTATTTTAAAACATAATATAACTTAACAAGATTTTGTTTCCCTTTTTAAAAGATATTAAATATGAAATAACACTATCATGTTGGTTGATGAACTTCTAGGTTCACCCTAGGGGGTGAATCCAAGAATAAGTCAAAAAGAAAACCGAAAGAGCTTGACAGCACACTATTTATTCGGTCGCCGGTTTAATCCGGTTCACTACAGATGCGTTGAAGAATGCTGCTACCATGTAATGTAACCCAATCTCACAAGGCTTCTTCATATTCGACGGCGGAAAAAAACGAGAGAGAACGATTACCGGAGATATCCCAATGCGACGATGACCTAAACGCTTTTTCTGTTTTTTACTTTAATTGTAAGTTCACCCAAGTCGTCTAGTAAAATTGGCGGGGAAAATAAATTCGGTTTGTGCACTTAACCGGACGGTTCAATTGAGCCAGTCCTGGGCTGAGAAGATTGGGCCGTAAACAAACCTATGATATGAACGAATAAGCCCAATGATGGCAGCAACCTGAACGTCGGAACTTGAAATCTCATAAACCCTAAATCCCCAAAATGGAAGAATAGGAAGATCTCAAATCGAAATCGAAAATGATCAGAAGAAGAATCTCTTCGATCATTTCAACATCTCTCTTCAATTCTTCGATCCAACACTCTGCCAAACCCAGATTCATCACCTCTTCGCCGCTTCTCCAATGCCATCGATCTCCGATCCTTACCCAAACTCCGACCTTTGCGGGCGGAGTTTCGTCGTTTCAGGGGATCAGGGCTTACAGTTTACTGAGCCTGAACGATCTGAGAGATAATGTGCCGAGAAAGCTCAAGACGAGGAAAGGAAGAGGTATTGGGTCTGGCAAAGGTAAAACTGCGGGGAGAGGTCACAAGGGGCAGAAGGCGAGAGGGACGATGAAGTTTGGTTTCGAAGGTGGGCAGACTCCTTTACGACGTCGTTTACCTAAACGTGGCTTCAAGAACAAGTTTAAGCTCCATTTTCAGGTTAAAAGTTCTCATCTTTCGTTTCTGAGATTTGTCTCTGTGGTCTAGAACGGTCTAGAACTCGTTAGATTAGGTTGAATAAGAGATAGATGTTGTGTTTCGCTCCTTGTAATGAAAAGTAGATGATACTGTGTCTAAGGATGTATATGTTTGTTGTGTGATGCAGCCGGTTGGTTTGGGGAAGATTGCTAAACTCATAAACGCTGGGCAGATAGATTCCCATGAGTTGATCACCATGAAAACGCTCAAGGTTTGTTCACACTCATCACTCTTTGATTCACATTGTGTCTGCTTCTTACTGAACCGTTAAAAGTCGATTTGCAGGATGTGGGAGCCATAGGGAAGCAAATAGAAGACGGAGTAAGACTAATGGGTCGTGGTGCTGATGAGATCAAGTGGCCACTTCATTTCGAGGTTACCATCATGAACTTATATGCTCTATATTTTTTTACTTTTCCCAGTAGTCTCTAAGTCATTGCATCTTGGCTATTACAGGTTTCGAGAGTGACAGTTAGGGCCAAAGAGGTAGTGGAAGCAGCAGGAGGATCAGTGAGAAGAGTGTATTACAACAAATTGGGTTTGAGGGCATTGATTAAACCGGAATGGTTTGAGAAGAAAGGAAGGCTATTGCCAAAAGCAGCCAGACCGCCTCCTAAACAACAAGATAGGGTCGATAGCATCGGACGTCTTCCTGCTCCGAAGAAACCCATCCCTTTCTATGCAGCTGAAGAGAACAAAGTTGAGTCTCCTGTTGAATCATGATTTCGGTTAGGTTTTTAACGTTTGATGTTTCTGTTTGAGTTGTTTCTTGGTCTTGTTTTTACAAGAAAAAAAAAGTTGAGAATGGTCGATGGACCAAATAATGTCATTCACGTTTAAAATTTTGATGGATTTTGGTCATAAGTTCTTAAGCATTCTCGTACTCACTGTTTGAGATCAAGGCCGACATCTCTTGTGACGGTATCCAATTTTTTTGAAAAATATATACGTAAACAGAAAGTATCAACTAATTATCAAAATAACTGAAGGTCTGAACCTGAATTACAAAATCCCAAAATTGGAATGATTATTATTGATTAGTACAGTAGATATCAGTACATCACTGCAAATGATAACGGCCAATTTAAATCACATCTCAGAAATTATTTATTGTGCAAAAGCAATAGAAATCTATCTTCTTTTTTTGAACAAGCAATATAAATCTATCTTATAATGGTTACAGACTGTAACTCACAGTAACTCTCTCAAATGGACTGTCAAAATGGATAAAGGATAATTATTACCGAATATCATGAGTAATTACTGATAAAGACTATATTATACTACCATAGTACCATTAAGAGACAGTTATCAAAAGAGATTTAGGGTTGGAGTTGTTCTTTTATAACATGTTTTAAAAAAATATCGTTGACACAATTTTCTTGACAAATATAGAGTGATATAGAGGATGGCGAATTTTTCTTGAGGAGATGCGAGATCTTTTAGGCTTTTCCTTGGATCCGGGTTGGATCAAAACTTCCTTATTTGTTTCTTCGGTAAAGCTAAAGCTTTCTAGGGGGAGTTTGGTTAAGGCGTATGAAGGAGAAGGATTTCAATTGGGCTCAAGTGTTAGGGTGAGGATCGAGGTGATTTGGTGGATCATATGGGATTTATTTCAAGATCGCTATAAAGATCTGTTTTGGTTCGAAGCTGGAAGGGCAGCAGATTTTAAGATTGGTACTGAGGATGTGAGATCTGGTAAGATCCAAAATCATATAAGTTTATTTCTTTTTTCTGTTTTTGGATCTAAAACTATGCGGTTACTATTAAGGGGGGATCTTTTCTTCTATGGGGTTTCTGATGGTGCATGTGGACAGGAAACGGGATTCATATTTGATTTCATGATTGACGGGGATTTCAGTATTATGAAAGGAATTTGGAATTCTGGAATGGATATTTGGATTTTTGTTTGGGATGTGATTATATTTACATTGGTATTAAGATCTCAAGATCATATCTTTCACTACAATTACGGAATTTGCTTTGAGACTGCGTATCTTCAGTTCTCCTTGTTTATGTTTATCAAGATTTCATTGGTGTCGGTATATATATGGATGGTGGTAGAGAGCAAACAGACAACACAATACTTTCTTTGCTTTACTTTTCTTATAACATCGTTAGCTGATTTGGGCTTTTCTTTTGTTCTTTCTCCGGTAACAATGTCTCAATCTCAATGGATGGTGAAGTCAGGGGGAAAAAAGATGGAGGCGGCTAAGCCAAGGTTGAAGATCTCGGTCCCCCGGTTTGATAATACGGAGCTTATTGCGAGGTATGCCAAGACGGTGATTGGGAGGTGCATGAATCCTCCTAAGCAGGATATGAAGATCCTCCTTTTTATGCTTCCCAGGATCTGGCAAGTAGAGGGACGTGTTACTGGTTCCGATTTGGGTTTGGGACGCTTCCAATTTGATTTCGAAACAGAGGAGGACATTGTCGAAGTGCTCAAGATGGAGCCGTTTCATTTCGACTATTGGATGGTTTCGATTGTCCGGTGGAAGCCTGTTTTAGACGCCAACTATCCTTCGAAGATCACATTCTGGGTACGCGTTCTTGATGTGCCGCTTCAGTTTCTGGGCTGCGTCAACATTTCAAGGCGTTGGCGATGCTATTGGCAAGGTTCAAGGAGAGGTTGATCTGCTGGAGGGAAGGGTGAGGGTTGAGTTGGATGGCTTCAAGCCGCTGGTGTTCTCCATGGAAGTAGATTTTGCTGAAGGTGTGGAGCTTGTGGTGAATTTACGGTATGAAAAGTTGTTTGGTTTCTGTAGAGAATGTTGCTGTATGACCCATGATCAAACAAGGTGCCCAAATTTGATACCGGCGGTGGAAGAAGGTGCTCTAGTAGTGGAACCAAAATTGGAGCAGGGAGCACATGTTACGAGTTACAAAGCGGTGGTCTCAAATGGAAAAGAGACAGATGAGGTTTATCATGAGGGACTTAATGTGCATTCAAGAGGGATGAAAGATGGTAGTAAGGGCAAGAGTATTGCTAGGGAGAAACACGCTTCTTTTAGGCAGGACAGAGCTTATCGTGCTTACAAGGAGAGGTATCCGAGGAGCTTTGGAGAAGGATCGTCTCGAGGAGGAAGGAACTTTGGTATTGGGGTTCCCAAGGAGCAGCATGGTCGTTTTGCTATCAATCCTAGAGGCATTCAGAACCTGCGGCATGGTGAGGAAGGTCACAACCTTAGTAATCCTCAGAAACTAATGATGGATGCCTTTAAAGGGGCCAATCAGCATCCTAAGGCAACTCAGGTGAGTCAACGTACGATGGTGGAGGATGGGAACAATTCAAAAGCAAGGAAATCTCTCCAGTTTGATGAGACTGTGAACGCGGAGGTGGCTGGAGAAGTGATCGAGGAAGTTTCGGTGAATATGAGGCAGGAAATTCCGACACCCTTGGATGGCAATTTGCTAGTCGGGGATGAAGTAATGAAGGACTTGGATCTTATGGAGCAGGACCAATCTGCACTAGATGATGCGAACCTGATGATAGAAGGAGTGCTCCTTTCTGATTCGGAACTACTTGATGAGGAATGGGAGGAAGGTGAGGTACCAGAGTTTATGGAGGAGATGGAGGAGATGCCTCTCGATGTAGGTTCAGAAAAGTTGGTTGAGGCGCAGAACATCTCTGACGATCTCAATGAAAAGGAGGATCATGGAGCAAAAGCATCAAAGAAAAAGGGCCTGAAGACTGGCGTTTTTGGTGGAGCTTCTAAGAAGCGTTTGGTCCAGAATCTTCTGTCTCCAAGGAAGAACAAGATGGCTAAGGCGCCAGTGAAGAATGGTGACAAAGGTAATGGTGAGGGTAAGAAGGTTCTTAGCAAGCCTAAGGATGGTAATGCGTAGGGTGATGCCTGTGGGTGGAGTCTGTGGTTTTTCTTATTTAAGTTTGAATAATAATGGATTGTATTATGAAATCCAGTAGAATTGAGTCTGGTCCCAGTTGGTCTTTGGTCTCAGTGTTTGATCTTTCACAAGATGTGGCAGGTGTTCGTTTTGATTTATTTTATGTTTCTCAGGTTTTATTTGGTCTCAATAATTTTAATAAGACGGTGATGTTTCAAATTTATTATGGTTGTGTTGTGATTGATGCTGGCTCTTGTTTAGGATGGGCCGCTAATTCTGTTTGTTGGGATACAGAGTTCCAGGATGGTTTTCCAGTGATTATCTTAGGTATGAATTATGTTCAGGAAACTAAAAAGATGGTTGTTTATATCGGTAAGGCTTATATGATGGAGGACTCTTATCATTGGTTCATGTTGAGGTTTCTGTTGGTCACGTATAGATTGAGGTCTTGGTATGACCCTCATCTATTGATTCACTCTTTTGCTTCTAGCCTCATGAGGTGTCAGGTGAAAATGAGTTTTGTGAAAGAATCTTGTGCATCTGAGGTAGAAATGAGTATCTCTTTGGCTGCCTGGTATATTGGTTTTGTAATTCGCAAGATACATGATCGGGGGCTAGATAAAAGAGGTCAAAGGTGGATATCTTGTCTTTTAATGGTTGTTTTTCAACGGTTGTTTCTTTCTAGTCAGGCTGTTGGGTTATGGTTTGTGATTTGGTATATACTGAGGAGGCAAGTGGGAGACCAGGTGCTAGATATTTTAATCAATTGGAGAGGGTTATGTTCCGTTCAAGATGGTCTGTCTTTGATCCCTGAGCTCTCAAGGAATGTAGTACACAGGAATGTTTTATCAAAATTTTTAGTATGGATTTGTTCTGAGGCGTGGCATGAGTTTGTTATTGCGTGTTATAAATTAGTTTTGTTGGCAATATTTGACATTTATATGGTACAAACTCAGGCGTGGGATAACAGACAGGTTGGAGTCCTTTCTAGAGTCCCGGTCCTTTGTATTTGTGTGAATGTTGGTGTTGATATGAGGAATATATTGGAAAGAATTATGTTGAAACATAATGGCAGGTTTAAACCTCTGGTATTTTTATTAGTGAATGTAACACGACCTCTATTCAGTGATATCAATTAAGAAATGAAGATTTTGAGTTGGAATTGTCAAGGTCTTGGGACTAGTTGGACTATTAGCTATTTGCGGGAAATTTATTATAAACACAAACCAGCATTTTTGTTCCTGTCAGAGACAAAACAAAAATTTGATTTTGTGCAGTCTTTTCAGTTTCATTTCGGTTTTAGCCATCTTCACACTGTTGATCCTAATGGTAGAAGCGGAGGTCTGGCTTTATTTTATGACTCTAGCTATAAGGTGAATATTATATCGTCTAACAATCGGATTATAGATATTGAGACGGAATACAACGGTAAACGATCTTCTTATCATTTATTTACGGAGAACGAATCAAAGTCTCCGAGAACCTGTGGGAGAGATTAACGAGGATAGGTATCTCTCGGGATGACCCATGGTTTATTATTGGAGACCTGAATGAAATAAGAGGAAATCATGAGAAACAAGGTGGTGTTCTTAGGCATGCAGACACATTTGTGGCTTTTAATAACATGATTGATAATTGTGGCCTCATGGAATTTCCTAGCCTAGAAGATACTATGTCATGGAGCGGTAGGAGAAAACGGCAGGTCGTTAAGTGTCGCTTGGATCGGGCACTGGGTAATAATGATTGGCACAATTTATTCCCTTGTTCTTTCGTTGAATATCTGCGTATGGTGGGATCAGATCACAGACCAATTGTGGCAACGATTGAGGACAAAGTCATGAAATTTAGAAAATCATTTCGGTTCGATAAGAGATGGATAGGAGAAGAGGGATTTATGGAATCAATCACCCGAGGGTGGAACTCTAGCCGAGTGAAGGATAATGAAGGAATTGTAGATAAGATACATTGGTGCAGACATGAAATCTCAGTCTGGAGGAAAAATAACCCACCATATGGAAAGGAAAAAATAGATTCTCTTCAAAAAGCGTTAGAGGAAATTCAAAATGATTTTACTAAGTCTCATGAGGAGGTCTTGGAGGTCTCTCGAAAATTACAAGAAGCGTATCGAGATGAGGAACAATATTGGGAACAGAAAAGTAGAACTAAATGGCATACTTGTGGGGATAGAAATACTAAGTTCTATCATGCTTTGACGAAGCAGCGGCGCATTCAGAATAGGATCATTGGACTACATAATGAGGAAGGAAATTGGGTTAATACAGAACAAGAGGTTGAAGGTGTGGCAGTTAGTTATTTTACAGATTTGTTTCGTACAACCTCTCCAGTGGATTTTGATGTTTTCTTGGAGGAAGTACCCACCTTGGTTACCGAAGCCCAGAATCGGAGTTTGTTGGTTATGGCTACGGAAGAGGAGGTTAGAGCTGCACTTTTTATGATGCATCCGGAGAAAGCCCCTGGTCCAGACGGTATGACTGCACTTTTTTATCAGCAGTCTTGGTCCATTATAAAGAATGATGTAGTTGCCATGGTTAATGGTGTTTTTAGAACGGGAAGTTTTGATAGTAGACTTAATCTGACAAATATTTGTCTCATTCCGAAGACGGCAAGACCAAACCGAATGACTGAGCTTAGACCCATTAGTCTATGCAATGTGGGGTATAAAATTATTTCAAAGGTGTTATGCCAGAGGCTAAAAGGATTGTTACCAAATTTGATCTCGGAGACTCAATCTGCGTTTGTCTCAGGAAGATTAATCTCGGATAATATTCTCATTGCTCAGGAAATGTTTCATGGGTTACGTACTAATAACAGCTGCAAAGATAAGTTTTTAGCAGTTAAAACGGATATGAGTAAGGCATATGACAGAGTATAATGGTCTTTTCTACAACGTCTATTATTGAAAATGGGTTTCTCTATAGACTGGGTCACGTTGTTGATGCAATGTATATCTACGGTCAGCTATAAGGTGTTACTGAACGGGCAACCGAAAGGACATATAGTGCCGGAGAGAGGTTTAAGACAAGGTGACCCCTTGTCCCCGTATTTATTTATTCTATGTATTGAAGCTCTAATTGTCAATCTGCTAAAGGAAGAGAGGGAAAAACGGCTAACAGGTTTAAAGATAGCAAGGGCAAGTCCACCAATTTCCCATTTACTTTTTGCGGATGATAGTTTATTCTTTTGTAAGGCCAGCTGCAGGAATGTGGGGTTATTTTACAACTACTGAAAAAGTATGAACAAGTATCAGGGCAACAAATTAATTTTTCAAAATCATCGATACAATTTGGCCACAAGGTCCCGGAAGATGTGAGAGCAAACATCCACAATCTTTTGGGTATCACGAATTTGGGAGGAATGGGGAATTATCTGGGTATTCCTGAGAGCCTTGGTGGCTCAAAAATACAGATTTTTGGATTTTTGAATGAAAATGTCAATAATAAAGTTAATAGCTGGACTGTACGTTTTCTTACGAGGGGAGGCAAAGAGGTGTTAATAAAGTCATCAGCCTCACCTATGCCAACATATGTGATGTCATGTTTCAGGCTTCCTAAAGGGGTTACCAAGAAAATATCGAGTACGCTAGCGCATTTTTGGTGGAGTAGTGGAGGTAATAAGAAAGGTATTCACTGGTACTCATGGGATAAAGTCTGTACACATAAGGAAGAGGGTGGTCTAAGTTTTAGGGATCTCCAAGACTTCAATACAGCCCTCTTGGCTAAACAATTATGGCGTTTGATAGACAAACCGGAATGTCTTTTCTCAAAGGTTTTCAAAGGCCGATATTTCGGAACTCTCATCCTCTGGATGATCACAGATCTTATTCATCTTCTTATGGGTGGAGAAGCATCTGCTCAGCTAGATCTCTGGTTAAAAAAGGGCTAATCAAAAGAGTAGGTACTGGGCAATCAATCTCCGTTTGGAATGATCCCTGGATTCCTGCTCCTCGCCCGAGGTCAGCAATACCAAAAACTCAACTACAAATTTTAGATCCATCTTTCACGGTGAAGGATCTTATTGATCCGATTAATCGCTCTTGGAATGTAACTCTGCTCAACGAACATTTTCACCCTGATGATGTGAAGATCATTCGCGGTTTGGCAGTCAGTAGGACGCAGCGGATAGATTCATATGGTTGGATGTTTACAGAATCTGGGAAATACACAGTTAAATCGGGATTCCGAACAGAATCATTATACCCAGACAAGGTCGCAAAGATGCAATGTTATGGACCGAATGTTAAACCACTTCTAGCGTTTTCATGGAAACTTAATTGCTCTCCGAAATTAAGACATTTCGTATGGCAAGCATTATCTGGAATTCTACCGGTAGCAAAGGTCCTCAGGACACGTGGCATAGATTGTGATCCACGATGTAGTATATGTGGAGTGGAGGAGGAATCCATAAATCATGTTCTTTTTGAATGTCCACCAGCATTACAAACTTGGGCTTTATCCAGGATACCTTCTCCCACAGGGATTTTTCCTTCATCCTCGGTTTACACTAGCCTGGATTATTTGTTTTGGAGGATTCCAAAGGAATTTGATTCAGATTGTTTTCCATGGATTATGTGGTATATATGGAAGAATAGAAATGAAAAAATTTATCAGAACAGGAATGGGAATCCTCAGGAAATATTGCGTAAAGTAGAGGTGGAAGGAACCCTTTGGGCTGAGGCACAATTATTGGAACAACAGATCACGGTTATTCACAGCCTGTCACCAACTGGCAATCAATAGAGTACACAAGGATTTGCTTTGTTGATGGAGCCTGGAAGGAACAAGATATTTTCACGGGACAGGGTTGGTTCTGTCAAGTGAGGAATTCAGAAGATGTTATGATGGGGGCGATGAACCTAAGACGAAGCCTGTCACCTTTACATGCGGAATGTGAAGCACTGATTTGGGCGATGGAGTGCATGAAGACTCTGCAGTTCTCAGAAGTAGTTTTTGCGACGGATTGTTCTCAACTGGTGAAGATGGTGTCGTCACCTGAGGAATGGCCAGCTTTTGCTACACATATGGAAGAGTTTTGTCGTAGTAAGACCTCTTTCCCTAATTTCAAGATCATACATATTCCAAGGGCACAAAATACAATGGCGGACAAGTTTGCACGTGGTGCTAGGAGTTCTCCTTCAGCTATGTTATATGTTGATTCCATACCTCCGGTTTGGCTCTTCGATCCGGTGGCTTCTTAGTAGAGTAGTTTTTTTTTTTTTTTCATGTTGTTAAAAAAAAAAAAATATAGAGTGATATACAGTCACCTAATGTTAACTTTGAAAAACAAAAAACATTTTACAGCAAATTTACAAAAATAACTGATACTTTTATTACTTTGTAGTTTCCCATAACTATACTGTGTGTAGCAGTATTTTTAATAAATCAGCAGTAACCGCCGTGCGTAATTCAGCTAACTTGCAGGAAAGGAGAATGATTGCCTGAATTTAAACGACAAAGCATGAAAAGAAAAAGTTATTTTTCAAGGTTTCACAACTCATGACTCTAAACTAACATGTAATGATGATCATGACAATATTGTTAATTATAGCACTGATCACATTTAAAATAACTACACAAGGAAAAGAAAAGCTCTTTCTAGAAATTTGTGGATAAATATGCAAATAGATATGGAGATAAACCGATTTGTATTTCGTAGAAACGATGATTAATTAGCAGATAAAACAATGCCCTTCGGTTTTACCATATTTGTGAAGCATTAGGTTCCTTTAGTTTATTGATCGGTACACATCCCTTATATATTAAAGTAGGAGCATTAGAAATAATTAACCTTTAATTCATGTGTGATTTACAAGAGTGTCATTTCCTATGTGTCATCACCATAAACTCTCTCACAACCTAATTTCAAAAACCCTTAATTAACTAGACTAATTACAATAATTGCCATTAGTCATTAGATTGTTACTTAACTAATATAATCTAAGTTTTTACTTATTGACTAACCAAATAAATCATGTCTACGATTCATGTTCTCGCATTATTATTTACCATATTCTGAGTCACGGATTATATGTTGGATGCATTCGATAATTCTTTACATGGTTCTCGCATTATTTGTTACCATGGACTGAAATATGGTTTCATACGATATTTTGTCTCAGTTTTACCAGATCGAAATCAAAATACAAACTAAAATACAAATGCCCTATCGTATGTACTATCTTCACAATCTTCATCCCAAGCATGGTCTTTATAAATTTTACTTTATATATTTAAATCGAAGAGACAAAAAAATCTGAGTCTTCTCTTGGTTTCTACAAGTCTTCATCATATAACATTTTATATATAATTCTCAACGCCATCTAATCATTTTATCAACGCAATCTAATCATTTTATCATAGACTTTTGATACATATAAATTATTTTATCATGATAGTTTTGATGATTTTTACAAGTCTTCATCATATACTGTTATATATATATATAATTATCGTACATATTATAAATATATAATTATCGTATATATCTAATCATTTTATAAACGCAATCTAATCATTTTATCTAGAAGGTTTTAATACATATAAATCATTTTATCATTATAGTTTTGATATATATAAATCATTTTTCATGATAGTTTTGATACATATAAATCAACCCAAAGTATTATTGTACTTTATATATGATAACAATAACAATAATGTCATCTTAAAGGTCCATCAGACATAGCAAAACTCTATACGTAAAACCAGGACCCTATATTCAAACTTATCTTAATCAATTTAAAAAATACAAATTCAAATCAAGGTGACAGTAAATAAAACGTTATTTTCTCAATGATCAACTGGGCACTTCATTGTTGAAAGGAAACTTCTAATAACTTTGATATTATTAGATTTACGATTTTGGAAATGTTTACTTATTTCGAGAACCATAATTATGGGTCAATAATGCAATGACGGTATTTGATTCCTTGATTTTTTTGGTAATAATAGGAACTCGATTAGGGTCACACTCTTTTAATATTATTTGATTGTTGTATATAAGGAAGTATAAATTATTATTTCAAATTATTGAATCAATTATGTATCGACCTTGATGTCGTTTCCTTTAATTTTGTCATATAAAAAAAATTCCATTATTACGTTGACTACCAAATTAAGGACGATCTTAGCTCATGTGATTGGTGGGCACGTTATTTTTTATTAAATGTGGAATATTATACTTTAATTACGGATTTATCGTATCAAGGTTTCGTTCAACCCATACCGGGTTGACGTCTTAATATAAATATATGTCTTCTACAATTCAAGAGACTCACCACAATCTTCTTCCCGACTCACTATTTATCAAAGTTCTCTCTCAAGCAAATTCATGGCTGGATTTACAAACGTATCCGATTTGAAACCTTTCAAAACAATGTGGAAGGTTAGGGTGAATATCGTCAGGATAGAGTACCATTTGTTTTTTTTCTGACATTATTATTATTCTTTAGTACTTTATTTAAAGCATATGAGATCATATAACTGTATTGTTATGTGCACAATTGTTGCCGCTGGATTTATTTTGATAAACTAATCCTTAATTATTTCTATTTATAGGATTGCAAACCAGGAGTTCTGAAAATTTTTTGTAACTTTTTTGTTTTATCAGTTTATTTTGTTTCCTTATAAATTATTTCTTACGATTTTATTTTTTTTATTACCTATATTTCTTTTAATATTATAATTATAATTTTTATTATGAAAATAATAATTCTATTTCATATGTTTTGATTTGTCTTAAATCCATAATAAATGGACTAAAAGTTATTGCATATTACTATATATTTTATTTTAATAAAATAAATCTGGCACATAACCAATTACAAAAGTTTTTTCTTAAAAACCATTAATCTTATATTATATAAACATGCATCCTTTCGAAGATAGCTACCATTAGATCTAATATCTATCTTATTAAAGTAGAAGTACCTTTTAGATTTGTTTGGACACATGAATAGAAATAAAAAAAATATAATGGTGTTTGGAAACATAGATAGCAGGAAAAAAGAAGTAATGGGCTTATGCTATTAAGAACAATTAGAAGTCCATTATAATATAAGAGACTATATATGTGGGCCAAATTTAAAATATATAAAAATGACTCAATCTAATTATATAAAAACATGTTTTGTCTAAATAATCATTAAAAAAATTAAACTCTATATACATATTTCAAATCAAAATATTAATTTAAAATTAATTTATATCAAAAGTTGATTAAAATATACATATATTAAAATTTTGATTTTACTAAAATATTTTCCATAACCATTATAAAAATGTTTTAAATATATATAGAAAATGTAATTCAAAACCCAATTTCAAACACAAACTTAAATTATGGTTTTATATTTTACATTTATTTTTAAAAATATAATATATATGATTATTTATATGATAGTAATATAAAATACTATTAATTATATGATTACTTATATGATGGTACATATAAAATACAATTAATTATATAATGATACATATATGAAATATAATAGTGACATGAAACATAAATAGCAACATACTTTTGAAAAATAATATGTGTAATATTATATTATATTTATAAGAAAAACAAAATAACATTTAATACACAATAATAATATAACACTGTCTACTTACAACCAATGTTTAAAAAAATTTAGAATGTATATTAAAAAAATTCTAAAAAATAATTAAAAACTAAAAAAAGTTATACATTGATTCAACCGGTGGTTCAACCAGTACTAGGTTCCGGGTTAGTGTTTTTTTGGGGATTTTATTAGGTTTTAAATTCTGTTTTTTTCACAAAACTCGAATTGTATTTATTTTGGGTCATCGGGGTTACCAGTTCAACGCGGATCCGGATCGGGTTTCAAAACACTGCTTACAACAAATATATATTTACTTAAAAGAGAAAGTAAACACCCGTGCAGGTGCACGGGTCAAAATCTAGTTTGTGTTTATAACTTTAAAATTTCTAATATCTATAAATTAAAAATAAAAATCTCTTTTGGTCACTCACCCTGTGCAAGGCGCAGGTTATCACCTAGTGTTTATTAATACTAAGATCCGAGTCTTTGCTTTTTTCCCCTAGACAATCATGATATCTTAAACATTATTTGTTTCTTTTAACTACGAAACCGCATGATTATGACAAAATATAAAATTAATCGAAGAAGTCTGTAACGGTGATGATTGCATTGTTAGATTTGTAGAATGTCTAATAATTAAAATAAGTTAAATGACTTTATAGATTAGATGCATGTATGCAAAGCGTTGTTGGTCCATCACATTGACAATTCACGATTGACAATTCGCGATAGACATTTCAAAGAACATTATTGGTTACAACCAAACAAATAAATAGATCCCAAAAAAAGTCGATCATATATCTCAAGACCAATCTGTATCAAACTTTATAGTTACACCATATTTTTCAGTTCTCTTTAAAGTTGACGATTGGGGCAAACTCTTTTACAACATGCATAACTAGTCCTCAAAACAAAGTCGGCCCTTACACTTTGATACGTCCAATAATACAAATTCGTGTTATAAAAAAATTCAACAACCTCCAGTTACAAGTTAATCATAGATAATAATGTGAATCAAACCAAAAAACACATTTTCTTGGCATCTCAAAGAGAAAAAAAACTAAAACCATTTACACCAGCTTGAAATTCAGAAGCAGGGGGTAAAATAGGGAAACCAAATAAAAGAAAGAAGAAAATAACTAATAGAAAAATAAATAAAAAAGTACGTGGGGTGACCTTTAAAGCTTTTCACGGAGAAGATCGATCCCAAGTAAGTAAACCGATATCATTGTGTTTTCTAGAGGGACCAGAAGCTGGAACAGGGAAGTGACGTGGCAAGAATCCCAAGAACTGCCGAGATGAAGACGCAACGACGTCGTTGTCTTTCTTGTGTGGTTTCGCGTTGAAGACGTTCTTGTTTGTTCTTGCTCCGTTACAGAAACCAACAAGAAGAAGGAGAAGAAGAAACCAAGAGTGAGTTCTTGATATGTGGTTTCGAGACGACATTGTTGAATAGAGGTTCTTGGTGAAATGGTTTTAATATAGTGAAAGAACTTTGTGTTTTGTTTCTTGTTGATGGGAAAGAAGGAGATTGGCGAATAAATTTGTTGACAGCAAGAAATATGGGCAGATAGATTTTGAGAGAGAGAAGAGTCTGGCTATGAGGTTTTATGTGTATTTAATTATTTTTGATATTTTTTTTATTTTCAAAAACATTTTTTTAAGAATGCCCTTTTTCAAAAAAAAAAATTTTATTAAATCACGAACCACGCAAGGAGTTGTAGACTTCTTGTCAATTGTCAAGTGTATTTGGTCTACACGCCGAAGTTTTGTTTAGTGTTAGGTTTTACTAGACTATTATTGTAGATATTTTAGGTTTTTAATTTTATTTGAATTTCATCGTAGTAAAAAGAAGATAAAATTATACATTTATGAGTCTTATAGACTTGTTGTCGTTTGTATTTGTCAAGTACGTTTGGTCTACACGCCGAAGTTCTGTTTAGTGTTATGTTTTCTTTGACTATAATTGTAGATATTTTAGTTTTTTTTTTCTAATTTTGTCGCTGTAAGAAGTAACAAAATATACATTTCTTATAAATTTATGACAGTTGTGAGTTTTACTGAGATTCATCCAAAGCTTTAAAACCCGTTCGGTTGCCGCCTTGCCAAAATTCGAAGTCAAATCTTTATATACATTAAGTTAAAAAAATCTTTATATACAGTAAATCTAATATTTTGCATATTCATAGCCATAAAAAGTTACCCAACAGGTATAGATTTTGTTAATTGCATGGTTGTAGACTTGTTATCATCAAGTAGTTTGGGTTAGAGCTGGTGCATTTGGGTCAAGTTGTACATATCTACCCCAGTTTAGGATTAGCTAAGTTGTAACTTAAATAATTCTACAGACTTTAAAAAACAAGAGCAAAACTAGTTGGAAACAAAAAAGGTTTCATAAAGAGGATGGAAAGTGTGGAAGCTTTTTTAATCTAATGGTTTCATCAAGGACATTATTAATATTTTTATAACAAGAGATTTGGGGTTTGAGTTCAAAATTTTTGAATTATGCATGTTATTGAAGAAAATTTTACAGAAGGTTTTTACCATGGTGCAAATAGTATCGTCTAACATAAATTTTATAGATAATTACAACAAACATGAATCCTCATAGAATATATAGAATTTCCAGTTTTAAAATCATAATTCATCCGTTTTCTTTTATAAGTCGTTTTAGAACCTTGCACATAGATTAAGAAAAACATAAAGTTCTTATATTTTCTAAACAAAAACATCATTAATTATTTAACTAACCACAAATCAACCAATTAAAAAATAGAAGACATATTATCATTGGTCATACAACATTAACTGTTAATAAAATTTACATAGAAAACCAAAAACGTCATATAATTTGGAACAAAAAATTTCATGTAAAACGACTTATAAAAAAAACGGAGGGAGTATATATAATGTTTTCATAGTTTGTAATATCATAACTAACAAACATTAAAAAAAATATGAAAGATTTAATGAATAGTGTGAGAGTATAAATTTTTTGTATATTTTATATTTGTCTTTAGCTACTATGTGAAAACTATTTAGATAATAAGAACATCAACGTTGGTGAGAGTTCAGAAATTTCTAATGAAACTTCTAATATCTAAACAAAATTTAACTTTTGAGATCTTGACAAATGTCAGATGAATTTCTCAATAGATTGTAAAATTTTTAAAAACAAGAGAATACACTTTTTTGTTTTTTTCCTAATTTCCTACTTTTATTATCTTTATTCATAGAAACTCTTTTAATAAACTATCAATATGAAAGCTCTAAAACTAGTACCAGATATGGATACAATCTAATAAAACACAAGCCTTAATTTTCGAAAAATTTAGGAGATCTTTCACATAGTTATAAATTCCCGTATAACAAAAAAAACAATTTTTATTAAAGTTTTAAAAAAATATTTATATATCCCCCAAATTTTAGATTCGGTCATGACTTTTTGTCATCTATTAGATTAAAATTATATTTGCATCAGTTCTAACCAGAGCCGGCAAATATGTAACTATATAACACCTTTCTGGAGCCAGAGCCATAAGACGACGTGGCATTAATAATTCATCAATACTACTGCACTGATTAAACAATGTACGGTTAGTTTTGTAACTGTTATTAATTTATGATAATCATCTAATTGAATTGAGAAAAGACGTTTGTACGGTCCAACAATGTGTTTTCCTCTTGTGAATAGTTGCTTAATTAGGAAATATACTTTTCTGCATAGGAAATAATTAATATATTTCGACAGGATTTATATATATATAATATACACAATACCCTTGCCTTCTTCAGATCACGTCCTTCGCTATTTATATCATAGTTAACAAAAAAATATAGGATATAACAAAGAAACTGATTCACTCACTTCTATAGATGCCCATGTCTTTTTATAAGTAACTGAATATATTAAAATAAAATGCAAGGTTTGAACAAAAAATAAAATAAAATGCAAGGTTTTATCACCTATGTTCTTTGTTAAAAAAAATAAAAAATATCGCCTATGTTCAATGAAAATGAAAGAACGTAAACAGTGGGCAAAGAGAAATTAATAATATAAAGTCATATGGTAAGGTGTGGCCTTTTGTATGTTATGTCAAGACTCAAAAGCTTTATATTATTTACTTATATATAATTTTCTTTCTTTGGTTAGGAGAGAACACGATAGGCCCCAGTATAAACATAGTGACCGATTATAATTATATCACAATACAGCAACTATTCAAACTTTATTGCAAAATCTTCCTCAATCTAAGCTACTCGAAGTTGAAATGCATATATTTCACGATAATTTGTATACACACACGTATGTGTACAGTGCACTTATCAATCACCGTTCTTGCTATTTCAATCTCTTGTTCAAACCATGTCAATAGTGAGGGGTTTTTCTTATCCAACGCAACGTGATCATAATAGAAATCGAATACATGAGAAGTATTGTGATACACACTAGTAGTAAACATGAAAAGATTAGAACATAAGTAAAAACAATCTTACCTTATCTTATTTTTTTTTTTTTTTTTTTGAAAAGGGCTACCATCTTATCTTAGTTGCTTAAAGCAATACCAATCACACCCACAATAACTCACATGAATTATTTGTTATGGAAAGAAAGAACATGAATCCAATGAGTATGGACTAAAATTACGATATCGTCCATATCTACGAGATGGAGTAGAAGAACAGAAAGTAAACAAAAATAGAAGAGTCATAGTAATGTCAGTAACAACAGTTGGAATCTAAAGTTGGTCTAAGGTCCATACCTATCTTTACTATTTCAAACACCGACTACGTCTTCGATACTCGTGTTACAAATCTAGCAATCGTACTTCTCCATTATTGTTTTGTTATTTTATTTAAATAATACGTCGACAAAAATTATTTCAGGCCAACACGAAAACTGACTGACAATTGTAGCTAGCTAAGCCCTATATTGGTTGTACAGGTTTCTAGTGAAGTATAGTTATGGACCATTGATTTATATTATGTAATGTCACATATATAATCAGCTGGGTACTGTATTTTGTGTGTGCTTTGCCACCTAATTATTATCATATTATGTATATATAGACTGATTAGTAAAAGACTGACCGTTTTTGTTTTATGATTAACGTTTTAACCCAAGAGGCCAAGACGCACCACCATAAGTTTTACTTTATTAATCCAAACGTGGAAATATATTGTAACACCGTCAATATGATTAACCGTAATGTTTATCTAATCACTGGATAACAAAACAGCTCATGTGAAAGCCCTTTTAAAAAAAAAACAGCTCATGTGAAGAATTTTTTTTTCCAGAAACTCGCATTTGATAAATCGTGGATACATTTTCGTGCTTGTGCTGCAACTATTTGAACCCATGATATAATATATACACTCGTGGGATCGTGCTTATGTGTGAGAGAAGAAGAGTATTGTAGTTGGGAAAGAAATCAACGTTACGTACTTGACTACGCGTATAGTGTACGGAATGGTCGGAGGGTAAAGGTGGTGCGAGGCATGACTCATGAGTCGAATCACGAGTCATGTCTCATAAATCGTGAGTCATAAATATACAATGAAAGTGAGGATTCACATGACCGTGTCGCACCAAATATCGTCTCAAGGGTTGACATACACATCTCATCCATATTGCGATTATAGTTATACAGTGAGTAGAAGTATAGTAGATTAATTCTAAATATGCAATAATTATCTTATAATTAAATTAAAACTATGTACGGGTTGATAGTTGGTCATAAACCAATATGTTGTAATCTACACACTACACAATATTGTGACATTGCAAGAAGCATCAAATAGGTAGTTGAATAGCATTATATACGACCAGAATTATTTGCTACGCTAAATTATTACCAATTGACTAGAAAAACAGTTGTTGCATTTAATTTGTGAAGTTTACAGGTTTTCAACATAGAGGTATTTGGAAATAAAATGATTAATTCATTTACTTACTTTATTTAGCTTTTATTTTATTTCTAATATAAGATCACTAGTATTTCCCTCATTCAACCAGTAAAATATCTTTAAATAATAGATTTTTAATATTTTGAATTGGGTTTTATTTCAAATTCAAAATTATATCATATTTAGATCACTATACTCGAACAAACTCGGACTACCGTTAAATTAAGTTTTCAATTAAAAAGTAATGAGTAATTAGCTGGTTATTTAGTACTACCTTTTAAATAATATTGTACCTCTTACAAAAAGATCCATGTTTTAGGAAAAATATCATTATTACGATCAGAATTATTTGCTACGCTAAATTATTACCAATTGACTAGAAAAACAGTTGTTGCATTTAATTTGTGAAGTTTACAGGTTTTAAACATAGAGATATTTGGAAATAAAATTATTAATTCATTTATTTATTTTATTTAGCTTTTATTTTATTTCTAATATAAGATCACTAGTATTTCCCTTATTCAACCAGTAAAATATCTTTAAATAATAGTATTTTAATATTCTGAACTGAGTTTTATTTCAAATCTAAAACTATATCATATTTAGATCACTATACTCAAACAAACTCGGATTACAGTTAAATTAGGTTTTCAAGTAAAAAGTAATGGATAGTTAACTGGTTATTTAATACTACCTTTAAAAATAATATTGTCACTGTTACAAAAAGATCCATGTTTTAGAAAAAAATATCTATTTTAAAAATATAATTTTACATTTTCAATGCACTTTTTATTAAATAATAATAAAATTGTAAATATCAAAAATTGATTATGTTTATTGAATTTCTATTGATTAAAATTTATGGAAAATAATAAATTTTAAAATAATACATTTATAATCAACATTTTAGATATTTTTAATACGTTTAAAATTTCTAAAACATGCAATATTTTGACACGGATAAAATGTTTTTCTTTCTTTTTATTTGACATTTTAGATTTGTGCACATAGATTAAAAACATTTAATTTTATATATATTGAAGATAAAAATATCATTAACTATATACCTAACAATATTTTAACTAATAGAAAATAGCTAAAGAATATAAAAATTCATATAGCATGTAAATTAATAAATTTTACATTTGAAATTTGAAACGTCATATAATTTTTTAAAAATATTCTTAAAACGTCATTTATTTGAAACGGAAAGAGTACTACTTATTTATTTACGATACTGTTTTGGATCAATAAACTTGATCAAAATTTTAATTTGCATTCATATTAGAATACTGTTCTCAAATCATCCCAATGTCATAAACTCAAGAAGGTAATGTTTTTGGTCCTTTGATTTGAAGAAAACAACTTGGATCATAAGTTGACAGATGCATTGAAATGACAAGTGGATTAATAAATCGAATCATATATTTGTGGATCGAAGAAGGAAGAAGACACGGACAATTTGGTGAACTAACAAGTTCGTTCGCTACCTTTTGATTTTCCGATGAATTAATGTATACGCCTTTTAATTTAATCAGTCACAACAGATAATTTTCAACAATATAATTTCGGTGCATCCACATCATTGACATATCTTTTCTTTAGCGAATTTGAACATTTTACTTATTATTATTTTTTGCTAAGAATGTAAAAATCATTTTAAGAAAGAGTTATTCTTGTATTCACCGACCAATAGCATCAGCGAATCTAGAAAAAAAATTGAGTGGGGCATAAAATAGGGAACTCAGAAAAAAAAAAAGCAAAATGGAGCAAAGGGGTTTTGAATCCAGGCTGAGTGGGGGGAACAATTAATGTTTAACCACCAGAACTACAGATTTGTTTTATAAATGTAGTGCATTTAAAAGTAATTGTATATTTTTGTGGTGGCAGCTGCCCCCTTTCTACGTAATGTAGATTCGCCATGATCAATAGAATTTCATCATTTCATATTTGGTATCTTTTAAAAATGGAAACAAAATATTGTAAAATTATAATATGTTTTAGAATAAAAATAAATAAAAATAATAGTAGTTGCAAAAAACAATGATTTTATTTATAAAAAAATAATATCGCCAGAAAAATACTAAACCCTAAACTCTTGGGTGAACCCTAAAACCTTTGATAAATTCTAATTCTTAATTTGACTTTTAAAAAAATATTTTTAACGCAGTCAGCAAAACAGTAAACCCTAAACCCAAAACCCAAAATCCTAAAACCTAAACTCTTGAGTAAACCCTAAACTCTTGAGTAAACCCTAAACTCTTGGATAAATCCTAAATCTTTGATTTGTTTTTTTTTTAATATTTTTAACGCAGTCAGCAAAACACTAAACATTAAACTTTGAACCCCAAATTCTAACCCCTAAACTCTTGGAAAACCCTAAATCTTTGGATTTAAATTCAAAGATTTAGGAGTTATGATTTATCCAAGGGTTTAGGGGCTAAGATCTATGGTTTACGATTTAGGGTTTAGTATTTTGTTGACGATATTAAAAATATTTTTTTAAAAATTATTATTTTTTGTAACTACTATTGTTTTTTATTTCTTTTTATTTTAAAAATATAATATAGTTTGACAATATATATATATTTTTTAAATACTAAATATAAAATAGTAAAATTCTATTGGTTGGTGAAATTACAGGGTTAATTTAGAGGGTGAATCAAAAAATGAGTCTTTGAGAAATGAAGGATGAGGTTTGAGAAAGTGGTTAACATTTTACTACTTTGTGAAAAACGATTATTCTTTACCACGAAAAAGAAGAAAAAAAAACTACCATCTACACAATTTTTTCTTCGTCGCGTAACAGTTTTATGTCACAACACAATAAATGTGTTTGGTTCGAATATCTTGGTTTGACTTTGACCACTATAGTAGAACACTGATCGCACACGTGCTCTGGCTTCTAGTCTTCTCTGCCTTTCGGCAAAACTAAAAATGTCAAATCTAATCTTAAGGACCACAAAGAATTTTAGACGTCATGTATGTGTTATCAACAATCTAAAAACGGCGACCTGATGAAATGCTGCAAATAGCAGCGTATTACCATTTTTTCTACCCGTTGAGTACGTTTACGATATAACTTATGGCTTAAAGAATATATACTGTCGAGTTGTTTTCAGCCAATTGTATAGAATTCAATGTGGAATAGTTCTTAGATGTATACATATATATATATATATATATATATATATATATATATATATATATATATATATATATATATATATATATGTGTGTGTTACTTATATGTAATGCATGCATACTCATGCAGAAGGATAAATATTTGCTGTCAAAAAAAGAAACCAGGGTAGATGTTTTCCTAATTCCTAACTAGAGGATAGACATTCAGGATAAACTACATATATTCAAAGAAGCCCATTCAAAAACAAACTATTGAAGCCCATAGGTTTCATTTCCAAAGATTGTTCATTTCTTATCTTATTCTTTTTCCAAAGATTGTTTACTTATTATTTTTATTTATTTTTGATCTATACTTGTTTAAAAAGAAATTATTGCTGTTAACCACAAGTCTTTTAGATACTGGAAGTTTCAGGCATTCGATCTATATCTTTCTCCCAATATTCATAGTTATCATTTAAAATTTCTAATTTAAACAGTGTTTTATACCCAAAAGATTCAAACTGGGATACAAGAAACTAACATTTTGTATTACCACTAATCATTATCCTTTTGATTTGTTTACATAAATTCGTTTATTTCATTGTGAGTATATTTAATGACTCACTTACTTAATTAGGCGAATAATAAAATTACAATAAGTAATTAAATATCAACAGTGAATATTTCACCCTTTGACTAATTGTTTTTCTTACATAAAATCATCAGTTTTTTAAAAGAAATTTGCTATATAAGAACATCATGGCCGGGAGCTTTGACATAAAGTTTAAAGCATCATATGATTAGTTTTTTTTTTGTTAAAGACATCATATGATTAATTATCATTACAATTTGAATATTTTGAAATCGCAAAATATTCGAGAAGATAGATCAAAATATTAAAGATATGGTGAGAGGTATAAGCGTGGGGTCAATACTATATGGTTGTCAATAATTAGAATTTCAAATTTTAGAAAACTTCCATAGTTTTATGTATGTTTGGTGCGTGACATTCATGCAGACCAGAAACAGAAACTTAGACGTGCGGGATGTTAGCGTTTGAAACTGTCACAACACGCAGCCTCTCACGTGCAGACAATTAGGGTTTTTTCTTTGTCATGCAAGCAACTAGTTTTTTTTTGTAAACTTAGCTTAGATGCAAGCAACTAGTTTATGAGTCATTATTCAAATTTTTAGAAAAAGCCTGCAAATTAGAACAGTGAGTCACGATTCAATGCAGCACGCTGCTTAGTGTTAATGGTCATGCTGTAATTCTGGTTTTGTATATTGACTTTTGTTTTTGGATTAGAAGTATCTTGCATGATGCACGAGTTAGGTTAGATTTGTAATATATGTTACTTAAAAAATATAAGAAAAACGAAAAAGATAAAATCTCAAGACTTAAATTGTTTTATGCCTGAATACTTTAACAGATGCTGATGGACAAATGAAGCTGAGAATAACTTTTTAGCCCCTTGTTTTCATTAGTATATTATTTCTTTATTATCTTCATCCTGTTTTTTTTCTTATTTAAACGAAATTATTTTATTTAATTATACCGAAAATAAATTTCAAAATTTCTTAAACTGAACCATGAATATTTCATTTATATTTTTAAAATAGTTTTGGTTCACTGATCAATAACAAAGAGTTAATTTTACTAAAAAGTCGAATAATAGTTGATTTATCAAAAATTAGAAACTACTGAATACTCCAAAATAATATATTTTTGCAAAAAATAATAATAAATATACGATTTAAACTAATTTTCATTTATGAGATGTCAATTACATTAATCTATCGAAATTGCATTACATTTTCTTGCTTTTTAATAAATGACTTTGGATTTTTGACACAAAATATTTATCTATACATACATTACTTTACATATATATAAATCAGAGCTGATTACAAACTATGCTTTTTTATTATTTTTTTTTTAAATTATGATATTTTACTATAAAAGGTAAAAATGATAACTAGTTGAAGTGTGAACTTGTAATGAACATAAGTAGACAAGTCTAAAACTTAGTATTGAAGGGGGTTCTCGAGAATAAAGGGGCCACATCATGTGTTGCTAGTTGCGGACATAAAACAAACTGAAGTGGAGGAGCAACAAAAGATGCAATATAGCCCATAGAATCTGTCCGGTCAATTGAACAAAGTGTTAAATTTATTCGTTTTTCTTCTTTTGTGTACACTCTTTTTCGTTTCTTATTAGATATTATTGAGTTATGCCTAGATTTTCAAAAGATTACATAAGTGTACACACATGATATCAATTAATATCTAGCACAAAATAAGAAATAGTTTGCTCGTTTCTTTTTTTATCATAAAAAAAATTAATTGCTACTAGATATCAGTTGGTTACGTCAAGACTTTCTAAATTACAATATTATCGGGTCCCCAATATTATCACAAAACTGTTTATTTGTATTTTTTTGAAGGTTTTTTGTAATTAAAAATTAATATTACCACATACTGTGTGTTTGATATTATAATAGAGCTTTTAGCCATGATAATTCTAGGAGAACCGGTTAAACATTTTGTTTCTTGGCAACAAGGATAACATAACTTTTGACAGGCATATCTGAGCATGTAAACCTACAATTTATATAACTATGTCTGTTGACAAAAAAAAAAAAACTATGTCTACATCTTATACAGTGCTAGTCCAACATTTTTGGATGTCCTAAGCAATATTTTGTTTTAAAGGTCTCATATTAAATATTTTTAAATTGTCTAGTTTTAAGTTATAAACACGTGAAAAAAGTAAATTCAAAAAGTAAATTCAACAAAAGAAAATAAAATTAAACCAAGGTCACATTTTGGCTCATCCAAACTGGGTTGATTTAAGAACAGAAACCGATTTATCTATAATATCAACATATTTTATTTTTATCATATATATATGATATTAGATAAACTTATTCAGTTCCATTAATGATTGATAAACATAAATTTTATCAACTTAAGTATATAACAATACTAGTCAATGTTATCATAAACATTTCACTGTAGTCAATCATAACTTTAGTAAAATAATTTGTTAGTACAATATTTTGTATTTTAAAACTAATTTTTATTTAACAATACTTATTCAATATATTTATTAGTAAAACATTAGAAATCAGGGTAAAAAATCTTACAAATACTGTTATTATCAAAAGAATTATAAATTATATTTACTTATAAATGCTAACAAAAAGATTTAATTTGAAAAGACTAAATAAAAAAAGCCATTCAAAAACTATATGCCCTAAACTATGGGTGGCTTACCTTCTAGACGGGCCTGATCTTTATAAAATTTTCTATATGAATTGTGGACAGAAAAGTAATGAATAAGAAAATGAGGAGAATTATAGAAAATTCTAAAGTGTAGGGTTGTAAAAAGCTAATAAAAAAAAGCTTCCGCGTTTCCATAAAATCTCAAACGTGCAATCTCACTCCCATCTGGGTGCGATCGTAAAGTTGACCCAGCGATGAAACGATTGAGCGTGGACCCCACACTCCGCCCTATATCTACATCCACTATCCGCAAATCCCCGCCGTCCGTTTCCAACACGTTATATTTTTTAAACTCAGATTAATAGCTGTAATGTAAAACCAGTATAACGCGCCGAAAGAATTCTTTGACCAACGACCCACACTTAAACGATAAATAAAACATATTTTCTACATTTATTATATATCATGCCTAATTGTGTTTTAATTATTTCTTTCCTGAATAAGAATATATATTTTTCAACTTTAGAGTGCGCTAAAATTATATTCTAATTTTGTAGTATAGTTTTTTATAATAGCATAAAGAGAGAAAAAAAATTATTCGATGTACGTTAAAAGGAAAAAGCTATTCGATTTAGTCATTATAATATTATAAAAAGATATTTAAATATAAACACGCCCGTCAAAAAAGGAAAAGTTGACGTCAGCAAAGTTTGACTCTTTTTCTCTTTCATCTTTTAAACCAAACCCCACGCACTCTCTCTCTCTCTCTCTCAAAAACATAAACACAGTTCTCATTTCTCTCTCTCTAACGGCATACCACACGCCTTATCTGGAGCAAAACGGAAACCAACGGCCACGCAAACCAAAAAAAAAATGAGGAAAGACGATCTCTACATCACCGTACCAAGCTTCTTCCGATGTCCTATATCCTTAGACGTTATGAAATCTCCGGTGAGTCTTTGCACCGGCGTCACCTACGACCGAGCTAGCATCCAACGGTGGCTCGACGGCGGGAACAACACGTGTCCGGCGACGATGCAGATTCTCCAGAACAAGGACTTCATACCTAACCGGACTCTTCAGCGTCTCATCGAGATTTGGTCGGACTCCGTTCGCCGGCGAGCTAGCGTCGATTCGGCGGAGTCAGCTGCTCCGACGAGAGACGAGATCGCCGACGCGATCGATAGAGTGAAGATCGAGAAGGAAGAGAGGTTTGACCGGGAGGTTTTGGCGAAGATTCTCCGGTTCGCGAGGGAATCCGACGATAACAGAGGGTTCCTCGCCGGGAAAGACGATTTCGTGAGACTCCTCGTGGATCTCATGAGCCAGGTGGATTTCAAAACCACCTCCGCCGCTAAATTGCTGATCGTTCAAGAGGCGGTGAAGATTCTCAGCATGATTCGAACCAAAATCTCGGATCGGAGACGGTTTTCGAATCTGGTTTTGAATAACGGTCGAGATCGGTTAACGACGATCGTCTTCTTGTTCAAAACCGGGAATGTTGAATTGAAGATTGTCTGCGCCGGTTTACTCGAGTTCATCGCAATCGACTCCGAATCGAAGGTGTTAATCGCCGAGAGAGACGGTTTAGTCGGCGAGCTGATGAAATCAGTTACCAGAGATTCAGATTCGAGCTTAATCGAAGCAACGTTATCGTGCTTGATCGCGATCAGCTCACCGAGGCGCGTGAAGCTCAGTCTAATCCGCGAGAAGCTCATCAAGGATCTCACGAAGCTGTTAACGGATCCAACGACGTCGAGCGTTTCCGTGACGGAGAAATGTTTGAAGCTTCTCGAGTCTCTAGCATCCACCAAGGAAGGCAGATCGGAGATCTGCGGCGGAGACGGCGAGTGTTTGAAGACGGTGGTTAAGAAGCTGATGAAAGTATCGACGGCGGCGACGGAGCACGCCGTGACGGTGCTTTGGAGCGTCTCCTATCTTTTCAAAGAGGAGAAGGCGCTCGAAGCTGTTACGAGTACTAACGGCGTTACGAAGATTCTGTTACTGTTACAGAGCAATTGCTCTCCCGCCGTGAGGCGGATGTTAACGGATCTTCTTAAGGTGTTCAAGGTGAATTCGAGATCTTGCCTTTCGGCGTACGACACCAAAACGACACATATCATGCCGTTTTAATTCAATTCGTTTTACTTACTAGGGTTCATAGTAATTGATTTCTTGAGGATACATTATTGAGGGAGAGTGGAAAAAAAAAAGCATCAAATTGTAAACATTTTGAATTTTTGAATAGTGAATATAAACTCAAAAAAAAAAGATTCAATTCATTTCTCATCGAATGTGTGTAGTCAATAATTCTCTTATTAATGTAAAGTAAAATCAAATTATTATGTTCTTGCATTTTCCAATCATATTGTTCGTATCATTGATATGAAATTACTTTTTCTAAATACGAATTTAAATATATATTCTGTTGGGAATAGGTCCAAGTTTGTCCAAAAGATGAATACGTCATATAGTTCCCATCGACCCACAATGTGTAACGATGTTACATGTGATTTCAATTTCGTCTTTAGAAGATTCGAATACATCACACACGACACAGACATAAGCCTATACGAGTCCTAATCTTCTTTATCTTTTCCTTCATCTTGTGATATAATTTCATGCGTTATAGTCCATACATATAAAATCTCAAACACTACTACTACACTCACTATAGTTTTTGAACCGACCAAATTTCTATCTCCAATGAAAAACATGGTTTTGATTTCTTCTTGGAATTGTACTTAACCATCCTATCAAGGGAGACTTCTAGAGAGTATAAGAATATATGTATTTGACTATTAATTGTATGATACTATTTTATCAAAAATGTAGATAGGTTTAAAGGCTGAGATGGTCTCGGGGGAACCCATGAATGAGCTGGCTCCGGACCACTTATATTGAATACGAAAAGGAAACTACTTAGATGTACATTGTTTTTTCCATGTTGACTACATGCGTGGAACTAACTTTGGTGTGCGTTTTGGACTTATATTTAAGTGTTGTTATTTTTTATACGATTACCACAAAAGTATATACACAATTAATAATAGTTTGATTATTGTAAACTCTTTCCACTAGTCCAACTTTGAGACCTGGCCTTTGACTCAGAACTCGAATATGAGACCAGAGTCGACGACAAACCGCCCACAAAGTATGAAAATCGGGATCTCTGTTTTGTTTTTGGTCTTAGGAAAAGTCGTGAACAAAGATTTATAAAATGCGTGGAAGTTAGCTAGTCGACCATTGAACCACTTAGTATTTGATTGATAACTATAAAGTCTATAAATAATTCAGCAAGATAGTACTATTTTGCTTTTATGATTAGAAAGAAAGACATAATAGATTAAATTATATTCAGGCATAGCAAGGATTATTGTTTTGGCTATAGTTTTTGATTGTGAAAGAGTAAATACAAACCTAACAAAAACAAAAATTTATATATATATATATATATATATTTTTTTTAATAGAATGCTAAATTTATTCAAAACAAAAAATCCCTTTGGTTTACATTTACAAATGCTTCATGAAAATAGAAAATAAAATCTGATTCTTTCTATTTCTATCTACAATCTGGTACTGGTCTTGTAGAGAACCAGTAACCAAGCCCTCCTTTTCTTTGTATTGAAGAGAATCTATTCCTCATCTTCCTATCAACGAGTCTTATCAGCTTTGATGAAGGGGATGGTTTCTCTCCATGCCTCCTACCATTCTTTCCAACCATATTCCATGAATTGTGGATTGAAAGATGTATCTGAATGTAAATTTAGGAATAGCATCAAAGCTTGGTTCCATGACTTCTCCACCAGATCCATCCAAACATTTGTGAAACCATCACCCATCAGACCTCCTGCAAGATTCTGCCACACTTCGTTCGAGTATCTACATTCAAAGAAAAGATGACTCCTTCTTTCCAATGGATCTTTACAGAAAACAACAGATTGAGTTTATGGAACCTCCCCATTGTTGCATTCTGTCCCCTGTGGCAAGTCTATTGTGCATAGCTAGCCAGGTTAAGAAAGCAAACTTTGGAGTTAAGTAAGCAAACCATACTCCCTTGCTCCAGTCACATCTCACTCCTTGAATTCGTATAAGCTCCCAAGTGGTTTTGGAGGAGAACTTACGTTTGAACTTGTCTCCATTAGCCCTCCACAATCCCACATCATTCTCCTGAGACTTATTTTCTCTGCGCTTCTCTATTTCATCTTCCACTTGATTTAAGACAAGCAATCGATGTCTTCTTCTTCTATGGGATCTTAAAGCTTCTTCCACTGTAGCATTTGCAGGTATTCCCAAATCAATATAACCTCTCGTTCCAACCACATCCAAGAGACATCCCAAAGGTGACCAAGAATCATGCCAAAACGAAGTAGTTCTACCACTACCCGCACCTGATAATACTGCTTTGCTATAGCTCGAAACTTTAGAATTTTCCCCCACATCCAAGATCCCATCTGAGCATTTTCTCTCACCATCCAAATTGACCCTTTTCTTATCAGATAAACATGGATCCATTTTACCCATAAAGATGTTTTGGAAGTCAGAAGCCTCCATAAAAGTTTTAAGCAACAAACCGTATTCACCTCTTTCAGTGGCCTTATTCCTAACTCACCTTCTCCTTTAGGTTTGCAAACATCCTTCCAAGCAATCTTTGCTTTTTTATGTTAGACCACCAGTAAAGTTTGTGTTGTAGACCTTGAGCGAACTGTTTTGTTTCATCATCAAATGGTTATACCAAGCGGCCTGGACTGAATTAGTCGGAACACTTCCGTGCAACCCCTCCAAATTGTTAGCATCCAGAACATACATCATCATTATACATGGATCTTTTTTAGTTGCTACCATCTCAATGGAAAATTATTGGGTTCCAAATTTATTAGCCTGGCCCATTAATAAGTTAAGGGTCAAATTTCTCTTCTTCCTATTATTTTCTTGGCACATTTCTTCAACTTTTTTCTCGATTGATCTAGAGTGTGGTTCTCTCTTTGGTTTCCTATCCAAATCATATCAGGAAATTGGTAAAACACGGGCGTACTGAGACCACTGTCACTAAGGTACTAATTCCTTTTTCTACAGCAGATTATTTTTTTATCAGTGGTTCATAGTCTGATAGTGAGAATCTGTGATCTTACCTCTGTATACTTGCAGTTTTTGCTGTCATAAGACATTTCTTATTATGACATTTGGTAGTAATATACACATTATTGGACTTGCAGGCCAAAGAAGTTCGTCGTCTTGCTGATAATATGGTTCAACTCGGCAAAGAGGTATCAGTTCATGTATTTTCCCATAAAGAAGTTCGTCGTCTTGCTGACCATGTTTTAGACTCTTTTGTATAATTAGAGACACCATAGTTGGGTTTGGAACTGTAGTCAAGCTGAAGTGTTTTAGGTTATTTTTTTTGGCTGGTGAGATGATTTATTACAGGGCTCTCTTGATGCAGCTAGAAGAGCTGCTGGGTTTGTTAGAGGAGATGATGTAATTCACACGAGTTTCACCGAGTTAACGTCTTCAACCACTCAGAAAATATGATATGTTATATATGCTTTATGTTTTTAACACTTTTACATCGACATCTCTCCTCTTTTCAAAATCCTAAAACGCTCACTCTCCTTTACAACATCAAGCAGACTTCGAAGCCCATTCATCAGCCTGAATAAAACTAGCCACCGAGTAAACATCAACATGCTTCTCAGGTATCTCACTACTCCAAGGAACCCTTTTCGACCTGACCGACCCCGGACCCGTATTCTTATACTCACCGTAATACAACGTCTTCAACGCGAAATCTCCATCCCAAGGCATCCATCCCTCAGGACTAACCAAAGACTCAAGATTACAGTTCACAAACACCGTCCTTGAAAACTCCTTCCATGGCCTCCCCAGATAGTTCGTATGCCCCTTAGGGTTAGCTTGAAACTCCTTCATGTACTCCTCCGTTCCGTTAATCGAACAGTTCAAGAACACGAACCCCGTGGACTGCGCCGCGTCGATCCTCCCGTGCGCTGTGATAGCGTTGTTTGCGCCGCCGCCTTGGTCTAGTTTGGAATTTTTTGAAGCGATTAGGATACTGCAATCTTGGAACACAGCAGCTGAGTTGCCGAATATGAAGTCCACGTTGCCTTGGATCCGACATTGCTTGTAGAATTGACGCAGAGAGTGAGAGTAAACCGTGTCTTGGTTCCCAAGAAACTCGCAGTTTTCGAGTATAGAGAAATCGCTGTCTGACCTAAACGCAACCGCTTGGTGCGCGTCTGCTCCCGCCGTGTTCTCTATCGTTAGATCACGTGCCATGAACCCATCACCGAGAACTCCTACACAAACAATAAATGATGTAACAAGACAAAAACACTTGTAACGTTGTAACGCTGACATCATTAACTCACCGACAGTTGCAGAGTTGAACGTTGTCATCCCTGGCTGCCCTACATTCAACGAACCCGTAATTACCGTTTTGCCCATACCGTCCCCGATGAACACGACGTTCTTTTTCTCAAACGGAACTCTAACGGTTTCCTCATACACACCTTCCTTAATCCGTATCACAAACTTAACGGTACCGTTAGTTGCCGGCGCGGCGTCAACTGCTTCCTGCACCGTCTTGTAACCGCACCCTTTCTCTCCGTCTTTACACACCGTAACGTCTTCCTTCAAACCGGACGGAAAACCCAAATTCGCATCCATAACCGTATCGGAACCCGGTTTAGTCTTCTCCCAGAACCCGTCTCGTTCCGTCGCCGGGGGGATCCACGAAGCGACGTCGTCACCGAAATTATCGAACGACACCATCATGCCCAGAGCGGTGCCGGTGAGCTTCACGAGATCGTCGAGGAAGGTGATGGTGTCGACGACCTGCTTCGTGTCGTTGACGGTTTTGAGACCTGACCAGCAGTCGTACTGGTAAGCGAGAGCCGCGCTCATCCACGCGCGGCCGTCTTTGATCCCGCCGCCGCCGCCGCTCGTGACGGCGGCGGAGGTCGATTCGGTGCGGTGCTGGGAGTAGGAGAGGATCTCGAGGCAGATGGTGGCGATGTTGGTCCGGTTCTTGTTCCCCGCGGAGGAGTCTAGGATCGATTTGATCTGCGATTGGCCGGACCTGAGAGTCTCGGAGGAGAGGGAGATCGCGGAGTGGATGATCTGGACCGGTTTGGGATCGGGAGGGACCAGGCCCGGTTTGGAGAGGGAGGAGAAACAGTGGTCCGGGAAACGCGTCGCGTTGCATGCGAGGCGGATCTGAGCGATGGGAGGAGGGGAAGGAGGGGAAGGCGGAGGGGGATGGACGACGGAGGGAGGGGGTTGGTGCGGTGTTTTGTGGGAGGATTTGGAGACGGTGGAGTAGATGAGGAGGGTTAAGAGGAGGAGGAGTATGGCGGAGACGGCGATGATGATGAGGATCAGGTTACGAGAGGGGATGTTTTTACGGTGGGGTTTAACGGCGGAGGAAGCGAATGGAGTGGAGGAAGAGGTGGAGAGAGAGCGCGGGAGTTTCGGAGAATCCATTTGAGAGGGAGAGATCAAAATATTTCTATATAAGTGTGTGTATGTATAGGTACAGATATTTATCAAATAATAATTGAAACCTGAGTGAGAGAGGATGAGGTTTTAGGATGGAGACCAATGACAATTAAAGATGTCGGGCGTTTCTGGGTTTTGTTTTTTTCTTTCCTGTTTTTAACTTCTCCTTTTTACGGCTATTAGGGAGAAAGGGGTTTAGCAATTAAAATTAGGGTAAAATATGTTTTTTTACCGTTATTTTCGTCAATTATAATTTTAGCGCAGCAAGTTTAAACGGGCCGGAACGTAACGAGCTAAAGCCCATTAATCTATTTCAAGAATTAAGGATCATTGCGCCAGACATATCCATCCCTCCAACATGCCTATTGCTTTTTTCAACACTGCTCTCTCACTCTCTCTTTTGATTTCAAATCCCAAAGCCACATTGGTTAGCTGCTTAAAACTTTTGAAACTGTGAGCCTCGGGCGTATTTTAAGAAAAGTGAACGGGAAAAAGGTGCCAGTGACACAACACTCCTAGATGATGATAGCCTATAAGAAAATGTCACAACAACATATGGAAACAAAGGGTGGTGTAAGTACATCAGCAGTTAGGGGTCAATAGCCATGGGTGTGATGCGTTTCTTCGCCGGTTTATTTGAGACAGGTGTGTTTACTTTGCTCTGCAGTGGCTGTTTCTCTTCCCCTGGTCTTGTTTCCGTCATTACCTCATCGGGTTTCTCCATAACCTGTTTTTTCTCCTCACTAATACCTTTGCTTGGCAATGGCTTTTGTTTCCCTTCGTCTTGTCCTGATTCAGCCTGTTTACTTGTCTCGTCTGGTATTGCTTCGGTCATCAGCTCATCAGGTTTCTCTAGATGCTTTCTCTCTTCAAAATCCACGGGTTTCTTTCCGACTGCTATTGATTAATGAGTCAGTCCAGTTCTGCAACTTAGAAGAGAGTTAAGAATCGTAAAGGGCAAACCTGAGATGGAGACAGGCTCTCCAAGTTCGTTATCTTCAAATTCAACAAGCGTGCAATAACCATCTTGTGAGGACAGTGCTAGATAAGACGCAGTTGGTGACCTAATTGGCACAAATATTTGATCACTGCTTAGATTAGAAAACCATGAATCTTTTGAGTACTACTCAAATCTAAAATAAAGAGAATAGTCCCTTTTACCATGTTATATCAGTTATAGCAGCGTAGTGGAGACCTGCTAAGACTGCAATAGGAGCGACACACTCCGTGTCATATATGTACACCGAATTTAAAGTTGCAATGGCAAATACAATACGGTAAGGAAGCTTGAAGAAACCTTCTTCTGCATGATCACCAAAAATAAGAATATGTAAGGAAAAGACTTACATCTCAAACGCCTTGATTTTCTATCTAAAAAACAATCATTATAAGAAAAATAATATGTACCAGCACTTGAACCACGGAGTTTGAATACAACAGGGCAAAAACGAACCACTACAACCGGTTTGTTAGCACCTGGAAGCTGCAATGCAGGTCTGCTTGCAAGGAAAAAAAAAACGACATGAGCGCGTGTGAGACTTTGTATTGCTTTCTAACTAGATCATACACAAGCTCAAGCAATTGAGGTCACTTGGCTCAACTTAAGAAGAAAAAACTTGAACGCTTACAATACGTTCCAAGGTGCGGTTATCGTACCTTGAAAGGTCCTTCCTTGAAAAGACATAAGTAGCATTTACAGCTTCGGATGTAGGTGAGAGCTTGAAAGAGCCTTCAAATGAAATACAGTGATGACAGAAACATAATTAATGTCTGGATAGACAATGTGATGATCTAAGGAGGACTGGTTTTTAGGGACAGTTACCTGATGGAATGAGTAAAAACGATCCGTCAGTTGACCATGACAATCTTCGGAAGAAAGAAGGCAATGTCTCATCATGAAAGAGATGGGTTTTCACCGTCTGCATATCACGGTCATCGTGAAATCAAGCATACTGTATATTGTCACTATATTCGCAACGAATCATGAAGAAACTCTTCTCTCTCTTACCTTAGTGTCATCTCCTCGTTGCTGATCCGCTTTTGTGATAACATGCTGACAAACATAGTTCATTTTTTCACCACTTTTACTCTTTGCTTGAGGCTTATTGACATATATCCGGCATGTTCTGTCCGAGCTAAGAGAGGCTAAGTACTTTGACAAGGGGTCCCAGGCAACCCCTTGAACATAATGACAGTGGGCATCCAGTATCTGATGGACAGAGCCTTGTAGCAAAATAGGAAAATCTAAGAAGTGGAAGCAACATGAAAAGTTATTTATCTCTTCTTTTACTTGTTCTCACCTTTGTTAACGTCCCATATAATGCAAGAGTTGTCCACTGAGCCAGAAATCAGAAAAGCATCATCAGGAGACCATTGAAGATCCAGGACATCCTTTCGATGAAATCTAGCAGGGTAAAACAAAAGTCAAGATAATTCTCTTTGCCTACATTCCTGCTCTAGAGATAATATGAAGTAACAGACTAACACTGTAATGTGACAAGTCTACATTCGAATGAGTTCATGAAACTTTCTAAGCTTTCCACAGTGGAAATTCCACTATCTTACTACCCTACAGAAGCACTCTTCCCCTTATGATATCAACAATATTGTTGAAGATGGTTCTTGCTAGGCTAAGACTTAACTAACTACAAACGCATAACAGCGTAGCTTATTATTCAGGTGAAAGGACTCACGATAACGACTTGTGAACTTTCCAGGACTGATTGGTTTCACTAGGATGCAACTTCCATATGATAAGCTCGCCTCCTGCATTATAACAAAAACAGAACTGCGCAATTGGTTACACTGAGCATTCAAAATATGCAAAAACACACTTGCATTATTAGCAACCAAATGTGTTCTCAGTCGTACCGTCTGCTCCCGAGGCAAGCAGTTCCCCTGCAAAAAATTAAAGAACAATCGTCACCACAAGAAAACCACACATACACCTCAAGAGCATATCTGATAACACAAAGCTTGATGCAGCATAAACTTGAAGATTGGAAACAAAGTACTAACCAGAGCGAGAGAAACGAATGGTATTGACAGCACATCCATGGTAAGTAAGGCTGCTTTGGTAAGATACACTGGGAAGCTTCTTCTCCGCTTGACCAGAGTTTAGTAACCATAGCTGTAAAAAAAAAGAAAAACTCAAATGAATCAACAATCAATAACCAATAACATTCCTGATTCTCTATAAATGCATCAACCCCATTAGAAGATCACAGGCTCAAAAGCTTGCGACTTTCCAACGATCAAGAGGAACCCAGATCCCCAATCGGATGAAATCGAATTGATTTCTGGAAATTTCGTTACCTTGATATCGTAATCGGCTCCGGCGGTGGCGAGTAAACCGGAAATCGGATGAAAATCAAGGGTGAGCACAGGCTTCCCGTCGTGCCAGCTAATCTGTATTGTTCCTCCTTTCATCTTGCTGGTAACGGAGAATGCCCAGATTCGTGGCCGATTTGTTTTCCCGAGAAAATTAGGGTTTATGGATTGAGTGGGAAGAAGAAGACGAAAGGACTAAAATGGACTGTCACTCTGGCGCGTCTTTTGGGCGCGAAATATATTCTGCGTGTTAAATGACGATTTTGTTCCACCGACTAACCCGGTTAACCCTTACCGGTCTAATTATCAGTCAATTCAATTATTTAGTCCTGCTCAGTTTAATATGATAGCGTGCAGGTCTTGAAATATGAGTTTTAATCCGCGGGTCCCACCCCATTTGATCCGCTGTAGGGCGGGTGTGGATTGACCAATCTGAAAAAATCAGTTCATGGGTGCAGGTATGGGTTGTAAGTAATTTATGCGGAGCGGGTGCGGGTTAGTGGATTTTGGATCGTAGGTACCCGTTGACCCGCATATTTTTTTAAAAAAAAAAATTCGAAAAAACTCTTTTTTTAGAAAAATAAAGATTTTTAAAAAAATACAGGAATTTTTAAAATAATAAAAAGTTTAATAATATATAAAATTTTAATTATAAATATATTATTTATATTAATTACTAATTAAATTAAATAATTTTAAAAATATATATATATAACCCACGGGTCCTGCAAGTTACCCGCAAAATTGAGTGGGACGGATACGGATACGGATACAAAATTACTTGTTTGTCGGCTGTGCGGGTCAGATTTTTTGGCAAAAAAAAAAAAAAATTAAAACCCACAGATTGGCGGATCAGCGGGGCGGGTTTGACCAGCACCCAGCCCTACGTGGACTGCTCTAGTCGCTGACCTACCAAGACATTCACGCTTGACTAGTGTATAAAAAACTGTTTCCACGTAAAGAAGTTTTTATTAATAAATAACCAAATAAAATAACACATCTTTTGTTTTTAATTCGCAGATCAATCGACGTCGGCTGAAAAAATAGTGATAGTAGTAGTTATGACTTATGTGTGTGGTCGATCATTGTTCAGCTTTTATTTTCGTTTCAAGTTTTGCATAGACCACATTACCTTTTCCTTTCTATGTGATACTTTAAAAACCTTATCGCAATTTTTCAACATAATCCCCAAACAGATAACACGTAAAAATAAATGCATATTGATGAAGCAAAAGTTACATAGAGCCGGTTCAAGTAATATTCCCAAATCATTTAGCATTTTCTCCCAGATCTTTGGCACTAAACACGACTTAAGGTCTTTGGTTCAATTTGGTAAATTCAAAGGAAAATCTATAATCTCAATTTTCAGATAATGGATCTCTTGTTATGTTTGACAATTTGAAGACAAGTAGCGAAGGAGAAAAACGATAAAGTAAATGTATTAAAACTTAGAAATTCCAAATTTAATAGAGATTTATAATAACTATAAGCTCGATTATAAATAGAGTTTTGCCATTTTAGCAAAGTTTTCTTAAAAGGGAAAATAGTTCAACAATAATCATTCAGCAAGCCGATCAAGAATCCCGGAGACAACACCACATATACGTCTCAAACTCACTTCACGCCGGCGTGGGGGTTTGACCCACAACCCACCCATACGTGGACTGCTCTAGTCGCTGACCTACCAAGACATTCACACTTGACTAGTGTATAAAAAACTGTTTCCACGTAAAGAAGTTTTTATTAATAAATAACCAAATAAAGTAACACATCTTTTGTTTTTAATTCGCAGATCAATCGACGTCGGCTGAAAAAGTAGTGATAGTAGTAGTTATGACTTATGTGTGTGGTCGATCATTGTTCAGCTTTTATTTTCGTTTCAAGTTTTGCATAGACCACGTTACCTTTTCCTTTCTATGTGATACTCTAAAAACCTTATCGCAATTTTTCAACATATTTCCCGAACAGATAACACGTAAAAATAAATGCATATTGATAATGCAATATCCATATCTACCACTAGTTATGTTTTTATATAGTACTATTAGGATATGAAGTCTAATATCCATATCTACCACTAGTTATATCAAAAAATACAAAGGAAAGTCGTATATTAGAGGCTTGAGTTCCCTCTTTTAAAATCACATTTCGATTTGATTTTCCAAGATAATTTTAGAATATGTTTGATTTGTAGATTTTGGGAAAAAATTGAAAGCTGTAAAATATATTTACCTAAGAAAGAAAAATATGTAATGTTGAAGAATTTGTGATTAAATAGTAGTACACAAATGAAAATAGTACTACAAACATAGTTACAAAACTTAAAAACCAAAAACAATATAATTTGCAATTTGTCACTAGTTTGCGTAATTTTAGTGCAGTTTGGTGGCAAAGTTGCTAAGTCCATATGACATGTCGATGACTTGAACAACAATGGACTTTATAAAACTCATTTATTCTAAATCAACGTAATTTTTTTTAAAAAAAAAAAACAAGTCATTTGATCAAAGTTACTTCATTGGAAGTTAGACATCAATCTGGAAAAGAAAATTTTGATTTTTCTAATTCAAAGAGAGAAATCTGTTAAAACATAGAAACTTTTGTTTAAGCGATTTTAGTCTTCAATATTTTTCATTTTAAACTTCAACTTTTGTTGACCAGGCAAATTAAGATATGCAAAAAGTCAATTGTTAAATCAATTTAACATTGATTTTCATGTATCTAAAACAGTTCGATCAACAAAAATTTAGATTAAAATAGCTTAAACAGAGGTTGAAAGTTTTTTTTTTTTAATGATTTTTAGATGTCTTGTCCTTTTGATTTCTTTTGTAAATTGACGGTGTTTCCAGGATTCGAATTTGATAATGTACCAGTGATAATTTTACCGGTTATCTCTTTAAAACGCACCGTTTCAAACTCACCGGTTGCTGATTTTGTTTTTGACAGTGTACCGGTGATAATTTTACCGGTTATCTCTTTGAGAAACGCACCGTTTCGATTGTGTCTTTTAATCTCCTCCGTTAAAAAACCCAACTCAGCTTCAAATTTCTTCTCTTGAATCTTTATTGCTATAATCTTCAAAGCTAGGAGCTTTTTTTTCTCTAAAATGACGATTCTGGAAACATGGCATGAGAATTGTTGAAGCTTGCCGCAGATTTCTAAGGCATCGCAGGACAGTCAAGGGAAAAAAAAACAAGAAAGGGAGCTTAGAGAAAGTGAGCAATTTGCAGAACAATAAGTGAGAGATAAGCTTTGAGAGAACAAGGTAGAGCTTTTTTAAATATTTGATATGAACATGATACAGAAACAAGATCTGCAACAGTCTTTTTCCTCTCCGAACATCAAGCTTCTTGCTCTGGTCAAAACCGGTTCGGTGTCTTTATTTAGGGGGTGTATTTTACATGAAACAGAGTCTTTCACCTCTATACTTTGAAGAATTATTAGTTTGTGTATATTTTAATGAATCTAGATTTTCAAACAAAACTGATTTTTTTTTTCCTTCTATGATTTTAAAATTTATGCAGAAATTATGTGTTATTAACTGTATAATAATCTATCATATGCTATCTATTAATAGATTGACAATGCAGTGTCTCGACTAGTGTAGCAACAGAACGACGTCGCATTTGGACGAAAAAACCATGATGAGGAGACAGAGACGGGGCGTGAAGAGTGTAGACTCTATCATATGTGTCAAAATCTCACTACACCAACCAAAATTTATTTTAAATGCTGATTAGAGATTTTTTTTTTTTTGTACATCTACGTACCAATTATTCACCATATGGTCGAATATAATCTGCCACATTTAAGTCACTAACTCGATCTACACATCACTGTATGGTACTGTGAAAACATAGATCCGTAAGCAATAAAGTATGGTTAGTGAAATGACAGAATTATTAGGTAAAAAAAATAGTGAAATCACAGATTATATTCGATCGTTATGCAATCACGTATATATGCTGTTTCTCAAGTTGATATAACAAAATGCTTGATAATCCTGTTATTCTATCTCACGACGTTTTGTTCGTGACAACTTTACCAATTAAGACTAATATTCATTATTGATCTTGCGGAATTGTATAATAAGTAAGTAAACATGAATGACGTTATATCTTTTCGGTAATTCAAACTTAGAGATGAATCGTGTATATATTATAATAATATTTTCCAAACACGTTACCGTACCGTACCGATTAGTTCTATTGTGTGTAACGGTCGACAAGAAAAAAAAAAGAATATAGCGCGTCTAACGTTCAAAATTGATTTGTCAAAAAAGGTTCAACATTGAAAGGTTTTTTTTTTTTTTTTTTGCTAAAATTTGAACATTGAAAGGTTTCTTGATTAGTTTTAATGCACTTGGCTAGTTGAGAATTTTTTTTTAAATCGTATTGTGGATTACCTACTACTTTTTGTGCGTACTACCTAGATGTTTGATTTCATAGGCTCAGTCGTGATCCATATAACATAAAGTGATTGATGACACATTCCGCATGTGGTTCAAACGTATACAAGCAAAGTAGACGGTGATTGTAAACCGCTGACGTCCACCCCAATCACGACTGTCGGCCATGCAGATTGCAAAATCAGTAATCCATATACTCTAATACATATATTATCGCCAGTATTGTATAAACTTAGCTTTGATTGTCCTGAACACTATTTTGCTTAGACTTTGGATATATGGACTTACTTTATTTCCTTAAGAATACCATCGTATCTAATCAATCAATGATTGACTGGTTTTATTGGTATGATAAAATTATCCTATACAGAACAACCCATGAAAGAACACACCTCGCCCCGACCTTCTCTTTTGATTTAATCTCTTCAATAAGGTTGAGATAGGACAGCTAAAAGAGGGAGCAAATTTGTCGAATCTTATGAACCAAAGGCACCAACGCATATAACCAAAGAATTATACATTTGCTTCTTGTACGAGTCACAAAATGCTACAAACCTTTCTTCAATTTCTTATATTGCTTATTGAGAATTTCAAATATTACACTAATGTATTATAAGTAAAAATAAATATTATACAAACTACATTAGTGTAAACTTAAAAAACGCACAATATCCGACTAATGTTCTTTTTTTTTCTCTAACCAGGGACATGTAAACTTGGTTGTTGTTGTTTTCTTTCACCAGCGTTAGTTCGCACACACATACATGTATAAACATAATTAATGAACTTTCTTATACATTTTGGGGTTACAGTTATATGTGATGGTCTTTTATAAAACGATCACTCAGGGAAGACGAAGGATGAAAATATCAGGAGAAATCTAAGGAACGCTTCGAGGAGGGTGAAGAAAGTGATTGAGGAGGATCCTGAATTGAAATTTGGGAATGAGACTAGGAGGTTAAGACATGGTTGCTTTAAAGTTAACTATACAAACGAAGACGTCTCTTGTCGTCTAGGTATCTCTACCACGTCGTTTGTTTCGTGAGAGCTAGAGCTTGTCTACATCAGAGACAGGAGGACAAAGATATCTAACCAACTATTACTTGTAGCAGTTTCTTTTGATGATGATGATCAATAACTTTCCTGGTTTTAGTTTTGATTTTGACTTTCTAGTGTTTTCTTGGTTTATAAAGCAAACACAAGATCCTAATGAAAACAAGCGCTTATATGTATATAGATATTGGGGTTTTTTTTTTCTAAGAAACTCCATATTCACTATCGTATTAATTCAGTGTACGAAGAAGAAAATGTGGCTTGTTATCATGGGATAATTAAGTAGTAGTATTTGTTTCGATTTTATTACAGGGCAAATGAAAAAAATAAAATTAATTGGAAAATTATATTATTTTGGTTGGGTATATTGGCATTGTATTAAGACCAGCTGCAACGCGGGATATAAGCTGTTTCTTAGTGCTAATCCTTAGACATTAAAAATAAAATAATAATAAAATTTGACGTTACTCTACGATTGAATCCTTAATTAAGGATTTGTCTCGGGGTAATCCTTAGCGGCTTCTTCTTCGTTTTCTACGACTCCTTCGATTCCTCCGTCTCCCCTTCCCTCTGTTTCCGCTCCTCGACTCCACCCTCTTCTCACCGGAGAGCAATGACGGTCCGCGAGATCTTCATGCCGGCTCTATCCTCGACCATGACGGAAGGCAAGATCGTCTCCTGGATCAAAACCGAGGGGGAGAAGCTCTTCTGTTTCACTCTTCAGTGATGATTTGAGGTATGTTCTGGTGGTGGTGTTAGGTACCCTGTTACGTTTCTCAGTTTGTTCATCTTTTACATCTTAAGCAATCAATATCACCTGCTCCTACGCTTTCTCCAAACCAAAAAAGATTTAGACATTTGGTGATATTTTCTAGTTGGGGGAAAATTGATTTTATTGTATTTTTTGTCAGAGAGTGAATTGTAAGTGAGAGCTCCAACAGATTTTTTTTTCTTTTGTTTATTTATTGCAAGTTAAAAGCTTCGTTTTTTATCTGGCAGATGAATTGTGTTTGAATGTTTGGTGGTGGGTGTGGAGGAGATGGACCGGAGGAGCTGGTTATGGCGGAGAAAGTCTACTGAGAAAAGTCCTGGCGAGACAGAGAGTACTTGCTCACTCTCTTCTCATTCTGAAAGATTCTCAGACGATCAGGTAAGACACCTTTCTCTTTTTTCTTGGCTTCTTGAATCCAAAGTTTTGAGCTTTATGCAGCAAATGTACCTTTTTTCTTCTTCTCTCTGTCTCTTTTGATGTTGCCCATCTTGATCAATGGATTTCATTGTGGGGATAAAGACTTTTTGCTGAAGAGCTTGATAGATTTTGTTATGGTAGAATGTGCTTATAACTACAAGAAGATTAGTTGTTTATGTTCACATCTTCAGAAAGCTTGGTACTGTGTTGTCATTTTGATCTATTTGTAGTTTGATCGTTGACTCCATCTATCATTGGAGTTACTGTGAGAACATGGTAGATTTTGTTATGGTTTCTTCTTTGTTATCTTTACGTTCCTATGTGACTGAAACTATGAGAAGATTTATTGTTCTGTATATGACATGTTAATATGGTTTTGATGTGTTTGGTATGTGAAACTCAGAGATCTCACTCACCGGAATTAATATCTAAACCTGTCACAAGAGAAGAAGAAGAAGTAGAAGAAGAAGAGGCAACGGCGGATATCAAGATTCTAACGGAGAGGCTCTCTGCAGCTCTTTTAAATGTCAGTTTAAAAGATGACCTTGCCAAGCAGCATGCTAAAGTTGCAGAGGAAGCTGTCGCTGGTTGGGAGAAGGCAGAGAACGAAGCCGCGGCTCTGAAGCAACAGCTTGATGCTTCTGTAACCAAAGTCTCTGCTCTTGAGGATCGAAACACTCATCTCGATAGTGCACTCAAGGAATGTGTGAGGCAACTCTGGCAAGGAAGAGAAGAGCAAAACCAGAAGATCGAAGAAGCTGTAAACAAGAAATGCTCAGAGTGGGAAGCTACAAAATCTGAACTTGAATCCCAAATCCAGGAGCTCCAAGCAAGACTTCTGTTTTGGTATGCCTCTGTTACAATATTTGTTTGTGCAAGCTCTTTACAAATCTGTTTATGTGTTATAAATTGCTAATTTTTAATCTTTCATACACATTTGACCATATTGCTAATTGTTTTAACTATGCCTAAGGACTCAAAATTGAAAACACCATTGGACATTGTAACTTGATTTGAATTCTTAACTATTCTGAAAAAAAAAAAAATAGTTTAATAATCCTAAGGATTCCAATGGTGGTAACACCATTGGAGATGCTCTAATACTTTTGATTCGAACTCGTTTGGTTATAATATTGGGCTTTATTATTTTTAGTATTAATAATCATCAATGGCTTAATCTATTATGATGACTCATTAAGAAAAAGCGAGAATCACAAACACACTACACACGTGGACATACACGTGTCAAATTACCAGCTAAATTTACGTGGCGAGAGAAGACATCGTCACGTATCAATCCACCAGTTATCAATGTCGAAGGTTGATATTGCGAATACGTTTGTGGTTGCGGATCTCTTTTGTACAGCGCACGGGTTTGCGTATAGACGATTATAGTTGTAGCTGCATAGACACCTGTTTCTCTATTAAACTCTCTTCTCCTTCCTCTGATTGGACGACTCGCATAGAAATCTCAAATTCCATTATACAAAAAGCGGAAAACATAAAGCTCTCGAAAGTTTTTGCTTAGATGAGTCTAACAACAAGACTCGTGTGTATTTTTATATAGAAAGAGCATGTAATAATGGATTGGTGACACTTCGCATTGATCATCATCTCGTAAGTTGAATATTAAAAGAATGTTTTCTCGTTGAGGATAAAAAAACAAAGTGGGCGAATACATTATACTTTGGTGGCGTAGTTCCATTGGTTATTTTGGAAAACGGTGGCTGATTTGGCTTTTTCCTCTTTTATTAAAAAACAGAAGAAAAAGAAACAAACCATGTCTTCTCCTACGTGTCATAGGAGCTTTTATATATTTGAATATAACACAATTCCCCTGCGTTTAGTGCGTGCTCAATACCTTGAATCTATTTTTATTACCACTCCTAGAGGGACAAGAGGTCCGAAACGAAGTTCAAACGAATTCATGCTATATAAGGAATAAAATTAACAATGGGAGAACAATATGGCCGGTCTATAAGACGAATCATCGACCACCCTTAGATCAAGTTACATATAGCCAGAACTTGGTAACCAATTTTGGTAACAGTATAGTAAGCAATCTTACGGCTTACTAGAAAATACGAGCACAACCACTACTCATGGGAGCACTTACGTCCCTTATATCGTGTTTCTCCTTCTTCAATGGCCCATTCTTTCCATTTCCATCGATAGATGTCTTTGCCTTCCTCCATATTGGTTTATTTATGTTAACCAATAAAACATATTTCTATAAAACCTTTTGGTTCTTTTAACTCACCACTAGACGAAGTGAACCGGGTATAATATTCCTCACAAAATGCGGTTTCTTCGGTTTTTATATAATCCGGTTCTTCAGATCCTAAGTGTTGCTTCTCACGAACCCATGACATGATCTACAAACTGTATAAGAGACTAAGCAAATTCAATTACCTGTCTTTTTCCCCTAGTATTTCTTTGGCGTTCCGGTGCTATGCGTTGATCCCGAAAAGACCAAAAACAAAGGGAAAAAAAAAGAAGAGAAACGTATCCATATAATGTAAGTCGCTCCTTTTGAGTTTTCGAACTTAAATAAAAGAAAAGAATCCAAACGATGCAAACCTTTTTTATTAGAGAAAGAAATCAAGAGATAAATAAGTCTTACGTAACTTTTTTTTTTTTTTAACAACAATTTTATTTATATAAAATGTAACATTACACATAAAATAAGAAACATACAACCAAATGCAAATTTAAAATATAAGATAGCATCACAGCAAGCTTTCTTCTAAATCTTTTCACTGCAATCTTCATGTTTGGATATCGACATTGCGATGAAACTCCAAACTTTCCTTGAATTCCTTGTTGTATAACATTGGTGAACTTCCAGTCTTGATCTATAGATATCCATCGATAAAGAACCCAATATACTGATTCTATCGAAAGAAATAAAATTTGGAACAACCAATCTTCAACGATTATAAGAACATCGCCATACAACAAAGAAAATACTAATTCTTCTTCTCCGACATACTCTTTCCATGGTGGTTTCCATGGTAATTGTTTCCAAAGTAAAGCAATAAGGATAAGTTCCTTACCATTTAAATCTGAATTGAAGTTGTCATCGATCATGATCATTAAGACCACATCGGAGATGGAAACAACGAATTGGAAGAAGAAATAAACAACCAATTCGTTGTGAAATCTGAACTTTTTCTCCATGGTAGAGATAAACAAAACACCATAAATGCTCTCTCTGGTGCAAATAGAGACAGAAGAAACAAAATTACTCTTTGGATCTTCACAGAATTAACACCTGTCGGTGAAAGTTGTAGAAGAAACGGTGGTTGCGATAATCGCATTTGGAGTCGCCTTGTAACCGTTCCCGTTTTTCAAGTTATCGTATTATTATGTTAGTCTTACGTAACTTTTTGTGTAAGTTATGACTTTTCCTCTTAATTTTTATTATTTACGTTTACAATCTCTTTACTTTCTTTCAAACAGTTAAGCTTTTTAAATTTCAAATTTTGTTTACTATCTTTCTTAGTTTACCTTTTTAATATTAAAATATAAAACAGGACTACAAAAAGCATATAAAATTCTGTGAAAATCTCAAATATCTACAAGTATATATAGTAGAAATTATCAATGCGTTGATCCCGAAAAGACCAAAAACAAAGAAAAAAAGAAAAAAAGAGAAACATATCGATGCATATAATGTAAGTCACTCCTTTTGAATTTTCGAACTTAAATAAAAGAAATGAATCCAAACGTATGCAGTGAACAGACTAACTTAAAGCTCAAAATAGAAATAATATAACAGTTTGGTTTGGTTGTTTTGGGACTTCTGAAGATATATACCTCTTTGTCACTCTCTCTCTCTCTCTCTCTCCACCATATCAACTGAGTCTTCTCTGTCTCTGTAGAATGAGTCTTTCTCTCTCATGCATAAATATAACATACGTGCATTAATTATTATTTGCCTGTATGTGTAACCAAGTACTATATGTTATTAAAATATATCCTGGCACAGAAAATTGGAGATTTTAGGACTTCTGAATTATACCCTTGTCCATATATATCCAAAAGACTTTGCACAGGTATCCACAACAACTTTTTATGAAGAAAAAAGTATCCACAACAAAAACCACTAACCAGATTATTATTGTTATTATTTTAACAAACATTATACTGTCAATGTAAATCTATTTGCATTAGCTAATGCATAGTACTTAATTAAATTACAGAAGTAGACAATTACTTTGTTTGTTTAATGTAACAATACGTTGGGAAGTGGGGACATAATTTTATACAGGCCCGAACTTTATATACACGTTCAAACGTACATACGTGCGATGTGTTAGTGTCTAAACGTGTTTCAAAAAAAAGTAACCAGTTAACAAAGAAAAGTTTTTTTTTTGAAAATAAAGTTAACAAAGAAAAGTTAAGTAACCAATTATCTAATAACAACCTCGTCACATGGTTAGGGTTTTGCACATGTCTTGTGGGAAGAGAGAGAGAGAGGGATATATCTATGATTTACTAGTGGTTCTTTTTTTTTGAAAAAGAAATTTACTAGTGGTTCTTTAGAAACAATATGTACAACAACCAAAAAAAGAATAAAGATAAATCAGCCAAAAGCCAACCTCCTTTACAAAATTTATTTCTTTCGGAAGAGAGAGACATATACTCAAGTCTCGTCATATAAATATTCACATTTATTTAATCTAGGGAATTTATAGTTTTTGCATAGTAACGTGTTGACGACTGAGAATACAATAGAACGTTTTTTTTCCTTTGATAAGTATTTGAACTATTATAAAACTGAAGCTGAGTTTTAGTTATACAAGGTTTAAGCTGTTAAACCATATCATTGCCGAAGAAAAAATGATTTTTGAAAACAACGATGGCGCTTGGATGTTAGGATAGGATATCACTAACACACTGTCAAACAAATTTGAGCCATGCTTGCATTAATCTTCGGAACTTCTTGCGCCATTTCCTGGCGAAGAGAATGTTCCTGATTAACTTGTCTATTTCCCTGAAAATGACAATGCGTTGTGTAACCTGTTATATTTGCATATACTGTAAGTTTCTACAAAAGACATTCTTGGAAAACAGTTCAAAAATAAAAATGTTACGTAAAAAGCGTTTAAAAAATATTTTATTTATGAAGTCTCCTAAACCTCTATTATGATATTAGAGAGTAAAGATCTTTGTTTAATTACTTACTATTGTTGGGGACATATAAAAATAACAATTATCTTCTCTCTATATTTAAAAGCCTTTATGATCTTTAATGCATATGTTTCTACACATGCAAACGGGCAATACTCTATGCATCGGTATCTCAAAATCGTACTGGTTTATTCTGAATTTTGGTTTTCTTACGTAATATTTGTTTCTATTGACTTTCTCTTTCCTTATAGGACAAGGCAATTGAAAAAAAAAAAAAGAGAGAACCAATTTATCTACAACAAGACCAGAGACTAGTAACGAAAGCGACGCTTCATCAGAGGTTTCAAACTAAAGCTTGATATTTCGCTCCTCTATGGCCGCATAGAATATTTCAGACCTAACTCTTGTTTGACCATCCCATACCTCTGCGTCCCTCACATCTCTCTGACTCTCTAATTTCTCGGATGATAGAAAACAATATTTTTGTATCCTTACTATCCAAACCCACAAAAAGGTAACTTTCTCAAACTGAAAGAGGCGAACCGGTTTTAAATTAATTTCATGCCTTCAGTTGAGGGTAAACTATTATCTTACTAAACTGATCGAGGTGAACCGGTTTTTTTCTATTACGATTGGTTCGAACATTTGATACCGTTAAATAATTCTCATTTTCAAAAATATTATGATTGGTTCAAACTACGACACCAGAACTGAAAACTGAATTAAATAGTAAAACACGTTAAATAATTCTCAAACAAAAAAAATGGACTTCAATTTCACTGCCAAACATGGTAGATAATGAAATTTATGGAGTAAGCCACGACTCACATATCAACATCATGTTTCTCTTAATTATATAAATAAAATTAATTTACTATATATTTATAAATTGTGAACCCCAGTTTAACTAGAGTATATATTTGTCACATGAGAAAAAAACACAATTAGACCTAATCATGTATGTATCAAATAAGTATATTATGGGATTAGAGAGGAAACTATTAAAAAAAGACAATTAGCCCTAAACGGAGAAAAAGACAAAAAAGGGGAATTGCTCACCTACAACGTAACACATGCTACTTTTTCTCCGTGTCTAACGCCGCCCAACCCAACCAAAAAAGTAACTTCCTCAAACTGATCGAGGCGAACCGGTTTTAAATTAATTTCATACCTTCAGTTGCGGGTAAACTATTATCTTACTAAACTGATCGAGGCGAACCGGTTTAAAATTAATTGGATCGTCATGCATGCCGTAATTTCCGTTCATCTCAACATAATTTCTTCAGAGCTCTCCCATTTATTCTTTTTTCTATTACGATTGGTTCAAACATTTGATACCGCTAAATAATTCTCATGTTCAAAAATATTATGATTGGTTCAAACTACAACACTATAACTGAAAACTGAATTAAATAGTAAAACACGTTAAATAATTCTCAAAAAAAAAAAATTGACTTCAATTTCACTGCCAAACATGGTAGATAATGAAATTTATGGAGTAAGCCACGACTCACACATCAACATCATGTTTCTCTTAATTATATAAATAAAATTAATTTACTATATATTTATAAATTGCGAACCCCGGTTTAGCTAGAATATATATTTGTCACATGAGAAAACAAACACAATTAGACCTAATCATGTATGTATTAAAGAAGTATATTATGGGATTAGAGAGGAAACTATTAACAAAGACAATTAGCCCTAAACGGAGAAAAAGACAAAAAAAGGGGGAATTGCTCACCTACAACGTGACACATGCTACTTACAAATAGCATTACAAGCAGTCCTGATTACAAGGACTGTATATAAAGAAAAACTTTGATCAATGTAATAAGTGTCTTTGCTTAAGTTCCCTTTTATTAAGGAAGAAAAAATAAATCGTACTATACAACGTTTTCGAAGCACTAGCATAAGTTTAAAACCGTAAACACAAAAGTTACGTAACTTCTGACAAAAGAAAATGCATTGTTATGTACACTAACAAACAATTAAGTGAATGGATAATGAATGCACTACGAATTGAGATGGAAACGCATGCAGCGAAAATTAAAGCTCAAAATAGAAACAATACAACAGTTTGGTTTGGTTGTTTTGGGATCCTACTACTGATAGATATACTACCTCTTTGTTACATACTTTTTTTTTTGTAGCTTGTTACTTATTTACTTACTCTTCATCTCTCTACCATAGCAGCTTTATTCTCTCTAGCAGGTCAGTCTTATCTCGAAGAGTGAGTCTTTTGTCTTCTCATGCATAATTAATATAACAACTCAACTTGCATGATGATTTGAGTTTTTTTCTATAACCAACTATAGAGCCTGGCATAGAAAAACTTATAATAGATATAAAAACAGAAGTTTTTATTTATTTTTTTCAGATTTGGGATCAGCTTGGAAAAAAAAAAGATAAAACAAGTTGATGCCAGAATTAATAAATGTAACAGCTAAAGGCCGTTACTCATTTTTCAGACTAGACAAATGATAAAAAAAAAAAACTTCGAACAACTTACAATTGCTACCTTTTGTGTGTGTTTTCAAATGAAATTTGGCATTACAAGGACTATATACAAATTCTATTAAAAAAAAAACTTTGATCAATGTAAATGTCTTTGCTTAATTAATTAAGTTCCCTTTATCAAGGAAGGAAAACAAAAGAGAGAGAGAGATTGATTTAGTTAAGCAAGCACATGAAGAGGTCCTAATTAAATATTGGAGTAGTTTCAAAAGAAGATGCAATATACTAATATACCCTAATCACCATGCAAAACTCTATTTTTTTTTTCTTTTTGACATCCATGCAAGACTAATTAGAGGGATCACGTTTATGGGATTAGAGAAAACAAAAGCCTCATCGGGATTAGCAAAAACTAGCCCTAAACAGTAAAAGACAAAAGTGGAATTGCTCACCTACAATACAGTATCTGCTTTTTCTCTTTCCCTAACGCTGCCCAACCCAATCCACGACAAAAAGCACAAAGTTTGTGTGTGTGTGCCCTAATCAAAGGTTTCTATAAAATCCCTCCGTTGCCACACACACATGTCACTAGCTTTATCATCAAAAAAATAACAGCAAAAAAAGATTTTCTCTCGATCTAAGAGTATGGAAGGGGTAAAGAAAACAATGGAGAAAGCACTGGCTGAGTTCCTCAAAGTGGCACAACGAGAATCTCTGTGGGTTCATGAAGACCAAGCCGGGAGGAGCCAGATCGTATCGACGTTCAGATCTGGATTTGCAGAAGGGGGTGTGAGTGTGACCGAGTCTTCAAGGTAAGCTCGTGGGAGATTCTTGACTTCGATGTTTCTGACGTCTTCCGTGTTGTGTCCTTAAGTTTTCAACTTTTTTCCTTTTCAGATCTGGCTTTGGAGAAGGGCGTGTGACTGTGACCGAGTCTTCGAGGTCGCGGGAGATTCTTGACTTCGATGTTTCTGACGTCTTCCAAGCCGTTGTGTTGGTACGTTCGTTTTTTAAAGACTTTTTTTTTTTTTATGTGTCTTGTTCTTGTATAGTAGTAGCTAGATCCTTTTGTGTGTGTGTCTTGTTCCTTGTTCTTGTTTTTTTTTTTCAAACAACAAATTTATAATACAGATAGTTAACCATTAATGACACGAGTTAACTTGTTTTTCGGATCCGTGAACATAAGTTTTAATAAGTTTCTGTAATTTAATGTTTTAAATCTTTAATCTATAGCATTGTTTGTGTTTGTTGGTGGTTTGGAACATATGGTATGAGTTTGGTTGTTGGGCTTTAGATTCAAGCCCAATCCTGAGATTTTGTAAGGGTGTTTTATAAAAAAAAACCCAAAAACACAGAGAAATATTTTGTAAGGATGTTGCTTCGTTGGGCCTAACTTTTGTTAAAATTGTCGGCCCATATTAATAAACCGTATTGTCTGTGTGTGTGTTTGACGGTTCTGGACAGGATTGGGAGCGGACGTTTGAAGGCATTGTCAGGGACTCCCTTGTCATGAGAGACAATGAATCCGGTATCACCACCATTCAGGCACAACTCGTGGCTCTCACCCCTATGGTGCCTGCCAGGACTGTGTCCTTGCTACGCTACTGGAGGGAGACGGAGGATGGGCTCGTGGCTATTGTCGATGTGTCTGACTCCAACAGCAGCCAACAACTTCTCTGCAACAAACTCCCCTCTGGAGTTTTGTTGCAGAGGCTGGGGAAATCAACCACGAGAGTTACGTGGGTGGAGCATTCTGAGGTGGATCATACCTTGATGGGGATCGCCGAGGAGGATTCCTCGATGAAGTGTTTCACTTCTAGTAGGTGGTTAAATTTGCTGAAGCACAGGCTTTCCCGGACAGAGTTTCAGGGTTGTATCAGCAATTTCGAGCTGGACGGTGAGTGTATTTATTTTTCTTAGTGTTTGTTTGTTTATTTTTCCTTTTGAACAATAACTTGATCGAGATTTTTGTATTTTGTGCAGATATCTTCACCGTTCAAACAATGGTGAAGAAAATGCTAGGGGATATGCTTGCACTCATATCTCCTACCATTCCAGATGGTTGGAGCCAAATCCCCTTTCAGGGTGACCACTTCCGTATCATCCATAAAGAGAGGAATTGTGTCTTGATCCATAGTGGTTGGCTTGGCATAGAGGCAGAGACTATTTTTCAGTCTTTCGAGGAGCAGAGAAACGCCTGGGATCCTTCTGTGAACGATACCTTGGAGGTCGAGACAGACTACGGTGACGGTGCAAGTCTTCTGAGGCGGTGCCGCGGGAACAGGGAGTGGCTCCAGCATCTGGTCCTCCAGCATCTTTCTCCGCTTTCTGGGATGATGATCTTCTCGAGACTGGATCATCGCCATCCATTTGATCTCCTCACCGAAGGCTTTGCGGTAATTCCTTGTAAGAACAGGTCTTTCGTCACTACGGTCCTAGGCTATAGGCTTCCTGATGGGGCAGATTTGGCGCTGAAGAGTGATCAGAGTGCAGCTACTGAGCATTTGGTGAACACTTGGTTGACTCTTTACTCTGTTGTTTAGACTCTCGTTTATGATTTTCCTTTTGTGACTCTCGTTTATGACTTTTCCTGCTGTTACTCTCGTTTATGACTTTCCTGCTGTATCTCTTGTTTATGACTCTCGTTTATGTTTTTCATTAAAAGAACTTAGATTTCTATCTTAAAAGAAAGAAGCTGAAACAAGTATTACAAGAAAGCATAATATGTACCAGAACTTGAACCCCGGAGTTTGAATACAACAGGGCAAAAACGTATTGCTTTCTAATTATATGTCATACATAAGCTCAAACAATTGAGTTCATTTGGCTCAGCTTTTTTTTTTTTTTTTTTAAAAAGTAGACGCTTACAATATGTTCCAAACAAGAGATTTTATCTTAGACTTAGACGCTCACTGGGAAATGGTTTTTCTTTCTCTTGGTCTTGTTTTGATTCAGCCAGCCTGTTTACTTGTCTCGTCTGGTATTTGTTTCGGTCATCAGCTCATCGGGTTTCTCTAGAACATGCTTCTTCTCTTCGCCATCCACTAGTTTCTTTCCGACTGCAATTGAATTTGATGGGGTCAGTCAAGTTCTGGAACTTAGAAGAGAGTTAAAAAGACCTAAGGGCAAACCTGGTGAGATGGAGACATGCTCCTCCAAGTTCGTTATCTTCAAATTCAACAAGTGTGCAATAAACATCTTGTGAGGAAAGTGCTAGGTACGAGGCAGTTGGTGACCTGTTTAGAACCGAACCACAAAAGCCGGTTTGTTAGCACCTGGAAGCTGCAGTGCAGGTCTGCTCGCAGGAGAGAAAAGAAAAGAAAACAAACAGAAATGAGTGCGTGTGAGACTTTGTATTGCTTTCTAATTATATCATAGATAAGCTCAAGCTCAACTTAAAGAAAAAAAAAGTTGTTAAGCTTACAATATGTTCCACAACAAACAAGAGATGGCAAGGTGTGGTTATATTACCTTGAAAGGTCCTTCCTAAAAAAATACATAAAAGTAGCTTCGGATATAGGTGAAAAGCTTGAAGGAGCCTGCAAATGAAATTTAGAAACATAATTAATATCCGGATGAAGCTATGTGATGATCGAAGCAGGACTTGTTTATAAGGGATAGTTACCTGATGGAATGAGTAAAAACGATCCATCACGGAAGAAAGAAGGCAATGTCTCATCACGAAAGAGATGGGTTTTCACCTACAGAAGCAATCTCGTCTCTTGAATACTAAAGATGGTTCTTTCTTGCTAGCCTAATACTTAACTCACTGAATACAAAAGCATGGCAGCGTAGCTTATTATTCAGGTGGAAAAAAACTCACGATAACAGATTTGGTGCACTTTCCAGGACTGATTGGTTTCACTAGGATGTAACTTCCATATGATAAGCTCGCCTCCTGCATATTATAACAGAAACACACAATTGGTTACACTAAGCATTCAAGATATGCAAAACACACTCGAATGTGTTCTCAGTCACTTCCCCTGCAAACCATTTACGAAGAAACATCACCACTTGATAAGCACATATACAAAACATGATTACAGCTCAAGAGCATCTCTGATAACACAAAGCTGCTTGATGCAGTTTTATTTATTTTTTATTACTATTAACATTATCTAAGAAACAAAGTACTAACCAGAGCGAGAGAAACGAAATGTATTCACAACACATCCATGGCTGCTCTGGTAAGATCATACACTAGGAAGCTTCTTCTCCGCTTGACCAGAGTTTAGTAACCATAGCTGTAGAAAGAAAAAAAACTCAATTGAGTCAACAATCAATAACCAATAACATTCCTGATTCTCTTAAAATGCATCAACCCCATTAGACGATCAAACGCTCAAAAGCTTGCGACTTTCGCACAATCAATCGGAACCCAGATCCTCAACTGGATGAAATCGAATTAATTTCTGGAAAAATCGCATTTACCTTGATATCGTAATCGGCGGCTCAGTGGCGAGAAAACTGGAAATCAGACGAAAATCAAGGGTTATCACAGGCTTCCCGTCGTGCCTCCCTTCATCTTGCTGGTAACGGAGAATGCCTAGATTCGTGGCGGATTTGCTTTCTCGAGAAAAATTAGGGTTCATTGATTATTAGTGGGAAAGAAGAAGAAGAATAAGACGAAAGAGAGTACTAAAATGAACTGTCGGGCGCGAAATTCATTCCACGTGTTAAAATAAGATTTTGTCCCACCGATTCAAAAATCCCGGTTTAATCCTGACCGGTCGAACTTTCTGTCATAATTCAATTATTTAGTCATGCCCCTGTTTAATAAAAGATCAGCTGGCACTTGCCAAGTACAATTGGTAAAATCTATACTATTGAGATAGTACTAATCTCTAACATTTGTTCTGTTTACTATTATTATTACTAATGTGAAAGCAAGTAGCAGATGAGAATCTTTCTCAAACATTTTTTTTGTAAGTAGCAAAAGAGAAGAAACGATAGAGTAAATCAATACTATCAAAAGATGACCCTTCTAAATCAATATTATTAAAACAGCAGCAATTTTTATCTACTTAGAAGTAGTCTAAGTTGGTCATTTCCTAAATAATTTAAATAACTTAACCTTTTATATATATTTCTACTAAACTATGACCCTAAAAATCATTTAGACTACGATTAAAATAAATATTAACAGATCTCATGTCATTTATAACAACATGGACACCTATAATCAAATCAACTCAAACATCATTGTTATAAATATACAACGTGTGTATTGTGTGTGAAGAATTAAAGCTTCATCACCTTTATTGAGTTCTGCATATTATATCTTTAGACTGTTAACAAAATGTAAAAACCAGTTCTCGTGTCAATCATCAATATTATACACCCATTATGTGTTTTGATCAGTGATCAAAATTCTGTGACATATCATGTTCTAGATTTTGAAGCTTACTGAGAACGGTGTATGGCTTTGTCACCTTCCTTGAGTTCTGCATATTGTATACTCATAATGATACCAAAAGTTATACCCAATACTCGTGTCAATCATCAATATTATACAACCATTATATGTTCTAATCAACTAACAAGATTCTGGATATATCATGTTCTAAATTTTGAAGCTTAGTGAGAAAGGTGTATTTTAGAAGCTTTCTCAAAGCCTGCACATTTAAAGGTTGAGTTCTCAATCATCAATATACAGCTTTAGCTTTGTATCCATCTCAGACGGATTCTCAAATTCAAAGTTAATTCAAGTGATCCCACATTATTGATAGTCAGTTCAGATTCAAGGTCTCTTAGAAGCTTAGAACAATTTATTGATGTTCAAATACAGAAACTTGACAAATAATTCTAAACAAATATCGCTGTTACAAATAACCCTATAGTTATTTATGCATTCTATGTTAATATTATTTTAAAAATAATTTGATATAATTATTTATGTTAATATATGGTTTAACGAAAGATTTTGAAAATGGAAGAATATTGTGAAGTAATTGAAACGATTTATCATCTAATCACCATGGTATAAAATCGAACTATATTGTATGATCCTATCTGAATTGAAACAACTTTCATAGTAAATAGATCGTTATCACTATTTTTTGTAACTTAATAGATTTAAAATATTTGTTATCCTTAGAATATTCCTCAGATGAAACTTTTTTTTTTATATCATCCTAATCATTTACCTATGTTAAAACGTATGTAAATTGCAGATACAACTCATAAGAAATAACAAATCTAAACATCCAAAATTCGAGACTTGATCTTATCTTCTGTGATCCTATCTGAATCGAACAGCTTTCATAGTAAAAAATATTGTAATCCATAAAATTTCTATAATATTTATATATACATAACTTATATCCATAATTAAATAACCACACCAATTAATAAATATAAAGTAACTTAATCTATTTATTAACTATTTTATAAATTATAAAAGAATAAAATATAAACATGAATTTTACAATATTCAACTTATTAAAAATATTAAAGTAAGATATATAAAATAATAAAAACTTCATTTTATAAATAAAATATATATATTAAAATATTAAAACAATATTTGATTTAATATGAGACAGATTCAGTGACAATATTTGATTTATATAATAATGCTGAGAAAAATATAATAATAAAATAAATTTTACCAATATAAAAATAAATAAAATTGTACTATAATTTAAAGTTATAAAAGTATACGTGAAGTTGATACGGGGTGGGCTATATAAATGAATGATCTTATTGGGGTAAGAAAATACATATGTATAATATCTCAAATTTTCAGGTTTTAGCGGGTTTTATAGACTTTTCAGTAACAATATTTTTTTGACAACCAGACCGGATTACATATAAGGTCATCGATTTTGTCAGTTTAGATCCGGATCAGGTTTCAGAACACTGATTATAACGCTTCATGTGTAACATTTAAATGTATATACAAATCACAAGTACAAATTTATGTCATATAAATTTGGTTTACTTCGAAAATAATTTTGCGTTTTGAAAGTGCAGATCAAGTTTATATGTGGATTTATATATACTAAAATATCAGCTCAGGGTTCAGAAAAACTAACCAGTTCATTATAATAATAATACCAATATATAAGTGATTGCCGGTCCAGTGTAAAAGTATACAGATTTTGAAAGTTCAAAAATATTTTAAATAATATTATAAAATTAAATTTTAAATAATAGAAATATAAATTTATAATAGGTTGTCAATAAAAATAAATTAATTAATATTTTATCTATTCTATTAAAACATGAAGTATTGGTAAATGTTATGTCCAACTATTTATTTCTTTCATTTAAGGAATCATTTATTATTCTTTTATGTAAGTGTATATAATTTTATTTAAACACTAATCACTACGTTAGGGGTTATCAACAAGTAAGAAAAATTAACCATACATTAATATACGTTATATAACCCTACATTTTTCTGTAAATATACACTAACCACTACATTAGGATAACCTATGTTTTATAACGGTATATAAATTAAATTTCCTTAACATATTAAAAAATTACAGAAAATGTTACATATCTACATAAACAAAAAAAAATACAAACCAACATTATACTCACGGGTCAAGATCTAGAACAAACAAATATGGTTACAAAGAAACGGGCATATATATGATTACAAAGAACCGGTATGTCGGATCAACTTTTAAATTGCTATTATTATATAAAATAAATTTTGATTAAAATTTATTCACAAATATGATTATAAAGAAAAACACAAATATGATTACGAAAGAAAACACAAATATTAAAATTAAATTTCTAAAAAAAACATTAAATCAAAAAATATATCCGCCCTTTGAAAGGGCGGATCAGAATCTAGTATCTACTTAAAAGAGTCGATTTTGTAACCATGATTTATTTTATTGTGGATGAATCTATTATGAAATATCAGTAGATTATATTACAAGTTTTTGGTGGATCTTGTAGAGGAAGAGAAACGGAATTAACTACAAGAATGTGTTGCATAGAGTGACGGTGGATAAAGAAACGCAAAGGATGTCGTGGCCAGTTTTTGTCGACGCTAATCCTGATGTCGTCATACGTCCATTGCCGGAGCTCATTACCGGCGATAATCCTTCTATGTTCAAGCCTATTATCTGCAAGGACTTTAAATACCGTAGGCTCTTCGAGCTTCCAGTATCGACTGATGATCCAAATGATAATCACTTTATTTTTCGTTCTCCTTTCTACAGATCAAAATTCCCAGTCCTGTCACTCCTCTGTTTGTTTGTGTATTTATGCTACGTATTGTAAAATATTATTTTCTACGTAAAAGTGAAATTATGCAAAAGGACCATTACTACAATATAAAGTTTATATAGTAGTAACAAGAAGGGCCTTGTTTATGAATGATTTAAGAGATTTATTTTTCCACACCATAATCAAATAATGGGGTTTGTCGGCAAACAACATTGATAAGTCATTAAAGCCACCGAAGTATTAATTTTCTTGAAAACATTTAGGATTTTTTCTTAAAAACTATTAGGTTAGTATTAGTATACATTGAGGTGACATAATTAACTATATGGAAAATGGTATGGTGTGTTTTTACCTTAGTGATCGACAATATAAGAAGACTACCCCTGTGTGTGTGTTTTTTTTAAAAAAAGTGTTCGTACAGATAAACCATGTTAGAAAGAAAAAAAACTAATTAAACCCAATAATAGTGGATACAATATGAGCAGAAAAAATGCGTGTGGTCTCTAGGCCGCGGTAAAAAGATCGTTCAAAGACATGAGACTCTCAATGTGATTGGGAAAACAATGAGATATGAACTCAATTCCTCCAATGCTCTCGTACTCAACTTTTCTTGCTTTATTTCTCTCCAAATCATAGTATATCGCATAGGATGGCCTGTCCGCAAAAGTTGGTAAGTAAATCAACTCATCATCTACGGTCTCACCACTTAGTTGTAAGACAGAGAGCGTAAATTTTCCTTTCCATGTTGACGAAGAAGTAATCGTTTTAAATGGCAGATAGGAGTCTTTGCGCGACCATTCATGTTTCTCAGCATCCTCCAAAATCCATAATGAGATTCGTCCCGCAAGACTGCTGATATTACAAAACAAAGCTAATCTTCCCCTGTGTCTTATAAAACCATACCAAAGTATTTCTATACGCCAAGGCAGCTCTGGCATTTGGATTACTCCAAACTTCTCGGACCTCACGTCAAAGCTCACAATAGTGTCACTAGCCGCTAAATAGTACACAACTCCGTTGATGCATCTCCAGATTACCTTGTAGAAGGTAACATGGCTAGGCCTGTCTTGGATTAACGTTCTCCATGATTCTCGAGGTCCCAGTGTAAAAATCTGAGGGTTTTCACCTTTATTCCACAGTGACATGCACAACACTTTGTATTCATCACCGATGGGATCGTATCCCAAAAGGCTTATAAAGGGTTTCGAGACTTTAGGCTTGGGTAAAGTTACGTGTTGTTTCAAGGTTGGATTCCAAATTATGACACTCTCAGAATTTCCAAAGGGGATCAAACCGTGGATAGATTGAGGAACTTCTTTCTTATCAGTTTGAATCCTAAGAGGTAGACCAGTTTCCTCTTTGAGGAGGTATTTTTCAGCACATGGATGAGGAGGATGATGATGCGGCAAGGAGTAGAAGACACGCTTTTCCTCTCCATTCATGCAGTAAAGAAGAGAAGGCTGAGCCGACGAGCGGACAGAGAAAGACTTGACGAAGCTGGGATTGGTGGTCGTAGTCGACCAGAGTTTCGACACGCACCGGAACCTCCCAATGGATTTCGCCGGAAGTCGTAAAAGTATGTCTACAGTAAGCTCAAGAGGAATCGATACAAAAGATTCTAACCTCTCTTTTTCAGTTTCCATGGTTTCTTTCTCCCCCTCCCCCCTCTGTAATGCTTTTGTGTTTATATATTTCTCCCTTCTTGCTCCTATCTATTTATTTATATTAAGATAGACTTTCCTTATGCATTCATCTCAAAATTATAATGTAAATACAAAAATTACATTGACGAGAAAAGTTAATGAGCGAAAGAAAAGATAATGGTAAACTTCCAAAATAACATAGTTAATCTTATATATCCTTCCTTTACCTATGCAATCATGTCAAAATTATGGAAAAAGAAGAAAAAAAAGCTACAAAGAGAGGAGAAGGGAAAGTACCATATTTCCTGTGCACTCATGTCAAAATTATAAGAGAAAATTACTCAGATTAACTCTAGTCTTTTACTTAATTACTAGTTTAACTTTGTGTAATCAATACTAGATCTTGACCCGCGCTTAAAAGCGTGGGTTTTGAATTTTGTTTTTAAAAATATTAACTGAAATACAATTTATTGATTGTCAATATTATATGTTTTTATGTTTTACATGTCACTATTATTTTTTTTGTTTTTATGTTTTTCATGACATTATTATATATAACATGTGTGTGATCATATAATTAAGGTCAATGTATACGTACTATAATATAATTAAAACATATATCTATATTTTAAAAAGTTAATGTGAAATATAAAACTATATTTAAATTTTGTTTTAGAAATTGACCTTTCTACTGTATTGTTCTTATATATATTTATATTTTTAATGGTCATTTGAAAATGTTTTAGTACAAATATATTTTTTAACAATATGTTTATTTTGAATTAAAATTTAATATAATCCAATTTTATTTATTTGTAATATGAATAAACCTGGCCCATAACCGGTTTTAATATTAATAATGGTAGCCCAATTATTTTAATATTAAACATGGCCCATAACGGGTTTTAATATTAATAATGGCAGCCCAATAATTTTTTTCCGGGAAAAAAACAGAATAGCAATAAACGACTTTTCTCCTTCGACTATTTTCTCATTCTCCGATATTTTTTCCTCTTCACCGAACCCTATTTCACATGAATCAATCGAATATAATCTGGATGTTTACCGTGAATCACCGAGTTTGGATAAATATATCTCTGGAAGAAGGTATAAGAAAACAGTTGGATATTTACTTCTGCAGTCTCTTCTATGATCAAGGTTAGCTTTTTGATCCGAGTTTAATTTAGTTTAAAAGATTAAGCTATTTTAACCGATTGAAGTTGTTTCCTTATTTACATATGCTTGATCGATGTTAATTTCCCTTCTCGTTAATTTCCCTCACTGATAGTATATCTTCGATCTGATTTATATAAACTCCCCTTTTCGCTAATCATCATGTAGAACAGGAGCACGAGTCAATCTTATTAACTTACTACAGAAGATCGGACTATAAAAACTGATGTCCTAATAAACAGTCTTCGGAGGAGAATACGAACATAGAACATTGATGGGATAGTCGGAGTCTACAAGTTAAATATTTTTTGTTAATTATTCAATTAATTAGAGAGTTAGTAGCTGTATATTCATTTGGTGTCGATGTTTTTTGTCAAATTTCATTTCTGTCTTTGCAAATTAAGCTCTGGGCATGTCTTGAAGAATCTGTCATTGGTAGTAGAATTGATTATCCGTGGGCAAAATAATTTTTAGTGTTTAGGTAATTTTATCTTTAGTTTCTTTGTGTGTTTATTAATTGGAATTGGTATAACAGCTTATTGGAGCTGTAATGGAGTTGATAGATGGGGAAGTTCAATGAAAGGAGTGTCATGAAGTTGCTTTTACAGTGTATCGTCTCTTTCGCAATGCAGTGGAGAAGGAAGAAAGTGATGGGTATGGAGAAACAGCGATTAAGGTCGATCCAAGGAAGCGTATAAGGAATGGGTATGGAGAAACAGAGAGTATGTGCATTCCTTAGTCTCTCTTGCCAACGTAAGGTGGATTCATTTGCTTGAATTAGTTAGTGTTGATTTGATGGGATTTTGTGATCTTCTTAATTGATTGTTCTCAGTGTTTGAATCATTTGGGATTTGGCAGGGATTGACATGGCCGCTTCCTGAGAAGTTTACTGCTTCAGAGATTGGACCCGAAGCAGGTTTCTTTTTCTTTTTGTGATAACACCTTTTTTCATAAGCAGAACCTCCATCTTTAACAGCATGTCTCTTTTTTTTTTTTCTGAGTGTTTTGGTAATCTTTCTGTGCAGTTACTGCTTTCTTGGGCATATTCACAACCATCAATGAAGACATCATTGAAACTGTTCCGACCACCCGTGCTCATACTGGACCATCCGGGACTGATTCATCCCTTTCTTATCCCCTACTCATCTCCATCCTTAAGGACTTGGAAACCGTTGTGGACGTGGCTGCTGAACACTCCTATGGAGCAGACAGGAAATGGAGCTTTTTGTTTATAATGACAGAAGCTGTGAAGAAAGAATTTTCGCTCCCACTATTAGCAAAAGCAAGTCTCGAGAACTCAAGGTTAGTAACTCCCATCTTAACTTAGATGAAAGGAATGTAGTATCAGGTAGATTTAGAAATAAGATTGAACCATTGACTTAGATAGTACTATATGGCTTTAGTATTGATTGAATAATGATGAATATCTGGTTTCTTGTGAATGAATGTATATACTTGAAATAAGAAAGATGGTAAAAAATATTAAATAAAAGCACATTGTTACTTGATAGAATTCTATGAAAACACTTTCAAACTAAAACAACCATCTTCTGATCCACACGTCCTGAACTTGATGCACTCGCTACAAGTATGGGCTTGTCTGAATCATGAAAACAACATAAAAAATATTAATAGAAAAATCTCTTTAATGGTTGCGCACAAATCCGAGATGTGATTTAAAATAAACTGTTACCTTTAAAGCTTGTAAAAGCCACACTCCATCATTAATTCCCTCCACACTCCATCATGGACACTTCAACCCCCTCGATTCTGGACCTGCATTCAAGTGAAACAGTTGCGAGTGTTACTAAAATATCTATAACAAAAAAAGAAGATAACATAAATTGACCATACCTTATCACTCAAACGTTTCCAGGTTATTAAAAACCTCTTTGAAAACAACATTAGTAGTTGTATTTTTAGGTTTGTCATCTTTGTCGAGGCTCGGGAATTTTGAGTCCTTTCTTTGATGTGACCCTTGAAACAGCCACATATAGTTGTCCATGTGAAAAAACAGGTCTTCGTAGAAAGAGACCAACTTCAGATAGTGATTGCCCTTGACTTTTGTTAATCGTTATTGCGAAAGCCACAGCCAAAGGCAGTTGCCTTCTGCGCATTTTAAAAGGCAATCTGGTGTCTGATGGTGTTATCAACAATCTAGGAATAAAAACCGTCTCCCCGACCTTCTCTCCAGTAATGATCTTAGCTTTAACCATAAAATCCATAAGTTGAGTGATCTGTAGTCTTGTTCCATTCATTAACCCAACGGCTGGATTTATGTTTCTTAGAACCATAACAGGACATCCGACCTTGAGCCTAAGAATATGGTTTGGCAAACCAGAAACCTTTATTTTGTTCAGAAAATCAGGACCCAGAGCTTCATCATTCATTGAAATTTTATCAATTGGGTCAATACTATCTGCACTGGTATATATCTTTTCTTCACCTGCAAAATTTATTTAAAACAAAATTAGAATACAATTATGGATATAAGTAAACGTTAAATAGATTTAAATCGAAGGCACAATAGATAAAATTACCATCAAGCTTATCCAACATGTAATCATTAACCATATTGACATCTTCATTGATAGGACATAGAATAGCTCTTTCTTGGAAGAATTTTGGATCTTTGTTTTCTTGTAAGGATACATAATCACCATACACGGCTTTGCTGATAGCTTCTATAGGATCTTCAAAGCTGGTAATCAAAAACTCCTTTGGGATTTCAGAATTGTAATGAGATCAATGTAAATAAACTTACTTCTGTCTAAAGTCAATAGCTTCTTCCATGGTTGGGTTAAGCATCAAAACTGAACCATCAAAAGCGTTGGTGATCTGCACTTCACCTATATAATTCTCGCAAGTAATAAAAACGATTCATAAACTTCTACAGATATAGATCAGTTCAACTTCAACTAAATAAGACGCCTGTATACCTCTGAATTCCTTGATTTTGGCAAATCGGATCAAGCATATAATAGTTTCATCTTTTGATTCTTCCACATGAGTTTCCATTTGCTCAGCGTATGTCCCCCATAAGCAACATGCCAATTCATTCCCACTATATTTGATAAAGAGTAAAACCTATAAATTTTAAACCTTGTAAAAAAACTTATAGAGGAAGGAAATAAAAATAAAGATACCTTGTATCACGCAAACGAAACTGAACTCTCTTCCTGTTCTCCCCACTTTGTAATTGACACACAGCTACTCCTCCAAGATCGACAACTTGGCCCATAACATCTGTTTAAGTAAAGGAATAAATTCAAATAACCATAAATTGTTACAAACTAAATAGACAGTGACGGTAGAATAGTTTTGTGTACATACCAATTAGAAAAAACGGTTTGCACACTCCGTTACTTATGTCCTTGTAACTTGCTAGCGAGAGGAAGTGATTATCATTACGATAATCAGTAGGTCTTATCACAGTATCGCCAATGATAGTAATTTTGTACTGAAATTTGATGGTCTATATTGACCTCCAGCACCTGATATCTTAAAGTTTTCAACCTCTCTCCATTCTCCTTTCTGTGTATCACGTTGAACACGAAACATCAAACTTCTTTTGCATGAAGCATGGATTTTTTGACCCTGCATAAACGCAGTATTAGATTCAATATAAGATGCCATCGCAAAACATTAAATTGTTAACATTATGCTCTTACCGTTTTATCTACGAAGATGCACTCAAAAGCTTCACCACCGTAATCAGTCTTTGATTTCCATGAATGAAGAAGCTTGACACAGATCTGCCACTCGTCTTTAAAAGGCTTAAGATCATTGATAAAAACCATTTTTCTTGCGGCAGACATGTTTGGTTTCTGAGATGTGTGTGGATGTTTAAGAGGTCTTAGGTTTCTTATATATAGATGAATGAATAATTTAGGTCAAGAAGAGTTATGGCGTGGTTAGAATTTGTGCATATATTCTCTGCTTTAAATATTTTAACTAATTCATATCTTTTGTAAATATTATGGGAGTATATCTAAATATTGTTTTATATGTGCGCACAGCTATATAATTAAGGAGATTTGGAAGATTTAAAAGAGATTTAGAGAGATGTTTTGAGCAGAATTTAATCGTAGATTTTAAAATAGGCCACGAAATGTACTCCTTTAAATGACCCACGAAATTATGAATAAGTGGGTAGTAAAACCTGGTTCCAAACACATTTCATTAAGAATACTATTCTTGTTTCCAAACATCTCCATTGTGTACTTCAACTTTAATAATATAGATAATCTAACATACGTACAAAAAGACCAATTCACCCTAATAGTTCCTCTTTACTATAATTTTGCCACTAATCCTATCTTCGTTGCTCCTCTCCTTTTCAGTTTCCATGGTTTCTTTCTCCCAACCCCCCCTCTGTAAATGCTTGTGTGTTTATATAGCTTACAAGAATAAACGTGACGAATACGGAAACAAGAGAGTGAACAACACCCAATGAAACTAACCTGGAAACTGTCAGTAATCGTCGACTTCAGAAGCTGTCCACGAGCAGTGCAGAGGAAGAAGAAGTAACTTGACTGAGTTATGAGAAGCCCTAGAGTTTCCACTTAAACTACGAACCGGTCGGTTCATTAAAAATCCGGTTTATAGGTTTTAACTGGGCTTTGTGGTTTGATAATGGCTCGACCGTTAAACCGGTCGGACTGACCTGGAATAAAACATTAATCACAATCTGGATGGACCATTCTAATTTCCCTGCTTAATTGTTTATTGATTTTTTTTCTTCTAAAAATGTAAATATCAATTTACAATGTTTTTAAACCCGGACCAGACAGGTGATCGAACCGGTTGAATCATGAATCGGACAACAATCCGAGTTAGGCAATGCCAAAATCCAACTAAAGTTGAACCGGTTAAAAATCTATATCGAACCGATTAAAAATCTATATCGAACCGTCTAAAAACCAGAAACCGGCCAAATTTTGTTAATCTTTTAGATTTTATTACCTGTTTACCAGTATTTTAATTTAAATTTTATTTAACTAAACGCAAAATAAAGAAAAAGGAAATACTGACAAAAAGACAAAAGAAATATTTTTATTTTAAATTTGTATTTAAGAATATACATGTGCATACTTATAATTATAATCTTGAATAATTTTCTTTTATCTATTTCTTTTGGTTAAAATATTAAATCAAATTGTATAAAATTAAGAGAAAATTTGTTAGATATATAATTATCAAAACATAAAGGGAAAATTTGGATAACTACCTTTACATGAGATTTTAATTTGAAAACTATATTTTCATTTAAACTTTTTGAAAACTACACTTTTATAAGTAAATAGATCAAATTGGCCAATCTGAATATTTATGATAATTGTAACTTATCATATTATTTAAATACTTAAACTAGCAAAATCGTATTTTAATTTATTTTTAAACAATACCCGTGAATCCGTGATATCCATATACTGTAATATCTTTTGAAATGTATTTTACATTTTTATTAAAAATAAATATAAGGAATCAACAAATATCTTCTCGGTCTTCTCCTTCATCATATGCATTCCTCTAGCTCTCAAAATTTAATTTTAGGTTACAGCAAATAATTACCAAAAAAGTAAAGAAAATTCTCTTGGAATAGAAATCTGATAATCAATTAAATTCATGTGACAGGGACTTATGTTTCAGCATAATGTATATGCAGTGAATCCAAATTATTTTTATCATCGTTTCTGCAAGTGTTTTTAAAACTTGCTTGAGATTTTCTTCTTCTAGTTTCTTCCAAATAACACTAAACAAAAAACAAAAAAATATACAGAGGAATGTAGAGGCAGGAAACGTGAATTGCTCTGTATGGAGAATGAGTGGGAATTTTGGGGGAAATATTTGCTTATATATTATTCATAAAAGAAATTATATATAATTTTAAAATATTTTCTAAGATTTATCTAACATAATTTTGTCTTATGTTTGCCTTTAACATTAATCATAATAATAGTATTTCAAAATTAAAGAAAGTATAGTTTTCAAAAATTCTAAAAGGAAGTGTATTTTCTGAATTCAAAACTATAAATAGAGTAATTTTCAAATTATCCCAAACATAAACCTAAATCATGTTTTTTTAATTTTTAGATATGAGGAGGAAACTAATGGTATAATGATTAAGATAATTACAATTTAAAAAACTGTTTAAACTTTTGAAGATTTATTTAGTAATAAAAATAATAATTGTAAAAAGAAAATTAAATACTATTTCGAATTTTGTAAAATATTTTTATATTTCTATCTATACAATTATGTTATTTAATTTATATTAATGATGATAGATGATTTACTACCTTATTTTTAAAAAACTTACTAAAACTATAAATTGACATTAAATATAAATTTCTATATCATAATTATTTTCAAGTCATGTCATCATTTTTACAAAGACATGTCGTTTTTTTCTAATGAAAATGAATGTGGTGATGACAAATAAGCAAAATTCAAAAAATAATTTCATAAGGGATTTCTCAGTTATGACTCCTCCTATCTATCTCATTATATAAAGTTTGGTTCTTCAAAATTGCTAATTAATATGATTTTGACATGTTCAATAAATTTTTAAGATTAAGACATGTGTCAAAAATATGATACAATTCTCTTTTGTTTATGATTTAAAAAGATTTATAAAAGAAACTTCTCATTACAAAATAGTTTTTAAGGTTCTCTTTAGGATTTTAGAAAAGAAAAATTACTATTACGTAATATTTTCAATTTATATACTGTAAAAAAATATTTGATTGTAATTTTTTTAAAAACACTAAAAAATAATTGTAAAAAGCTATCTGAAATATTAACTTTTAAGAAAAAAGATAAATATTAACTTTTAAGAAAAAATATCAAACAAAAACGAATTAAAAAATCTTACAAGTACAATAGTCATTTAATAAAAACCATGAAGAAAAACTAACTATAAAATAAATAGCTACAAATATTTCACATTTATATTAAACTTATCTTATATTAAATAATTTTTCTTAATTCATTATTTTAATGATATTTTTACATAATAACAGTTTAATTGAAAATGAATTAGAAAAATATAACATGGTAAAAACAAAAACAAAATGGGGAAATTTTACTTCTACACTTTCTTTGGTACCACTTTTCAACTTTACCACCATTCTAAGGACATTTTCATAAATACCTTATTCATTAATGGGTAAATGACAAAATCAACCCTACTATCTCTAAGGTATCTCTGTCGTGACCTTCTTCCATCGTTTCTCTCCTCGTCGCCGTCGTTGTCATCTAAAGTCGTCGCCGTCGTTGTCATCGAAAGTCTTCGTCATCGTCGTCGTCGTCGACATCGAAAGTCATCGTCATCGTTCCGTTGAGATCTCCGACGAGCTAACACACGGATTCTCTGTCTCACACGATCTCCGACGCCGACGAGCTATTCATCGGAAATGTCGACTCCAAATTCACAAATTGTAAGTTTCTAATCTCTGTAATTTGTTGACTATAGGTTTAGACTTCTAATTGGAAGGGATGGTTAGATCTAAGAAAAATAGTTTCTGTGATGAACATCCTTGATTTTTACAAAATTTCTTTTATCCAAAAGGCAAACAAGGTTGATTTGGAGTTCAAGTTGAGATTAAGATTTTGGAATAGCGAACACTGCATTTTTTACAGAATTATAATCCCTTATAAATCTGGATCTATGGATATTGTTAAAAGTAAAACTCGACGATTTATAAGCCTTTATAAAGAAGATCGATTTAGCAATAGAGGAGTAGTGTCTATTACTTCTAGTGTTGAGATGTAGTGTCTATTACTTGCAGAGTTGAGATTAAGATTTTGGAATAGCAAACACTGCATTTTTTTCAGAATTATAATCCCTTATAAATCTGGATCTATGGATATTGTTAAAAGTAAAACTTCGGCGATTTATAAGCCTTTATAAAGAAGATCGATTTAGCAATAGAGGAGTAGTGTCTATTACTTCTAGTGTTGAGATGTATTGTTTGTTACTTGCAGATTTTGATTAAGATTTTGGAATAGCAAACACTGCATTTTTTACAGAATTATAATCCCTTATAAATCTGGATCTATGGATATTGTTAAAAGTAAAACTCGACGATTTATAAGCCTTTATAAAGAAGATCGATTTAGCAATAGAGGAGTAGTGTCTATTATTTCTAGTGTTGAGATGTATTGTTTGTTACTTGCAGATTTTTGATTAAGATTTTGGAATAGCAAACACTGCATTTTTACAATTATAATCCCTTATAAATCTGGATCTATGGATATTGTTAAAAGTAAAACTCGACGATTTATAAGCCTTTATAAAGAAGATCGATTTACATGAACATTGTCTATTACTTCTAGTGTTGAGATATTGTGCAAATACATGAACATTGTGCTTGGATGAAGTATCTATCATTGTTTTAGAAAGTTCATATCATTGTTTTATAAAGTACTATAAATTCTAATTCTTCTTTTGTTTTATTTTCCAGTTGGATAGCAATGAGTTTTGGTCAAATTTGAGTTTGCCTCCTAGGATATATGGACCTGGAACAGAACCACCAGATAATCACAAAGTGATCATCCAGCATTCGAACATGGACTACGTCTCTAAGGTTGCTAATATATTAGGTGAAAAAGAGTTTGCTCAAATAGAGATCTCACACATTGGAAGCATTGTCAAGCTGGCAAGAAGGAGTAGCGTTCATTTTCAGAGGATTTGTTTCATTTCATCATGCAGCGAAGAATAATGACCAAAGGAGAAGGTCTGTGGTTTACATTCTCTGATCAACCAATGAGATTTTCGATCACGAGAATTTCAGTTGACGACAGGATTAGCTTGTGAGGAAGATAAAACAAAAACAGAGCCAATGTTTAGAGAATTGAGGAAGCCTTTTCCTTGGATGCTAACCAAAGGGATAAGTACACGGTGAGTACCTTGTTTGATCGACTTGAAAAGAAAGGACGATCAATGTCAAGACTGGAGAGGTTATGTATAGGAATAGCAATCATCACAGAAGGCGTGATTTTAGCAGAACACCCTAGCTCTCTAATCCCGAAGACAAGGATGATGGCTTATCAGCATTACGATAGATTCTCAAAGATGGCCTGGGGAAAACTTGCATATTCAGTTCTATTAAATAGCCTTAGACGGTTGGGAGCAAGTTCTTGGACAGGAGAAAGCTATGAAGTGTCAGGGTTTGTGATAGCTATTAATATGTGGGCTTTGTCGTCAGTCCCTAAGCTTGGAAAATCTCTGGGAAAGCCATGCCAGGAAACTTCTTCTTCTGGCCCATTATGTCTACATTGGCAGTCAACGAAGTCTATTTCAATTTCTGAATTGTTGGAGTTGGAAAGGAAAAACAATGTGAGTTTTAACCGAAATTTCCTTTATAAATGTATTGTTACTGTATTGTTTGATCCTTGAAACAGGATCACAGGAGACTTATAGTTAAAATGTTGTTTTATCTTTGTCAGGGTGTGGTTACTACTGTGATTGGATTCCCTGAGGAATTCAAACATTTGGTGAACCCGACACATCCTGATGATACGGACTTTGACAGTATTGTGCAACTAGTTCAACAAGGATACAAATTGAAGAAAAGCGATTGGGAACAAGGATTTGTGGATATATTTCTTACAACAGAAGAGCTTGGTCGACAAAGCAGGGCAGAAGACATAGATGTACAGCATAACTCTAAGGTCAATGGGTTTTTGAGGTTTTATAAGGCTTTATGAAATTTAAAATTGTTAAATATTATAAGCATTTATAAATATTTGTATTGAATTTTTTGAAATAGGAGCAAACACAAGATGAAGAAGAACAACCAGTTGAAGCTGATGCTGAATTGGGCGACGTTGATAAAGAAAGGAAACTTCAAAAGTCAATGAAGTAAGCTAATTTATAAACGTTTATAAAATTGGACTATCATTTATTTAAAAATTGTAAGCCATCATATGTTTGTTTTTTGTTTTTTTCTCTTCTTGAAATAGGGGCAGACACTTGAGAAAGAAGAAGAAGAACAAATGGAAGCTGATGCAGGACTCGAGGATCCTCTTTACAAGGTAAAGAACTCTCTTTATAATGGTTTATAAAATTTAAAATTAATATGTTTACATACCATAAGCATTTCTGTTACTGTTTTTTATTTTTTTTATTTTGGAAATATGAGCAGACACAAGATGATGAAGAACCACAGGTTGGAGCTGATGGCGAATTCAATGAAGTAAGATAATTTATAAGCTATTATAAGGAACCTGATTCATGAGTTGCTTCTAAGAAGAATTAAAGTAGGCAAGAAGGATTTATGGTTTTCTTTTGGAGAACAGTTGATGCGGTTTTCTACGAGAATTCCATTTGGCAACAGGTCTGCCTTGCCTTGTTGGCGAAGAAGAAAAGAAGAAGAAGCTTCAGCAACAAAAAGAAGAAGAAGGATCCATGGATGATGAAGAATCATACTGTGAAGACCTTGGTTGAACTATTTGTGAAAAATAGTGAGGAATTGACTGCTAACCAGAAGCTGAGATTGGGGGCTACTATCCTTGTGGAATCGATATTGATAGCCAACAATCCAGTGAATAAAATACCCGTTGAGAGACTGCTGAGAGCTAGAAACTTTAATGAGTTCTGCAAGTATCCCTGGGGGAATGAAACCTATGATGCTCTACGTGCTGCAGTGGAGAAGATTACGACTACAGATTTGGTGAAGGAGCAATATGGAATTTCTGGGTTTATATATGCCATTCAGCTTTGGGCTTTGTCTTCTGTGGATCAACTTGGCTCATTTTTGGTGATGAAGATGAAGAAACTCAGTTTCCATTGTGCTTGCATTGGATAAGAACCAAATCGCCTACTATGGATGAGGTGACTAAAATTGCTAGCAACAAAAAGGTATCATTTTATAAACTCTTATTAAATTTGTTTAGTCTCTGCATTTTTCTTTTTTATCGATCATCTAATCATGGTAATACTTATCAGGTTGTTGTCAAATGCATCCTTGGAGATCCGGAATTGCATAGCAACTTGGTTGAAGATGTCGACACTGAGTTTGGAAAAGTTGTTGATCTTGTCAAGAGAGGATATCGTTTGAAGAGACAAGATTGGCGTAGTGGAAGTGTCAACATTGCTGTTGCGGAAGCTGAGATAGAGGAAAACAATTATGGTCCAGGGACTGATGCAACTGATAAAGAGAAGATTGAATTCCTTACCAAGCAGCTAGAGATTTATAAAGAAAGAGTGGATCAGCTTGAAGATCTTTTGGGCATTCAGAAACCGAAGGTAAAATATTTTCTATATTTGTATCGTGTTTTAAATGAAGAGAAAGATTCATATGCTTCTAACTTGTAACAGGAAACTGATGAGTTTCATGCGACTCCTCAAGCTGCCACAAAAACCAAGGTTTGTTATTTTTAAAATCTTGATCTTGTAAATACTGTGTATTTGTATTCACATATAATTTTTCAGGAAAATGATAAGAATCTGGAAAGGGAAGTGGAGGATGATGTAAATTTGCAGTTTTACATTGATTCCAGAAGGCAACAAGTTTCTAAGGTTGTATTTTGGCTTTATAATGCTTTATTAAACTCGAAATTTCTAAGTTATTTTAAAGTTATAACCATTTATAAAATCTTTTTTTTAATGAAATAGAAAAAGACTCAAGATGAAGAAGAACAACTAGTGGATAATGATGCAGAGGACGGTGAAAAAGAACGAGAAACTTCAAAAGACAAAGAAGTAAGCTAATTTATAAAGCATTCTAAAATTACACTATCAATTCAAAAAATATAAGTCTTTGAAAATCTGTCATTGTTTTATGATTTGATAAAGATAATTGATGTGTATGAACCTTTATAATAGGGTCAAATAGAGGAAGCGAACGAAATGGTGAAGAAGTTGCTATCAGTGGTGAAGGAAGTGAAACCTCCAAAGACAATGAAGTAAGCTTATTAATAAACTTTTATGAGTTGAAAAATCTCTTCAACTGTTAACTAAATCTCTTATTGTAACTTTTCTTATCAAAACAGAAGGATGAAGAAGACAATGAAGATGCTTCCAAAGAGCCGAGCAAGTACTAGAGAAGAAGCAAGGAAAAGAAAGAAGGTACTGAAATATTTAAAATCTGTTTACAAAGGTTTATAAAATTATCTATACACTCTAAAAATCTATTTTTTTTTTAAAATAGGATCGGATGGAAGAGGTTGAAAATGTAAATGAAGATACAACCAACATTTGCAAGGAAGTTAAGAAGAAGAAACCAAGAAGAGAGAAAAGGTAACAACTTTTAAAAGATGTATTTACAAGGTGGTTCATAATGAATGTGTTTTGGGTTACTGCTTTTTGTTAATCTGTTATTGCCTTTTGTTAAATAGAGGAACACCGATGAGGAACCTGTCAACGATGATACAGTAGTTGATGAGGACGGTAAAGCAGATGAGCCGAATCAACTTAGAAAGAACAAACGAGGAAGAGGAAATAAGGTAAATAGCTCTATTTATAATGTCTTATAAAATGCTCTTTTGAATTCAGTAGATTGCTTCCAAAAATAGAATTCATGTTTTTCTTAATTGGTTTGCTTATAAAGGAGCGGTGCTAGAACCTCCAAATCCAAAAAACAAAAAATACAACCTAGGGATGTTTCTGCTGATGATGTAATAGGAGGTGTATTGGAAGATCTCAACCTCAAGGTGTGAACAATAAGACAACAACAAAGTCGATTAACTAACCAATACACATAATAAATTGAATTTGATAAAGATGTTGTTGTTTTTCTTGGAAGTAGGAACAAGAAGAAGAAGAACAAGTTGACGATGAAGCCGATAAGCGGTGCAAGTTGAACAGAAGAAACGAGGAAGACCAGCAGGAAGAAAGGTAAATAAATCTCTTTACAATGTCTTATAAAATGTTCTTCCAATTTCATAGACTACTTCAAAAATCATTTTGTTTATGTCTTTTTTTTGAAATAGAACAAAACACATGAGGGGAAAGAACAACAAGGAGAAGCAAATGATGAAGCAGAAGCCCAAGAAAGGTGAAAAGAATAAACCAGGAAGAAAGGTACAATAACTCGCTTTATAACGACTTATAAAATGTTTTCCAATGAATCAGGAAGTTTTGTTTATAACTTTTATTTTGAGATAGGGCAAAACAAATGAGGAGAAAAAACAACAAGTGGAAGCAGACGATGAAGTCAAGAAGGCGGAGAAAGGGGAAAAGAAGAAACCAGGAAGACCAGCAGGAAGAAAGGTAAAATAAATCTCTTTACAACGTCTTATAAAATAGCATTCCAATGAAGTTTTGTTTATCGTTTTTTCTTTTGAAATAGGGCAAAACAAAGAGGAGAAAAACAACAAGGGGCAGATGATGAAGCCGAGCCCGAGCAAGTTGAAAAGAGGAAACTAGGAAGACCAGCAGGAAGAAAGGTAAAATAACTCTCTTTATAACATCTTATAAAATGTTCTTTTGAGTTTCATTAGCTACTTCCAAAAATCATTATTGATTTCTTTTATTTTTTGTTTATGAAGAGAGCTGTTGCAGGCACCTCCATCTCGGAAAACAAAAGACACAAGCTGGGAAAGATTCAACTGATGATCGGAGTAGAAGACATGGTGAATTTGAAGAAATGAACGCTCGTTCAGTTTTAGTGCTATCTTTTGTTCCCTTTGAAATTATAACTGTTATCTTTTTTAATGGCTTTATGAAAGAACATCTTTTGGTTTGTACTTTAATCATTCTGGTTTAAACTTACCTTAAACTTAATACTTTTCTAATAAACTTATTAGATCTATATTCACAATGGTAAGCTTAGCCAATGACATCAAGTATCTTAGAAACATATAAATTCTGAAATGAATTTCAACTCTATAATTTATAAGTGTCTTATAAAAGATAGTTGATTAACATAGCCATACAATTTTTTAGTAACGTAAAACTTTTAGAAACACTTATAAATTCTGTAAAGCATACTATAAAATGATGAATGTAATAATAAAAGATTCAAAAGATATGAGATTCAAATTATTATAGCATCATATAAAATAATCAAATGAAGACAAGTTTTGATAAAAAGACTCTTGTTATCCAATTGGCTCAACACATGTACTCTTGTTGTGTCCTTGCTGTCCACATCTGCTGCATTTGTATGATTTGGATGTTGATTCGGATTTGGACCGGTATTTTCCATACTCCCACGAACTTGGAATTCTTTTTCTTCCTTCGCCACTAGGAAAGCGAGTAGATGGAGGCGACAAACAAATTTTGCTACATAGGAGGGAATATCCCAATATGCTTTATCACCAACAGGATATATGCTTTCTGAATATGCTTGCTTAAACCTAATAAGAAATTTAAGAGAATTAGATGAAAGATACAACCAAGAAGGAAAAATGTAAAACAAGTGTTAAAGAATAATGTTTATAAACCATTATAAATCCGATAACCTTTATAAACATTTATAAAACATGACTGAGAGAACGCACCTTTCATTGGAGAAAAAATCATCGACATAATCATTTTCATGTTTATTTCCAGCTTTTGCAGCGGCAATAGCATAGCGCAAGGAAACTTCTCGACATCAAACACCAAGCATGAACAATGCCTGTTTTGAAAATTCACCACTTGATCTCTTGTATCTCCCTTAACCTCATACTCTGAATCATTGATTTTGGAAACCTCAAGCCAGCGAGACTTAAGATTATATAACTCCTTCATCTTTTCCCTACTTTGAATGTGGAGAGGTGGATATGACGATCTCCTTCATCACGACGTTCAGTGAACCACCTAGTCATAATCATCCTAATAGTATCAAAAAGACAAACTATCGGATACTCACGACTATCTTTCAGCAAAGAGTTAATGGATTCCGCCAAGTTTGATGTCATGATGTTGTAGCGATTGGCAGGAGAATAAGCTCGCGACCACTTCTTGAAGTCCGCATACGAAGATACTCAGCTACTTCAGTGTCGGACGCCTCAATTTCATCAAACAAATAATCGAAATCTCCCTTGGTGTAAGCATAAGCAGCCTCAACAATCAATGGGATAAGTGTTGAACTCTTAAACTTGTCCAGGACATTCTTTTCAAAATGGAAGATGCAAATACCATGGTGAGCAAGCGGATAATGTTGTAAAGAGCTTTTCAATAGAGGCTGCACGATCAGAGATAAAAACCAGATCCTCCTCGTCAGGAATGATGGTTTTCATACACATCATAAACCAACTCCATGAGGCCTCATTCTCAGAATCAACTATAGCAAAAGCTATAGGATACAAGTGAAAATTACCATCTTGTGCTGTCGCAGCAAGTAGAGTTCCTTTATACTTTGATTTCAGATGTGCACCATCAATAGAAAGTACCTTCCTCATCAGCTTAAACCCTCTGATAGTTGGACCAAACGACAAAAATGCATATTTGAATTTTCCCACAGAATCAACTTCAATAAAAGTCTCTGAACCTGGATTCTTCTCTTTAAACATGTGAAACCAGCTGGGCAAAGCTTGAAAACTATCATCAGAGTACCCTAGCCAGATCTTGGGCATGCTCTTGACACCTCCAAGCCTTTGAATATGAAATCACAACACCATGATCATCTCTAGCTTTGTCTATGATCTGTTTAGGCTTCAAACCAATCTTTCCTCCTTTATAACTATTGGTGACCATACTTCCTAACATTTTTGCAGTAGCTTGCCGATGGTTAACACGTCTCAGAGAAGTGTCACATGTATGCTTAGATACATAATGGCACAACAAAACTCTCAGATTCTTTAACTGATTTACGAAAATCCCAACTGCATTTTCATCCACACACTTAAGAATATAACGTTGTTTGTCTGAATACTGTGTAGAGAACTCAAAGCCTTGACTAACAGCATGCAGCTTCAACTTTGTGCTCATTTCCTTTTTATCCTTGAAAAACTTCCCGCAGAACAAATCATTATCATCATCGCGTTGATTTGCAAAACAAATTGGTGACAAGATTTCTGAATGGGAATGTGAATCCTCTCTGCTTTCTACCACGTTTACTAGAAAAGATGACAATTTTGACTTTTCAGATCCATATACATCAGGTCCCATTGAATGCAATCCTCTAAAACAAAAGAATTAGAAAACAGTTAGAAAATATAATTTATAACCCATTATAAGATACTGATATATTCACATCAACAGAAAGTTATATGTACCTTATTGCCAATAACACCAATAGAAGGAGAAATAGGAGTATCTCTTATCAGTATGTTCTATACCAGAGACTTCACAACTCTATGAATGTTGTTCCATTCAGTCTCAGGGTGTATGTGTGTTCCTCTCAAAAGTAAGCATGGATCTATTAAGTTTTATAAAGCATTATAAAATAAAATTTTTATTTAAAAACATCACAACCAAAATTAGCTCGAAATACAAAATTAGCTCACTAGTAGCAATACCTCTTTGTAGTACTCTATTAAATACTAATGTCTAAAACAATATATAAGGCTTTATAATTACTGAACGTTAAGGTAAGACTTTTGAAAAGTACCTCAAATGCGTTACTACTTCCAGCAATAGGGAATCATGAGTACTAGAAATTTCATCCCGATCGCATCATGTTTGATATAATCAATGGCGATATTTGTGCTTTTCTCTGAAACATAAAAAGAAAAACCATGAATGTAATAGTGAATCTCTATATTCTAGCAAAAGAATTTCATGTGCTTACCTTAATAGTTACACATAGATGAATGTCTGCATTCTCTTGAAGTTTGTTCATATATGGCGTTACTTGACGATCATTCCTAATAAAACTGGAGGAAGCTCTTTTGTACCAAAGTTTAATTTGGAAGGTGAGACATAGCTAAGATTTACACTGTTTTGTTGTCATCGATCCCAAAATCTTCTAAAACAACCCCAATCAAATCATTGTAGCTGACATCTTCATGGATCATACTAAAAGAACATCCTCGATCAACATCGATTGTGAAATCCCAATGAATTCCATTTATTAGCTTCCATTCTCCACATAGAACACACTTCAATCATTATAACCTGATAATAAGAAAAATAGGGATCAACATCAAAATTATTGCAGTCAAACTCACTTATATGAACAACTAACCTCTTCAAGTATAAGAGACGTCTAAAGAAGATGATAGAAAAGATGGTGTTAAGAAGCCAACTCTGCAACTTTTATAAAGCTTTATAAATCTGTAGTTCTTTGATAGAACAAACCACTTCTTGTTCAGAGTCCCTCTTGCTTCTTCAACAGCTCACCAACCTCTTTGATTTTCAAAATCTGAGCATAAACCAGCCACATAAAATCTCATATCGCTACTTCAAACACATCAATTAGATTTAGGGCTTTAAATAGATTAAATTAAAGTCGGAATTCAAACAAACTTACAAATCTATCTCTGATTTTGTCGATTCGTTCACCGGAGCTTGTAAGTGTTCACCGGAGCATCGTCGATCTCGTCGGATTTCGCCGGAGTAGTTAGAGTCGTTGATTTCGTCCGATTATCACTTGAATTTGGTCGCCGGAACGTCTTTGATATCGTCGAAACTGGTCACCGGAGAGAAGAGGTCGAGCTTTTTCAAAGGAGATCGACGATGAGATTTGGAGAGGGGAAGAGAGGATAATATGTTGTGTATGCAAAAGGGTATAGTAGTCTTTCTACTCTTAAAAAATTAATGGTAAAGTTGGTTAGGGTATTTTTGAAAATTGGTATCATAAAAGTGCTATTTTTAGCAATTTCTCAAACAAAATGTAGTAATATGACGATGAGTCTGATTTGGTGTTTACCAAGCATATAAAATATCACTTACAATGACAGTAATAATAAACTATTTGTATGAGCAAACATGAAAATAATAAACTATTTAAATTTGTTTCATAATAAGCGATGTTTTCATAGTTCCAGATAAAATTTCGTGTCATTTAAAATTTATGACCAATTATAAAATACTTGTTCTTTTTTATTGGTTGAATCAATTTTATATAATGTTATTTTATGTAATCAAGAGAAATTCCATAAAATTTTGTGTTTCTTAATCTTTATGCAAAAACCTTAAACACCTCTTAAAGTTATGCAGAGGGAGTATCAAACGTGTGTTTGATTTTCGTATGACCAAACACATATAAAGACCAATCCTTATACCATCCTAAATTTATTTATGTTCATTAAATATTTTAGTGTCAATTTTGTCATCAATTATATTTAAAAGATTACTATAAATTAAAATTTAAAATTTTCATTTTGTCATTTTGTTAATATTTAAAAAAAGGAAAACATTCTATTTATAAATATAATTTATTTAAAATTGAAAAAAGAAAAGAAAAATTCTATCAAATATTGTTTTACATTTTCTGTTTAAGATTTTAGAAAAACGAAAATTACTATCATAGAATCTTTAACAATTATCTTCTGTGTAGAAAATCTGAAAAATTAAATTACTATTAAATAGTTTTAAAACTAATATTTTTTTAAAAAAATTTGTATCACTACTATTCTTGTAATTCATTTTAAATTAAATAAATTTTAATATCATGTTCAGTCATCAGATTTGTTTTTAAAAATATTATCAAATAACTTTTTAAAATTCTCTTTTGCTTAGGAGTTAAAACATATGATACAGTTTTTTTTTGTTTAGGATTTTTTTAAGAAAACTACTATTAAATATTATTTTAAATTTCTTTAGCATTTTAGAAAATGAAAATTAATATTCACATCTATATTTAGGTTTAAGCTTCCGCGTATTATTTTCACAAAACACAATAGTCTTTAAATGAAAAATAATATCTGAGTATTTTCTTTTAATTTCTTGATAGAACTTAATTTTTTTATTATACTTGATACATCTTATCTTATGATGCTAACATAACTTTTTATTATGATTTTGTTGTCTTACATGAGTATGTGTGAAAATGATGAATATGTTTTTGTAATTATAAGACTAAACATATAATTAATTAAAAATATTTTTATCAAAAATATTAATGATATTGGAAAATGAATTTTAAATATGGAAACTCTTAAAATAGTTAATATTATCTGGAAATAATTATTTTAAAGTAATTTTATTTTCTAAAAAAAATATTAATTTCCTTTTCTAAAACACTAAAAACTGTATAAGAATATTTGATAACTGTTTTACTTTCTAAAAAGTTCTAACAAAAGAGACTGTATCATATTTTTTAAATCTAACCAAAAGAGGATTGTAGAAAGTTATTTGATAATTTTTTGGGAGATAATTTGATGATGAACATGAAAATAAAATTTATTTAATTAATAAAATAAGTATAAAAATAGTATTGATACAAGTCGTACAAATAGTAATTTTTAATTGTTTTTATTAGTAATTAAAATAATTATTTGATAGCAGTTTACCTTTTCTGAAATTCTAAAGAGAAGATAATTGCAAAAGGTTATATGACAGTAATTTTCATTTTCTAAAATCCTAAACAAAAATATAAAAGAATATTCAATTGTATTTTTAATTGTAAATAAAAAGGGGATTTGTAAAATAGTATTTTTCCTTTATAAATAATATCATAGAAAAATAGAAATTTAAAATTTTATTTAATAAAACATTAACTTAGTACATAAGAAAATGTGTAATATTTTCATTAACTCGATTTTACGTTATTTAACTTTCAATTTTTTAATTTCATTATAATTCTTATTTCGGGTTGATTCAATTTAATCTTTTAGGTATATTGTTTTCTCAACCCCGAAATACAAAGTTGATTACTATTCATCTATACACCATAATTTTAAAATACTAATCTTAATTTGAATTTATGTGTAAAAACGAATTTTAATTAATAAATAAATCTCATACAACATATACAATAACAATCATAAGACTATAATAAAATGATTTATTATTTTATGTTCTTTATTAAAGTAAAACATCAAACAAAACATGTTGTAACGTACGGGTTCATATATAGTTTATAATAAGGTAGACTTTCCTTATACATTCATCTAAAAGTTATAATGTAAATACAAAAATTACACTGACGAGAAAAGTTAAAGAGTGACCGGGAAAGTACCATATTTTCTGTGCATTCGTGTCAAAAGTATTATGTAAAAACTGTAGATACGAGGTTGCATTTTAATATACTATAATATAAGAAAAAACTAAGAGCAGTGTTTTTAAAACCGGACCCGACTGACGAACCGGAAATAGTTTAGATCATAAGTTATTGTGGTTCGACCGGGTTCGATCGGGTTTGATTGTATTAAACTGAATTAATGATATTTTGTAAGTAATATGCATATTCTTACAAATACAGATAATATCAAATAAAATATTTCAATAGCCATAATGTTTAGAAAAACTTTGAAAAAAACTAAAATATAACAAAAGTAATAAAATAATTTAATAATTTAATAGTTCAAATCTAAAATCAATACGAAAAACATATTTAAACTTTATTCTCCAGATCTTTATCATTCTAAATCTTCATCAACCTTTAAAAAATTTATATACATTAGTTAAAAGTTTTATATTTTGACATGAAACAAGTGTTTTGTTCGTTTATAAATTATACAAGTTTCAAAAACTTAAAAATGTTTCAGTTATTAAAAACTTCAACATAAGTGACCATGAAATAAAATGTTTCAATCATATTTTTAGTTAAAAAGAACAAAAAAATATTTTAACAAAATTTTGGTTTATATACGAACCGTAGTTTGGCCGGTTCAATGGGTAACCAGTTTCCGGGTTTTTGACGGTTCAATATGGATTTTTAACTGATTCAACTTTAGTTGAGTTTTGACATAAACGCAACCCAGATTATTTTTGGTTCATGGTTCAACCCGGTCGGACCGCCAGTTCGGTCTGGATTTAAAAATGTAACTTCGTATCTAGTACTAGATTATTTATGTTAGTCTAAGAGGCATCTGAATTTCTATATGTTAAAATATAATGTAGTACTAGAGCTGGATCCGCATATTCGTGCGGATGTTTGTTCTTCATTTTAAATTTAATATTTTTAGTAAAATATATTTTTAACAGTTAACTAAAACATATATTGGTTTAATATTTTTTTGTTTATAATACATTTATGCATTTTTTATTAATTACGTGCAACTCAGTAAAGCATTTTTTAATTAGTACAAACTACAGGTTATAAATTTTTAAATGTTTCTGTGTTAATACATAGGTGATGTTAACCATCAACATTCACATCATCTCTAAATATAACAAAGAAAAAAGTTCTAAATAGAAATACAAAAAAAAATTACGTGGAAACAAATTTGAGAAAGAAAAAAAAAATTAAAATATAATATTTTTTGAACTATTTTTCAATTATCCAAATTTTGTAAATTATGTGGAGGTCTTTTTATATAAGGTTTCATACCTTTTTCCTAACACTATTGGCATGCGCATACCTGTTCATACCGAAAGAAAGAAACAAGTTAGAAAATCATACGCATGCATGTTTAGCATATAGAAGAAGAACACAAAGCGTAGTTCCATTTTTATGAACTTCAATAAAATATAGTTTAATTTTTAATCAAGTCCCGGAGACAAGGCCGGAATGTCCCGTTCGGTATCAATTTGACTACTAAAAACGCAGCGTTTCGGTCTTCTCTTAAATTTCACCTCATTACCACCGATCTTTTTTTGCTAATATCATCTTCTTCTTAACTTCAAGCTTGGATGGATCCTTCTCTTCTGATGATTGAACAACAATGGCCTTCTATCTTTTTATATTTTATATTTTAGTCTTCAATTTTTTAAAAATTTCATTTTAAACTTCAACTTTTGTTGATCAAACCATTTAAGATATGCAAAAGGTCAATCGTTGATTTTTCCATGTATCTAAAACAGTTTTATCAACAAAAATTGAGGTTTAAAGTGGACAATTTTAAAAGCTTGAGATTAAAATAGCTTAAATAGAAGTTACTTGCATTGATAACACCGAATACTTGGATTTTTAAGACGAATACGAATCGAGTACTGAATTTAAGGCGAGTCACGAGTAATGATGCCCGGTCCTAACAACCATTACTGAAGAAACAAGTTAGAATGTCATACGCATGTTTAGCATATGGAAGAACACAAAACATAGTTCAATTTTTATGAACTTCAACAAAAAAGGAACCGAACCATATAGTTTAATTTTTAATCAAGTCCCGGAGACAAGGCCAGAATGTCCGGTTCGGTTCACCGGTTCGCTATCAATTTTACTACTAAAACGCAGCGTTTTAATCTTCTCTTCTAATCTCCTCCGTGAAGAACCCAACCCAGCTTCTCTTAAAAATTTCACCTCTTTAATCTTTTATTTGCTGTCATCTTCTTCAAGCTCGGAGCTTCTTTTTTCTTCCTCCTCTGATGATTGAACAATGGCGTGCTATCTATCGAGTTCGTTAACGCCGACCCACTTCTCAAAACCCTTAAACCCTTCTAAGACCTTCCTCCTCCCCATTCAATCTCCGAGCTCTCTGTCTAGCTTCCTCCGCCGGAGAAAACCAACGGAAGCTAAGCTAACTTCCAAATTCAATCTCTTTCCTTCACGAAGAAATGGGTTGATTACTTCCTGTAAACCATCGAGCAGTGAGTCTTCTGTTTCAGAGGAGGAAGAAGATGTTGAGTCGAATCGTCTCTTTGAGGTTTATCTCTCTGTTTTAACTGATTCAAAGTTTAGGTTTTTAAATTCTCGAATTGAATTTTGAAGAACATGAAAGCAATTAGGAACTTGAATCGTTAAGAGGGTTTGTTGCAATGTCAAAGCTTTTGATTTCGTGTTTTGGATTTGGCAGAGATTAAGGGAAGCTGAGAGAGAACGAATCAGCAACAAGGAAGAGCTTGAGAGAAAGGCTAATTTGCAATTAGAAAGGCAGCTTGTCATGGCCTCAGATTGGAGTAGGACGCTGTTAACGATGCGTGGGAAGTTAAAAGGAACAGAATGGGATCCTGAGACTTCTCACCGGATCAACTTTAGCGATTTCATGAAGCTGTTGGATTCCAACAGTGTTCAGTACATGGAGTATTCAAATTACGGACAAACAATATCAGGTTTCAAAGTCACTGAGACTTTTTATACTTTCAGTGCTTTTACATCTTGCTGCTCAAACCTTAGGATATGTTTTTGTTGTTGTTGCAGTGATATTGCCTTATTATAAAGATGGGGAGCCTCTAGGAGAGGAAGAAGACTCGAAAAAGGAGATTGTTTTCCGCCGTCACATTGTGGATCGAATGCCGATTGATGGTTGGAATGATGTCTGGACCAAGCTGCATCAGCAAATTGTCAATGTAGAGGTTTTCAATGTAGATGTGGTTCCAGCTGAAGTCTACACTACGGTTGCCACTTTTGTGGTTTGGTCTATGAGACTTGCTCTGTTTGTTTCGCTCTACGTTTGGATCGACAATATAATGAGGCCAATCTATGCCAAGTTGATCCCTTGTGATCTCGGAACCCCTACCAAGAAGATTAGAACACCCCTCAAGCGTCAGGCACTTGGATCCTTAGGCAAGAGCCGGTATGTCAAATCAAACACCATATATCAGATTTGGCAGATAACAAATCTAAGAATATTTTTTACTTCTCTCAGGGCAAAGTTCATATCAGCAGAGGAGAGGACTGGTGTAACGTTTGATGATTTTGCTGGTCAGGAGTATATAAAGAGGGAGTTACAAGAGATTGTGAGGATTCTGAAGAATGATGAGGAGTTTCAGAACAAAGGCATTTACTGTCCGAAAGGTGTTCTTCTTCATGGACCTCCCGGGACAGGGAAAACTCTGTTGGCTAAAGCTATTGCTGGAGAAGCTGGTTTGCCTTTCTTTGCAGCAAATGGAACCGACTTTGTTGAGGTGAGGGCTTTGATTCCGTTGACCGCAAAAAAAAAAACATAAAAAGGTCTTGAGTTTCTGGAGATTTAAATGTTTTTTCTTGAAATGTGTCAGATGTTTGTAGGAGTGGCTGCATCTCGTGTGAAAGATCTTTTTGGTAGCTCTAGATCCTTTGCACCATCTATAATCTTTATTGATGAGATTGATGCAATTGGAAGTAAGCGAGGTGGACCAGATATTGGCGGGGTAAGAGTTCTGCTCTTTTGCTTCTGAAGTTCAAACATTAGTTAAAAGGAAGAACGTTATAAAAATGTGCTCCTTACTGAACAGGGAGGAGCAGAGAGAGAACAAGGTTTGCTTCAGATATTGACTGAGATGGATGGATTTAAAGTTTCTACATCACAAGTAATGGTTTCTATTTAAGTTTCTTTGCAGCAAACATTTTCTAGCTATTAATCATATAGGCTTTTTCAGGTGTTAGTCATAGGTGCAACAAATAGATTAGATATTCTTGATCCTGCTCTACTGAGAAAAGGGCGTTTCGATAAGATCATAAGAGTTGGTTTGCCTTCAAAAGACGGTAGATTGGCGATCTTAAAGGTATACTTGGTTTTTACTTTCTTGAATCAAAAGAGTTTTGGTTTGTTTTTGCTTTGTGCTTTAGCTTAACGGTTCTCTTTGTATGAAAAGGTTCATGCTAGAAATAAGTTTTTCCGATCCGAAGATGAGAAGGAGGAGTTGCTGCAAGAAATAGCTGAGAACACCGAAGATTTTACTGGAGCAGAACTGCAAAACGTTTTGTAAGAAATAAACTTACAGCTTCAACAAAGTGTTAAGAAGAAAGACGCTGACGGTTGTTTGGTTGGTTGTTGACAGAAATGAAGCTGGAATCTTGACTGCAAGAAAAGACTTAGACTACATTGGAAGAGAAGAACTCCTAGAAGCACTTAAGAGGGTAAATAAACTACTGCTTATCCACACTTAGATTCTGCTTTAGCAAATTCTGATTCCACCTCCCATTACAGCAAAAAGGAACATTTGAGACGGGACAAGAAGACAGCACTGAAGTTCCAGAAGAGTTGAAGTTGAGATTGGCTTACAGAGAAGCATCTGTTGCTGTTCTTGCTTGTTATCTTCCAGATCAGTACCGTCCAATCAGTGAGGTAAATTGATATACTTCATGTGCTCTTTTGGATTATAACATGATTTAAGACCAAATTGTAACATGTGCTTCTCTCTGCAGACTGACATAAATTCGATCAGAAGCCAACCAAACATGCGTTACACAGAAACCTCAGGAAGAGTGTTTGCGAGAAAGTCAGATTATGTGAACTCAATAATCCGTGCATGTGCTCGTAAGTTATACAAAGCCTGTTGTTATAGATGATACAGAAACATCTCTGTTTGCTTGACTTGGTTCCCTTGACTGTTTGTTTATAGCCAGAGTAGTTGAAGAAGACATGTTTGGAATAGAAAACTTGTCTTGGATCTCTGCTAAGTCTACGTTAGAAGCTTCACAGCGTGCGGAGTTCCTGATTCTTCAGACTGGAATGACTGCTTTTGGAAAAGCTTATTACCGTAACCAAAGAGACCTTGTCCCAAATGTAAGTTTTTCTATTTTTCATTACAACTCTCCTTGCTTCTTTTTGTCTGTTTGTTAAGAGCTCTTGTGATTCTCCTACTGCGTTGTAGCTTATTCCAAAACTTGAGGCATTACGCGATGAATACATGCGGTTTTCTGTTGAGAAATGCTCATCAATCTTACAAGAATATCAATCAGCTCTTGAAGAAATCACAGGTTTGGTTTTAGAATACCAAATCCTCTCTGTTTCTGTTGTTTACAACTGCAGACATCATCTTCATCATCGTACACTGAACAATCTGAAAGAGTGTTTGTAATACTGTTTTCAGATGTGCTGCTTGAGAAGGGAGAAATCAAAGCCGATGAAATTTGGAATATTTACAACACAGCTCCAAGGATTCCTCAAGTTAGTTATCTCTCTCCAACTCTCTATCTTCTTCTCTCTGTTTGTTGGTTATTCTAAATCCTTTGTATCATGAAAGCAGAAACCTGTGAGACCTGTGGATGAATATGGAGCTTTGATCTATGCGGGAAGATGGGGGATTCACGGTGTATCACTTCCAGGGAGAGTAACATTCTCCCCAGGGAACGTCGGTTTCGCAACATTTGGTGCTCCTCGTCCCATGGAGGTACGTATCAACACACATAGATCAAAAGTAACATGAGCAACAACTTACTATGTTCTTACCTATCTTCTTGTATTGTGTTTTATGCAGACACAAATCATCAGTGATGACACATGGAAACTAGTAGATGATATTTGGGATAAAAAGGTTAAAGAGATCAAAACAGAAGCTGTCATTCAAGTCGAAGAAGAAAAGAAGAAACCTCAAATCTTGATGGCAACTCATTTCTTTTAACTAATAAAAAATCATTTGGTGGTTTTTTTCTTATCTTATTATGTATTCTACAAGACAATAAGATTTCTTTTAAAAAGATGTTAGTAAAGACCACAACATAACATTTTATATCTTTCTAAACTATTATACGTGATCAGTTTTTATAAAAAAAAAATTGAAATTCTTTAATTTATTTACTAGTTTTGTATTCATTTAATTAATACAATCTTGCCTGGCTGTTGGGCATGGATAAAATGAAAAAAGTTGATGCAATCTTATCTCACTTTGAAAATAAGATCAAGTTGCTTTTTTATTCTTTCTTTTCAAATATACTTTGGTTTGTTTACATGGATGAGATGGATTTCATTATCTACATTTAAAGATCATGGAGATGTTGAAAGACATTGTCAATTTGAACACCTAACCAATGGCGACAATAAAGTCGCAAGTCCATATCAAAACCATCATAATCTTCTTCGTTAGTAATTAGTTACATGTAAACATGTAACGGTAGAGGTATAATTTTGTTACTTGATTGAAGTTGGGCCCATAAATGAACAAGTTGCTTAGATTTCAAGTTATCCATTATGAAAGGTATAACTCACTCATAAAGTTAAATAAAAAGAAAAATAATATATGTAATATGTTCACCATTTTTAAACTTTACTTTTGCATATCATATATATTTTGGTATGAACGGGTCCTCTTTGTATTTGGAACTAGGTGATTTTCCGTTCAGACATAAATATTTATAAAATAAATATATTATAATAATTGATTGATATTTACTTTTAGTTTTAAATTAATTTATATTTTGTATGTATAATTTATATTAATAATATTATATTACTTTAATTATACATATGATTTTAAATATTTTATATCTAATCGATTTTGTTGTTTTTACAGTCGGTTTAGTTATCATATTGGACATATTGGATTCCATATATTTCTTATTTGCATATAGGTTGATTGTTGTCTTAGATATGTAACTATAATTTAGTAAGATTATGTATAACTTAAAATATATTGTGCTTAGAATGAAAAAATAAACAAACTAAGGTATCTGATTCCAAATTACATAAATTAATATAATGATAATATTCTAAAGTCCCATACATATATGTAAATTTTACAAAAAAAACTAAATTGTTGTAGTGAGTTAATATTTTATTTTTTATTTGTTAATATGTTTTAAGTCATCTTATAATTTTAATTTATAAAATAAATATATTATTAACTATATTTTCTTATAAAATAAATAAATTATATATTCTAATTTTAGTTAAATCTATGGTTTTATATATAAGTTGGATTAGTCGAGTCATTCATGTTGTAGTTATTTGATCAAAAGATGTTTATTGTTAAAATTTATTTTAGTTTTTAATCTCTTAAAATATGCAGTAAAATGCGATTGTTTTGAGAAATTATATTATATAAGTAAAATATAATTTATATTTTTCTGTATTTTTAAGATATTATAGTCAACTAAATATGTGAAAAAAAATTTCAATAATACTAATTATAAATTATTTTTTGTCAATTAAATATAATCAGTTTAAGTTACTTAATTATTTTATGTAGTAATCTAAGAAAATAGACAGATGAACAAATTCTATTACATTGAAAATATACTTGTTTGTATTTTGTAAAATTATGTTTTAAAAGAAAAATATTTATTTTTCTTATATCAAGATCATCTGTGTGAATGTTTTTTTATGAAACCATATTATATACAAATATTGTTTTCATCTAAGAAGATATAGATACAAGGAAAATATTTTATTACTTCAAAATTATATTTTATGTTAGTGAAAATATATTTTAAATGAAATATTACTATTTTGTGAACTTTCCTTTTTTATGAAATCGTATTATATATACATATATTTTCATTTTTAAATTAGTTTTAAAAATTTATAAATGTTTCCTTTATTATTTTATATTGTTATTTGGAAAATTTTATAAAGGAAATAATATTGTTTTAATGTAATTTTAATTCATTAAAGGTATCAAGAATCAACCACCGAGAGTAAACATGAACACCTGGAAAGTGACTTCTCAAATAATATTATAGAGATATACAAATATTGTTTTCATCTAAGAAGATATAGATACAAGGAAAATAATTTATTACTTCAAAATTATATTTTATAGTGAAAAATATATTTTAAATGAAATATTACTATTTTGTGAACTTTTTTTATGAAATCATATTATATATACATATATTTTCATTTTAAATTAGTTTTAAAATTTATAAATGTTTCCTTTATTATTTTATATTGTTATTTGGGAAATTTTATAAAGGAAATAATATTGTTTTAATGTAATTTTTTAATTCATTAAGGGTATCATAGTAATCAACCAAGAGAACGCGTACACACCTGGAAAGTGACTTCTCAAATAATATTATAGAGATATATTGATTTGGGATTTACATCATGTAATAAAAGGAAAAATGTAAGATAAGGTTTTAGAAGTCATTTGTTCGCAGTTGATTTATACCAAGTGGTTCATCCTATTAGGTATTCAAAATTCAACAGAGATCTAACTAATTTTAACATCTAAATCAAGCCTTATTTTGAGAAATAGTAATCAATGTCAAGGTATAGTTACTGACTTCATCATCTAACTAACTATACTATATTTTCAACCTGACATTTTGAGAAATAGTAATCAATGTCAAAGGAAAAAAAAACTTGTGTAAATATAAATTTTAGAAATGGCTTATTTACCAAATAACCAAAAAATAATTAGATTTTTAGTAAGATATTAGAGAAGTATATGAAGAGAAATGAAGAGAGGGCGAGAGTTTTTGGATAGATAGTGAATTTGGGGTTTTTATGTATATACAGACAAATATTCTTTTATAAAAACATATGGCAAAAAAAGGGAAAATTGCCAACCATGACTCACAATTTGATTTCAAATGCAATCCTAAACCCAAACTTGAATCAAATGCAAAAGTAACCTAAAAGACTATTGAAATTACAACCAGCCCCTTGTGAACAAACAAAAAACAGATTTTTTTTTATGTTTCTAACCCCCGCAAGTCTTCTGTCTAGACGACTTACAAGGAAGTCGTCTGGTATAGTTCTTTTAAAAATAATTTAAAATTTTTATAAAAATATTTTGATAAGTGAAAAATTGAAATCATGTAATTAACATATGTTTTAAGTCATATAAATTAATATATAACAAAAGTGAATTGTTTTCAACATAGATGAGTGAAAGTAGTGAGTCATGATATTCTTTGATTTAGGTTTTGCCAAACATATGTTGTAGTATTGTATGTGTTCTTAGGGTTAGATTTTGGAAAGCATAAATATTTTTTTGAAAAATTTAAAATTTACCTAAGTGTGTTTATTTCTGTGTATAGTAAACACTATCTAAGTTTAATTTGATTTTATAACGTGTTTAGTTAGTTAATTTAGTCAATTTAGTTTAGGGGTTAAATTTAGGGTCTGGGACGACTTACTAGTAGGTCGTCTGGTGAATATATTTACGGTAGACGACTTACTAGTAAGTCGTCCGGTGAATATATTTATGAGCGACTTACTAAGTAAGTCGCCCGATGTATATTATTCAAAGAAGATTTACTAGTAAGTCGTCCAAACCGGACCGAACCTTTAATTTTACCAATGTACTTTTAAACCTAATCGGATTATTTACCGGACATATATAAGATGAATTTTTTTTATACACTTTTTCGCGAAATTCAGAAAACCCTAACATCGTTTCTCTCAAAGGTGATTTCTAAGGCGATTTCCCTCGATTCTCTCTAATCCATCGTTCTCACCGCCGGTTATCTCTCCGCCGTTATCACCGTTGTTCTCACCACCATTCTCACGGCCGCTTCCTCTATTTCAGATCTGAGAGGAAACCCTAGCGCCGTTTCTCTGTAAACCCTAGCGCCGTTTCTCTGTAAACCCTAGCGTTGCCTCGTTCTCACCGCCGGTTCTCTATGTACCCTAGCGCCGTTTCTCTCAGAGGCGTCTCGTTGAACTCCGCCGCCGGTAAGTTATATCTCTTACTATCGAGTCTCTATCAATTTATGATTTAAGGTGTATCTATAGTCGTTATCACCGTCGTTCTCACCGCGCTTCTTCTTTTCACGTCTATTTCTGCAGATCTATAACCGCTGTGTCGAAGGCGACTATATCTTCTCCGAATTTTCAGGTCGGCTTTAAAATGTTCTACTGGAAGTCTTGGAAGACTTGCCAGACGACTTAATTATAAGTCGTCTAGAAAGTATTCCAGACTTATAATTAAAATGTGTGTTTGAGTGGCTGTCTTTGATTGTTTTGCAGACAAAAAAATGGATATTCTAGAACTCTCCCGGAGGATACATACATCAGGGGAAGAGCCCTCCGCGGCGAAGAGCATTTCGTGGCATACGGGTTGTTCGAAGTTGCATACTTCTTTAAAGAATGCTCTTGATGATGACGAATATAATGAGCTGAAGGAGTCAAAGTAGGGAGTTTTCATCAAGTTCCAAGAGCTGGGATTTGGTTGGGCTTCAAGGCTGGTTCACTACATACTCGCTTTCCAGCTCAACATAAAGAAGAAGTATGAGCTGATGTGTTTCGTTGGTCCATAACCTGTGAGGTTTTCACTGTTAGAGTTTGAAAACCTCACTGGTCTAAACTACGAGTACATCGAGAACCTGGAGAGACCAAACTGTGTTGTTACAAAGGAGTTGACTTCATTATAGGAGATGTTGGGAGTTGATGTCGAAGCTGGGCCATCTACTTAGCAGATAATAAAAGCACTTGAGAGATGCAAAGGGTGGTCTCAGGATGATCGCAAGCGGCTCGGGTACCTTGCCATCTTGACTGGATACATTGAAGGGAGAAAGGACTCAACCCCTACACGGGCTACCGCAAGGCTGATGGAGTTAGAACGGTTTGAGAATTATCCATGGGGGAGAGTCGCGTTTAAGGTGCTGATGGACTCTCTGAAGGGCAAATATATTATGGGTTGTTACACTATTGATGGGTTTGCACAAGCTCTCCAGGTCTGGGTGTACACAGCTCTGCCAGAATTTGGTGCTAATTATGGTAATCCCATACCAAACAGACCGTCTCCACCGATATTGGCTTACATGGGAGAGGGCAAAGGACGCAGATGCTTTAAAGATGCTATCTGCAGACAGGTATGTAAACTTCAATCCAAAAGACTTAGTAGAAGACTTATAATTAAGTCGTCTGGAAAGTCTTCCAGCTAGACGACTTAGTAGAAGACTTATAATTAAGTCGTCTGGAAAGTCTTCTAGCTGGAAGACTTAGTAGAAGACTTATAATTAAGTCGTCTGGAAAGACTAGCCAGAGACGACTTATAAGTCGTCTAGCTTTAATAAAATATTGAAATTTTTGTTTTACCAGAGACGACTTACTGGTAAGTCGTTTACGAAAAGTCAAATATCTGACACAATTCAGCCAAATGCAAAACTAACCCGTTTATCTTAGACGATTAACCAGTAAGTCGTCTAGGGTATTCTCTAGATTTTTTTTAACAAACAAAGATGGACGACTTACAAGTAAGTCGTCCTTTTGACCAGAAGACTTACCCGTAAGTCTTCTACAGCCAGACGACTTATGGGTAAGTCTTCTACGCGAACAAATCTTGAAAAAATTTCAATTTCATACCTTAAACTAGTGAGATGACTTCCTTAGCACACAGAAGTCTTCTCCAACCATCCAGAACCTCAAACGAAAGTAACCCACCAAGAATAGTATGTTTGAATAGCTCTATCAACCATAAAAAAAAATTGAATCAAAAGCTTGAGTTTTTTGGATGAATATGGAGACAAAGTGATAGAGATGTTGTTTTTAGTTCATAACAATTGAGAAAGAGAGAGTGTAAATCGATTTTAGGTGCACTAAGAGCTTCAAATTGGTTGTTCATAGTAGTTGGGTATTGATGTCAGTGGCAATCTTGTAAATACATGAAGATGATTAGGTTGAGAGAATAAAAAACCTATTCTCAAAAAAAAAAAATTAATGGCATTTTCGTAAATAATGTAAACATGTGGAATGAATAGAACAAAAGAAAAAAAATTAGTTTTATGTTTGACTTTTTATTTTGAGTCATATTTGCAAAAAAACAGCAAAAAAGCTTATAGAAAATTTTGTACATGTAGACTGAGCAACTACCGACTGAAGAACATGGTCATCTAGTGACACCACTACTAGTGTTATTGAAGTTGTTAGTACTTAGTATCATTCATTATATAATCATGGCTATAATTATTATTATCATCATTACATTATTTGAAACCAAAATATAAATTGATTGAGTGGTTATAAGATTCTTTTCTATTCGTGGCATTTTGTATGTATGCATATATATATATATATATATATATAATAACAATAAACTAAAACGATATTAGCTTTACATATTGTTAACTATATTGTAAGAAAATCCATGCTACTCGAGAGAATTATCAGAGTGCTACGTTATGTTTATAGACTTATATACCCATAGATGATACAGAAAAATTACAAACCCATATAGTCTCCTCTACCATCTAATGTTGGTACATATGTTATGATTATTGATTAGTATTACATGTTTTGAAAGCCTAATCACTAATCAAGTTAATGTTGTCCAATTTTGATTATGAAGAAGTCCTACTTTACATATCAGCGATATTTGTTTTTTTTAACAATTAGGTATATTTGTTGGTTTTTGTCTTTTTGAAATTTGACCAATTACAATAATTCACTATAGTTCTGTCTTCATCGATCATTACCTCACCTGCTCTAACTAAATAATAAGTAATGTCTAAAACGCCACATACCGTGTACAACAACATAATCTACCTTATGTATATTATTCAATGAGTTAGGTGAAAAAGTTTTATGTAATTAATAGTGAAAGATCATGTTGAAGACAATGTATCCAATCGTTTCTTTATGAAGAATACAAATAAAAAACGAAAGTAATATATGACAAGTTATGATTCTAGTGGTTAACGTATATATGGAGAAATCATAAAGAAGTGTGTAATGCAAAACCGACAATACAATGGTAAAATGATAAATATATTAATAAAACGATAATCAGATGATGACTGCTGATCATATCATAAAATCAGTATATGTGTTGTGGTAAATAAAGAAGTACACTCGTGTGTATTAATGTATACATACATAGTACGTACTCGTATACATAGTTGTGAAATAAGAATGTGCATTTCAGAAACATTATATGAAAAAAAAAAAATCTGAAACATTTGGATTATGTGATCGAGACATTGTCGTAACGTAGTCGAGACGTAAATAACCTACTTTGAATTTTTTCCCACAATTTGCTTACACGCAGCCATGCAACTTTAATTTGTTTTTGATTCAGCCAATCTTGTAATTTATTCTACATATATATGTCCCCAAATGCCAAAAACCTAACTATCAATTATTAAATAAACTGATCTTGCTTTTGATTTGTGATAGGAATTCCGTAATCTTATCAGACTTTATTGTAGCAAATTAGTAAGTAATGTTATAGTAATGATGTCATATCAGTAAGTATTGTATGCTACTTAATCTATTAACATAAAGTTTCATCTAAAATAAGAAGCATGAACAAATAATTTAGCTTCAGACACTTATTAGCAATCATTATCTGTGAATTTAATTCATTTAGCAAATAGAATGTAGACACCTTTCTAACTTGTGAGTGAAGCATGTGTCCTATGCAAAGTTTACACGTTAATCTAATGATTTATTCTTCGTCTTTACTTGTGTTCAAACAAAAAAAAAAAATCTTCGTCTTTACTTTCTATTTCAATATAGTAATCACGTGTATGTCTTCTATAACGAAATTACGCTATGCAACAACACAAAATTATAGTTTACAATTTTATTTAGTTTGAATCAGTTTTCTGACAATGGGTTTGAAGATATATATTACAACCCATTATTATTCTCTTTTCTCAATCAAACAATAGAACTATATATATATGTGAACACGATTTTCTTTTTCTATTTTTCATTTTGGGTGAAATATGGTCCAGGCACATGCATTGGATGTTGATGTAGAACTCGATGGCTTAGTTTATGTATATATTTTTATAAAACTATTACATATATTTTAAAATTTTCTCCTTGATATATATATCCATTCCTGTTGGAAACTGTAACGAGAATACTTTCAAACCAAAAATCAAACTAATCTCTAGAGTTTACCGTCTATCTAAATATGAATATTGCCAATGGCACAGAGCAAGACGCTTTAATGAAACTCTATCTATATAATATATCCAATTCATGATATCATCACTCATCCATAATCACTCATCCATAGAACTCAAATATACTTGATGTTAAATGTAAATACATATTCTTCTGAGTACACAGTGTCTGTCACACAAATAAAAACAACTGTAAACCATAAAGATTCACGGACTGGAAACAAAGAAAGCAAGCAACTTGCACTTTGAAGCTCGACAAAATTTACCATTTGATTGATAATACCACACCGTCACGGGTCACTACCAAACACCCTCGCTTATTGGGATCTATGATTCTTTTATTGCTTTTCCTTCTCTCCTTTAAGAAAAAATATATATATATATATCCACCGTAAATACCACTAATTATTTTTAAAAAGAAAAGAATCCGCAGAGTTGATTTTTTTTTTAATCTGCATAGTTGATTGATAGTAGATGTTTGGGCATTTCATTCTAATTTTGTAAAGTGTGTGTGCACAATTTCCTATTAACAGAGTCAGAAGACAGAACTGACTATCAATATAACTTAAAGTATTGTCATAAAATCATATTTGAGCTAGAGAAGTGATACAAAGTGCTTGGGCATATATATCAATATAAACCAGCCAATTCACGGGTTTAAACGAACTTCTACGCCGAGACAAAAGAGATAAAAACACAATCTTGTACGTTGAATTCTATGTGCTTATGTTTGTATAAAGCTAAAGGTTAAAAGTATAAACCCACTCTCATGCTAGATTCGTTATTTTAAAGAAAAACTATTTTAGGTAAAAAGATGAAAGAACAGAGGTATACATCGTAACACTTATCCAGTATCAAACATTAAAGACCGTATGGGTCCGTATCATTTATTTCTTACATAATCTCAATTATATAATAGGGGGAAAATCTTCAATTATATAATAGCAATAATACAACCCTTGATTATTTGTAAAAACCACCGATTCTTCAGTGAGCGTACTAGCTTGCTAGTATATAAATAGAATCACTAAACCAAACAAAAACGATATCCCAAGAATCAATATTCTTTACACACAATGGGCTCTTCTTCTCCACTAATAAGGAGAAACAGAGCACCGTCCTCTATATTCTCTCTGTTTCTTATCTTCCTCTGTTTAGTAGATTCTTTAAACGCTCAGTCCACGCCGGTTTTTGCCTGCGACGTCGCCGGAAACCCATCTCTCGCCGCTTATGGGTTCTGCAACACCGCTATAAAGATCGAATACCGAGTCGCTGATCTGGTCGCGAGGCTCACGTTGCAAGAAAAGATCGGGGTTTTGACGAGTAAACTTCACGGCGTGACACGGCTTGGGATTCCGACGTATGAATGGTGGTCCGAAGCACTTCACGGCGTTTCTTACGTCGGACCCGGCACGCATTTCTCCAGCCAAGTTCCCGGCGCTACGAGTTTTCCTCAGGTTATACTCACCGCTGCTTCTTTCAACGTATCTCTGTTTCAAGCCATTGGCAAGGTATCACTAAACTTTATCCATTTTCGACTTCTTTTTATTATTATTCTTTGGTCAATATTATTTTTATTTCTAATTTTGGATAATGTAAACATTAGCAGAACCAGAAATATTTATTAATGGGGTCAAAATTTATAAATTAATATTAAAACTAATAATATCAAAAATATTTATTAAATTTATAGGGGTCATGTGACCCCACCAACCTCCTCTCGCTAAGTTACAAATGCAACTAGGCCTCTCGTTCTTCTCTTTCTTTTGATACAAGTTAACACTTTTCAACACGTTCGTTCTCAGACACAATTAGTCGCGGTTAAACCTGATTACACGCACATATGTTTTATGACATTGTTTATTACTTATTTTTTAAGGTTGTCTCGACCGAAGCGAGGGCAATGTACAACGTTGGATTAGCCGGACTAACGTTTTGGTCACCGAATGTAAACATATTCCGAGACCCGAGATGGGGAAGAGGACAAGAGACTCCCGGAGAAGATCCATTGCTTTCCAGCAAGTATGCTACAGGATACGTTAAGGGTCTTCAAGAGACTGATAGCAGCGATGCTAACCGCCTAAAAGTAGCTGCATGCTGCAAACACTACACGGCTTACGACGTTGATAACTGGAAAGGCGTAGAACGTTACAGTTTCGACGCCGTGGTAAAAACTCAAACCCGTTAATCTAATATTGGTTGGGCCAAGGACATTTTCAGTGTTTGTAATACTATTTTTGTGTGTGTTTGTTCGTTGGAGTAGGTGAATCAACAGGATCTGGATGATACATATCAACCACCGTTCAAGAGTTGTGTAGTTGATGGGAATGTGGCGAGTGTTATGTGTTCTTACAATAAAGTTAACGGTAAACCAACATGTGCTGATCCAGATCTCCTCTCTGGTGTTATCCGTGGCGAATGGAAGTTAAACGGGTAATTGTCTGATCCAATCAGAAGGTTCAGACTCTTTTGCATGTCATTTCGAAAGTGGTTGGGTTCTGATTTCAAGTTTTTCATTTTTTGCAAAATAGGTACATTGTTTCGGACTGTGACTCGGTAGATGTGTTGTACAAGAACCAGCACTATACCAAGACTCCAGAGGAAGCTGCAGCTATATCTATCAACGCAGGTTTGGACTTGAACTGTGGTTACTTCTTGGGTGACCATACAGAGGCAGCGGTTAAGGCCGGTTTGGTTAAAGAGGCAGCCATCGACAAAGCAATCTCGAACAACTTCTTGACCCTTATGCGTTTAGGATTCTTCGACGGGGATCCAAAGAAACAGATCTACGGAGGGTTAGGTCCTAAAGACGTTTGCACGTCCGCGAACCAAGAGCTAGCCGCAGAAGCCGCGAGACAAGGCATTGTACTACTGAAAAACACCGGTTCCTTACCGCTTTCTCCTAAAACGATCAAAACGCTAGCCGTGATTGGACCAAACGCGAATGTCACCAAAACAATGATAGGAAACTACGAAGGCACACCGTGTAAGTACACAACACCGCTTCAGGGATTAGCCGGGACGGTACACACAACGTATCTACCAGGCTGCTCCAATGTAGCATGCGCGGTGGCGGATGTAGCTGGCTCCACGAAGCTAGCAGCAGATGCTGACGCGACGGTTCTTGTGATAGGTGCGGATCAGTCTATCGAGGCAGAGAGCCGTGACAGAGTCGATCTGAATCTTCCCGGACAACAACAAGAGCTCGTGACACAAGTGGCTAAAGCAGCGAAGGGACCGGTCTTGCTCGTTATCATGTCCGGTGGAGGTTTCGACATCACGTTCGCTAAGAACGATGCGAAGATCGCTGGAATCTTGTGGGTTGGTTATCCTGGAGAAGCTGGTGGTATCGCCATCGCTGACGTCATCTTCGGCCGTTATAATCCAAGTAAGACTCTGTTTTTTTTTTGTAATTGCAATTTGGTTAAGCTTAAACCGTTGATAACCGGTGAATTATGTTTTAATAGGTGGACGATTGCCGATGACGTGGTATCCACAATCCTACGTGGAGAAAGTTCCAATGACAAATATGAACATGAGACCCGATAAATCAAACGGGTATCCGGGTCGGACGTACCGGTTCTACACCGGAGAGACGGTTTACGCCTTCGGTGATGGACTCAGCTACACCAAGTTCAGCCACAGCTTAGTCAAAGCTCCACGGCTAGTTTTTCTCCGTCTTGAAGAGAATCACGTTTGCCGATCATCGGAGTGTCAATCGCTGGACGCGATCGGACCGCATTGTGATAAGGTTGTCTCCGGTAAGGGTGGAACGGCGTTTGAGGTACATATTAAGGTACAGAACGGCGGAGATAGAGAAGGAATTCACACGGTGTTTCTATTCACGACGCCGCCGGCGGTTCTCGGGTCGCCGAGGAAGCATCTTTTGGGGTTTGAGAAGATTCGTTTGGGGAAGATGGAAGAAGCGGTGGTTAAGTTTAAGGTTGATGTGTGTAAAGATCTGAGCGTTGTTGATGAAGTTGGGAAGAGGAAGATTGGTTTGGGTCAGCACCTTCTTCACGTGGGTGACGTGAAACATTCTTTGAGCATCAGGATCTGATTCCAATAGATTCTAAGTTTTATTTTTGAGTTAAAATGGAAACTCATAAATATGCTTATTGATTAAGCTTATGCAAGTTAAAGAAAAGAAAACGAATAAAAACGTAATTGTGAATCTGTTATTTTTCAATCTTTTCTTAAATAATCTCAAATCAAATTCAGATTTGTGTTTAGTTAGTTTGGATGTTAAATGCAAATTTGCAAATAATTTTGATTTTGAAATATATTTATTTACCTTAAGAATTTTTTTTTTTAAAAAGTTATTTCGATACTTTTTAATCTTTGTCAATAGTTCGTGATAATTTTTTTTTGATAATGTAGTACTAAGATAAGATATATGTCTTGTATAGAGTGAATTTATATGATAAATATTTAAAACATATAGTATTGAGAAATTAAATTTTTATATTTGATCGAATTTATTTTAGGGAAATTCTCTTGAATAGTTTATTTGAGTTTTTGTCACCAAAATAACCTTTTTATTTTTGAAAATTTTAATTTTAATTTTTTTTAAAAAAAAATTAAAATACTATTCCAAAATTCCATCCCTAAAACTCTAAATCCTAAGTCTTAATTAGTTAAACCTTAATAATTATTAGAAAAAAAAACTATTCAGATAATTCTTGATCTTTGTTGTTAGTCCATGATAATAATCTTTTATGATATAATAATAGTATTATCTTAACTTAACCCAAAAAAATCCGGATATATGTTATTCACGGTAATCACACCCGAAATAACCTAACGGAAATCATGAATATAATTACCGGTTATTCGGTCATCTCCGGTTTGATTTGAAAATAGTTTAACCTCTTTAACAGAACAGAGAGTCACGTTTCCTTTTTTGTCTGAAACTGTTAAAAACTCTCCGGGCAAAAAAAACAAAAAGCTAAAAAAGATCGGTAAGGAAGGAAAAGATTTGCGAATATCCTTTTTTTTTTAATGAAAAAGGAGCAGAAGCAGAGAGGACGGTTCTTCGCTTCTCCGAATCTTCAGACGACGGCGAGGAATCGTTTTCAGACATGGCGTATAACAACGGGAACGTGTTTGCTGCGGCTGCGGCGGATCCTTTGCCGGGGAAGAAGACGAAGCTTCAATCGTCCCGGAGTTGGGTTAGCATAGTCGCGACGGGAGAGAGCGAGACGCTCGATGTCGATAAGTATGCTATCATGCACCGTGTTCAGATCCACGCTCGCGATCTCCGGATTCTTGACCCGAATCTGTCTTACCCGTCGACGATTCTTGGCCGAGAGAGAGCCGTTGTGCTCAATTTAGAGGTGAGAATTGTTCGATTTCTGAGTTTTTTTTTGTATGTTTGTTTCAGATTTTGATTTGTGTGTGCGTGTGTGTGCAGCATATCAAGGCGATTATCACTGCCGATGAGGTTAGTTTTCTCTTTGATTCCTTTCTTCTCTGTGACTTAGATTTCTAGGGTTTGAGTGTTTTTGATTTGCTTGGTTAAGTTCATGTTGGAACTTTGAGCAATCACTGAGCTTTGACACAATCTGATTAGGTTACTAGCAATGTTCACGAAATGGCTAGGCATTAGTTAGGCGTTTTATATGAGATTGTTGATTGAAAGGAAAACATTGTTCTGAGAAAATTGCTTTTTTAGGTCTGCCGCCTAGACCAATTTTTAGAACACTGGTTACTATGTTTCAAACATTCACAATTTCATCTATGTTGGCACTATGGATTTTGGCTAAAAGAATTAGGGTTTAGCATTCCCTAAATTGTTTTTTTTTCAATGAAGATGAACCTTATCTCATCTTTGTATTAATAACAGGTTTTGCTTCGGGATCCATCAGATGAAAATGTTATACCCGTTCTGAAGGAGCTAGAAAGACGCTTACCTGTTGGAGACGAAGCACAACATGGTCAAGGAGATGGGAAAGATAGCTCTGCTGCACATAATGACGCTGATGCTGGTGAAGAAGATGGTACTATCATATCCATCCCCCACAGACTCTTTACCTTTTCAAATTACTTGTGATCTTTTTTTTGTTTATTGAAATGTCATTCTTGTTGCAATATAGATTCCCCATTTGAGTTTCGAGCTCTGGAGGTTTTCTTGGAAGCAATCTGTAGCTTCTTAGCTGCAAGGACAACAGAGTTAGAAACAGCTGCTTATCCTGCTTTGGATGAGCTTACCTCAAAAGTAAGTACAATCAACGTTTGTTATCACCAGTGATCCAATTTTCATTTTTACATTGATCTTGTAGATTAGTAGCCGTAACTTGGATAGAGTTCGGAAGTTGAAGAGTGCCATGACTCGGTTGACAGCTCGAGTTCAAAAGGTGAGCTATATTTGCATAGAAAGGCAGTTTTGTAATAGAAAGAAATAACTGAGAAGCTTCGTGGTCTTTTTGTAGGTAAGAGATGAGCTCGAACAGTTGCTGGATGATGACGATGACATGGCGGAACTTTACCTTTCCAGGAAACTCTCGAGTGCTTCCTCTGCGTCTAGTAGTCCAAATTGCTATCTTACTTCTCCAAATATAGGTTCTAAGATTTCGAGAGCAAGTAGAGCGAGTCTCGCCACTGCTCGTGGGGATGAAAATGATGTTGAAGAACTTGAAATGTTGCTCGAGGTTTGGTTCTTACTCCACAAATGTTTTTTTTTTAAATCTTATCTACCTATCTTGGATTCACTTGTGAAGTCTAATGCTTCGATATCTTTCTACAGGCGTACTTCATGCAAATCGACAGCACTTTGAACAGATTGACAACAGTTATGTTCTTTCTTCTTCTTTGTTTCTTTTTTTAATAATTCTTAAAAACTGTTCTTCTCAAACTCTCTTATTTTTTGATGCAGCTACGTGAGTACATCGATGACACAGAGGATTACATTAACATCCAGGTAAATTAATCTTTCTTTTTAAAAATCTGAATTTTCATAATATCCTAATCTAAAAACCTGTAATCATCACCTTTGTTTTTGCAGCTAGACAATCATCGTAATCAGCTGATTCAGGTATGTGAATGTTGAAAGCCGAAGCGTTTCTTTTTTAATCATCTTCTTGAGTTTCTCTTCTTGTTCATCTTCAAAAAAATCCTGCAGCTGGAGCTTGTGTTAAGTTCTGGAACAGTTTGCTCAGCATTTTACTCTCTTGTCGCTGGAATCTTCGGGATGAACATTCCATACACATGGAACGATAACCATGGATACATGTTCAAATATGTATGGAAACTAGATCTTTATTTGCTTGATAAAGAAGTAAAAAAATTTTAAAAAAAATCTCAGGGTTAACCTATATCGGTTGTTATTTGTGCAGGTCGTGATCCTGACGGGAGCAATTTGTGTAATTTTGTTCACGTTCATAATGTCACACGCTCGGTACAAAGGGCTTGTGGGATCTTGATGGTTTAGAGAAAGTTTAAAGAGACTTCTAATTGTAAAGATGTGCTTTATTACTCTACTACACATCGATTCATTACAATTGAAGCATTTTAAACAATGTTTTTTTATACGCCAACAAGGCTTTCGCCACATGTTAGCATCTTGGTTCTTATACCAATGTATACAACTCTTGAGAATCTTGAAGTTAGAGAAATTCAAAATATACATCTAACTTTCAAGAATTAACAGTTTAAGATTATGTTGTTTGGTCTGGTTTAGGTTTCTGTTTTTTCATGAAACAGAACACTACGCTCTCACACAAATTGTGTGTCTAAGTTAAGGGTTCTCTTCTCTTTGAGTTATTGTATGTGAGCAAATCCAAAGCATTTATGTATTGGATTATAGTTTCGTATATTGAGCTTTTACTTACAGAGAGTAAGAGGGTTTAGGCCGGAGTCAGGCCTTTATTTCCTAATAGAATCAAACTCTCTAGAGTCCATCTATTGTAGGATCTTTTTTTTTTTGACATCTGTCCATCTAGGATCTTAATGTTTTGAGACAGTAGTAAGTAAACTTTCCGAAATATAAAAAAAATGTATGAATGCGAAGTAGCGAACCAACTCCCTAAACTCTATACATGAAGTCAGAACCTAAACCTTGTCTAAAAATAATGCAACAAGGCTTTCGTGTTTCCACACACACATTTTCGCCAAGATATTATAATATAAAGTAAGAGAAAGGTATAAAATATTGTGGACGTCAGCAAGTTCGCGTGGAGAGATGAGGACAAGGCTGACGGAATCGTCGACTCAATAATAAAATAGTGAGATTCCCGATTACTTTTCTTTTCTTTTGTACTTTTCCCCTAATATTTAATTAATTATAATTAAAATAACATGATAGATTCTTCCACTCTGCAAGGAACCCATTGGCTGACGTAATAGGAATTGCCTCTTGGGACAACATAAAAATCACATATCTCATTTTTATTTTCTAAAATAGTCTTCTTCAATATGGTGTGGTCCGTTGCTACAATTCTCATCACACCACGAAATTAAAAAAATTGTACCCTAAAATATAAAATAAATTGTCCATCCTTGTCCTCACATCGCATATCAAACATTTTTCCTCCCATCGATCATTTACATGTTCCTTTATGTGTGTATTTTTGTGCTTGTTTTCTTATATATATGTGCACAATTTACAATCAATGTTTTTGATTAAAACATGTCTTCTGTTTGAATAAAGACCTGACCATTTAAGCATATAGATCTAGATGTAAGTACAAGTATAAATTTAAAGATAGATTCGTAATCTTTTTTTTTAGAAGCTTTATGCCACAAGTGCTTTGCATTAGGGGATAGTGGGATCTAATTCAATAATACTAGGTTACATGATGCCAGCTAATTCTATATTTTACTCCATATTTCTGGCATGAGTATATAATAATATTTTTTGTTCTTTGTCTCATTTATTAAAATAATCGACACATAGAATAACAACAAATAATAAAACATCACAAGTTTGTAAAACTCGATCAGCTGATATTTCATCATTAAAATAGTATTCAATTTTGATGACATCATACAAAACTGGTAAGGAATCAGTTTCGACCGGTTAAGACGGTATTCGGTTCTTATCATCAGAAGTGACTTGTCGCAACATCATTCATCACTACCACTCGAATAAACAGAGAACAAGGGGGGCATACAAGACTTTTCGCCTAACAGACGGCGTCGTTTTCGTCGAAAAGCAAATTTAATGCAATTCCCAAAATAGAGCACTGTCGCATCCAATCAGAACCGTTACTATAGACGTAGACAGAGGGCGTTTTGGGTAATTTAAGTGGATCCTCTCTTCCTCGCCGTTTATAAACGAGAAGAACCTGAAGCGTCCACGCTCTCACAAATAACATCTCTCCTCTCTTTCTCTTTAGCAGCCCGATTATATTTCGACACCTGTGTTCACTCTCTTTGTGTCTTCCTCTTCTTCTTCGACGAGGAGATTCTCAGTTTCCGAAGATTTTTTTTTCTTTTCTTTGCTTACGGAATCCATCTCTCTCTGTCTGTCTATCTATCAGATCCATCAGGTTCTTACTTCTCCTCGTATTAAAATTTTGTTTCTTTTTATTACAGATCAATTGAGTAATAAATGATTGCATCAGAATGCATGGCTTGTTTTTGTTCTTTTATTACCTGTTTTGTGTGTTTGAATATCTTCAGCTAGTTTCTATAATTGTCTCATACTCTTTTCGAGGCTTGGTTCTGAACTTGGTTTTGTTCTTTCCACCTCCAAGCTATTAACTTTATAGTGAGTATGATTAAATTGTTTATCTTCTGTTGCAAAATTTTTTATACTTTATTGAATTTTAGATCTTTTTCCAGCCAAATTAAGAACTAGTGTAATGATAAATTCAGAGTCTTTTGGTTATTTCATGGTGGCCTTAGATCTTGTTACTGTCTTTGGATCTTCATTCTATAATAAAAAAGTCCCGAGACATTGTTGTTATCACTTATCAAAAAAAGGTTTTGACTTTGGAGGTTATGATGCAAGTTTATCAGAGTCTAAATGATCTCTCAAACAATTCAGAATTTTTCTTTGTAGTTGTTTGTGTGAAAATAATTAAAAGAATTTTAACTTTTGTACTATTTTCTAAACCAATCTTATCTTATCCTTTCCTCCTTCATTTGTGCTTTTAAGTGATATATGTACACCCTCACGTTTCACTTTTTACCCAAGGCTACAAAATGTTGTAACCGTAAGTCACCTCGGTTGGTGCGTCGTCCTTTTCAAGCACAGTTATAACCAATTATTTGTTTGTACTTAAAATTCTCTTAACTCCCTAAACTGTATTTGTATTTCACTGTTTTTGATTATTAGTCTCATGTCACTGTAGCGTTTACTGTTCTTCTTTGCTAGCTTTTTACTGACTGAGATTCTTTTGTAACTACTGCAGAAAGGTTATTGCTCTAGCTCATTCTTGAAGATGGACAGGGCAGACACATGGGGGTTTGTCAGTGGTGGGAGATGTTTATATCTCAAGTTGCTTTTATAACTGTAGCTTACAAGGTGTTCTTAAGTATTATTGTTCTACGCATATTCTGTTTCCTTCCCGTCTTCTTCATATGGATTTGAACGAGAGTGGCCTTCACTTTTCTCGTGCCAACGGTATTGCAAAGCTTGATAGTTTCGGTGACACTGCTCTCAGCTTGAAATGCCTTGGAAGCAGTGCAGGTAGACTAATGGGGAGCTCTCACCACAACCATAAGCTTTGTTCTGATGTCTCTAACTGTCCTGATGGTGGTTGCGGCTTGGTTCTCGGTTTAGGTCCAACACCGCCCTCGTATTATTACAATATCAGGGTTAATGATAACAACAAAGTCTCAGCTTCTTCTGGGACTTTTCAAGAACTCTCATCAGGAGGTAACTCAATTCTGCAACTCGGTCCTCCTGCTGTGAGTACCGTGGATACTTTCAGCGGCCTTGATTGTTCGTTGCTGACATATACAGAGACTAATAGTTCCCAAACTGATGAGGGTTCTACCTCTGCAAAGCGATCAGGCGGCTATATGTCATCGCTTCTCTTTGCTCCAAGGACGGAAAGCGTTAGAAAACCTTCAAGAATGCAAGAGTGTAGTACAAATATTGGTACTGATCATTCACAGCTGAGCAGTCACCATGAGTCAGAGTTCTCTTTAGGTTCTGCTTTCTCTGAAAGAACGGTATCTGCTACATCTTCTCAGCACAGGACGACCAACCCGAAGAAGTGCAAGTTCATGGGATGCACCAAAGGAGCTAGAGGAGCATCAGGGCTCTGCATTGGCCATGGAGGTGGGCAGAGATGTCAAAAGCCAGGCTGCAACAAAGGTGCTGAGAGCAAAACCACTTTCTGCAAAGCCCACGGTGGAGGAAAGAGATGCCAGCACTTGGGGTGCACAAAGAGCGCTGAAGGGAAAACAGACTTCTGTATATCTCATGGTGGTGGAAGACGCTGTGGGTTCCCTGAGGGATGCGGTAAAGCCGCACGTGGCAAATCAGGGCTTTGCATCAAGCACGGTGGCGGTAAAAGGTGTAGGATTGAAGGGTGTACAAGAAGTGCTGAGGGACAAGCTGGGCTTTGTATCTCCCACGGTGGTGGGAGGCGTTGTCAGTCTCCAGGGTGTACAAAAGGTGCTCAAGGGAGTACAAACTACTGCAAAGCTCATGGCGGTGGGAAACGTTGCATATTTGCGGGATGTACTAAAGGAGCAGAAGGTAGTACTCCGCTGTGTAAAGCTCACGGTGGAGGGAAGCGTTGCATGTTTGATGGTGGTGGGATCTGTCCTAAGAGTGTGCATGGTGGGACGAGCTTCTGTGTAGCTCATGGTGGTGGGAAGAGATGTGTTGTGGCAGGGTGCACAAAGAGCGCTCGTGGAAGGACTGATTGTTGTGTGAAGCATGGTGGTGGGAAACGGTGTAAGTCCATTGGGTGTGAGAAGAGTGCGCAAGGTAGCACCGACTTCTGCAAGGCTCATGGTGGAGGTAAACGGTGCTCGTGGGGAGGAGATTGGAAATGCGAGAAGTTCGCTAGAGGGAAGAGCGGTTTATGCGCTGCGCATAACAGTATGGCTCAAGAGAAAGGTAGAAGCAAGATTGGTTTGATTGGTCCTGGACTTTTCCGTGGCCTTGTCTCTACCTCTTCTCAAACCACTACTACTACTACTACAACTGATCATTCTCAGTCTGGAGTCAGTGCGGTTTCTGATTGCACAGACTCCATTGATCACTCGCACCAAATGCATCATCATCCTGAGAAAAGACAGAAGGTGATGATACCAATGCAGGTTCTTGTGCCTCCTTCGATGAAATCTTTAAGCTTCACTGAGAGACCAGAAACAGAAACAAACAACAGTAGCAACAAGAATGGGAGGAACATCTTTGACTTTATGATTCCGGAGGAGAGAGTTCATGGGGGAGGGCTAATGTCTCTGCTTAATGGCAGCATGAAACAGACACTCCATTGATGGATCTTGAAAGCTTTGCTCATCACCAAAAAGCTAAAGAATCTGTGTGAAGCTTATGCAATATGTATAGTGTACCTTGTCTACTTGGTCCTTTGTATATTCATGGGTCTGTGTTTTTGTATGGTTCTCGTAATGAGTCTTGACTCTACCAATCTAGTCGATGGCTCGAACCCAAGTCTTGATTATTAATTTGGAATGTTGCAATGTAGTATAAAGTGTTTCTCTTATTGCTTTTTGTTACTTAAACCGGAGCTTTTTGTATTGAATTGTAAAATCATTTTCGGTTTATTTCAATTTGACCGGTTTAGTGGAAAGATTTAGAAACTCTCCGTCAAATGGAGCGCGGAACGTTTACCGCCGTTATCGTTTCCGTTAGCTGTATATAAACACAGACGTTAACCACATTCGTTCGTCCTTTCGAATCTGTAACTTTCCCTCTACTCTGGAGCGAGCTCTGCTGTGGAAACAGAGGAGCACTAGTTAGCTACTCGTTTTCTCTAAGGTACGACGTTTTCGATTCCTCTTCTAGTTTCGGAGCTTTAGATCTTTCTCATTCGCGATTCAATCGATTGTTTTTCCTCCGTTGCCGATTCTTCTTCTATACCTTGATTTTGATTTTTACGATCCAATCGTAGTTCTTATTGTCCTTTCGACTTCGATCGTTCGATTTCTGTAAAGATGTGATGAGTTTCGGTGAATTTTCCCCGGGAAAGTGTGCTTAATCTCGTGAATCTTCATCGCCAAATTTGGCGGGAAAATGTTGTTCTTAATTGAATCGATGCTTCATTCACAGAAAGTTTTGATCTTGTGCTTTTGATTCTCCCGATTTGAATGGATTGCGTTTTACATTCTTCAGATTGTTGAACTTTCTCGGAAAGCGTTAGCTGCAGGGAAAAAAACAGAGAACAAGTAAGGATTTTTTTTCTGGTGATTTTGTTGTTAAATTGCAAATCTTGTGGTGATTTTTGAAGGAAAAAAATCTCAACTTTGTAGTTTCTTGTGCTCCAAGAAGTCTCGCATTCTCTAAAACCATAGCGACCTGATGGAGGAAAACGAACCATTTGTCTTGGACGAGGTGGATGACGAGCAGAGTCCCCAAAGCAACCAGACGTGGCCGATGGATATGATCCGGCAGAGACGTTTTCAACACAAAATGTCATCTCTTTTGAGTCCCGTGACTCCTAAGAGGAACTACAGCGTTAGCAATGCCAACTCTCTCCTCAAGAAGTACTCAAAATCTGATCCAGTCCCTCGTAAGCAGCGCTTTCCGGTTTCGTGCTCGGATGAAGGAGTCTTGATGGATGGTGTTCTGGTCACATCAGCCTCTGAAAAGAAAGTTTCGGATTCGCCTTCTAGATTGAGCTCTCTTGGACGATCTCCACGTTCTTCACTCGTCCGGAGTCAACATAAGAAAAGCAGCCCTAGGAGCCTATCAGGAGGAAACCAGGTACACTCTTTGTTCTGTATTGTCTCCATTACTTGTAAAGATTATTAAAAATGTTGGTTTATATTCAAACATTGTTTCTGGACGTTAGTGATATGATGTCTTTTAAGAGTGTTACGAACTTGAAAGGGTCTTTTGCTGTTGAACATCGGTTACAAGTACTTAAGTCTTAGTGTCTTACTTACTCCCGAGAAGCAAAGATTTTGTATTTTACCAGAACTAGGTTCATGTTTAGGCGTTGATGTGTTTGCCTTGTGATTTTGCAGGAGGATACCACTCGGTCTCAGACTTCTTCAGGTGAGAAAGTGAAGATGTTGGCAGATAGTCCTTGCACAAAACTAGAGACACCAAAGGTTTGGCATCATTACACTTTTTTCTTTATCATGTCTCTCAAGAGTCTTAAAAGTTAAAACTGTATTCATTTGCTTTAACTTGTTGTGTTCTCACAGGCTGTTAATCCATCAAAACTGAACGCCACTGCTGAACCATTCACCTTCACACCGAGACCTTCACAAGGACTAGCTTCTCCCCTCCCAGTCCGGCAACTTCCATTTGATCATGGTCCACGCATTCAATGGGCTGTAAGTTAATCTCAACCCAATTTTCTGAAATTTAGAAACGTAAACAGAGACAACAATTGACGCTTTTAAGTGATATCATCATGCAGACTCCGCCTCCGCACCAGCAGCTTCGTCTTAGCCATTTGTACCTGCCTCCGAGCTACCCTTATCCGAGATCATTACAAGTTCCTGACCTCTATCCCCCACATTACCCATTCAGGTCTCCAGGACCCATTGGCTTCCAAATGCGCCATGGCTTCAACCAGTCTCCAGCTAGAAACGACCCGCGTATCATCTCACCACTTCCCACAACACCCCTCACTACAAACACCAGCAAGCCACCTGTTCAGACTCCTATATCTACTATCCCTACATCCAATCTCAGTACCAGTAATACCACCCAAGACTCTTCACTCTCTGTTGATGGAGGACTTGAAACAGTGACCCAAAAACAAGAGTTGTCGTCACCTTCTGCTGATCCCAAACCAGACGTTTCACCTTCTGCTGGACTTGGACTTGAAACTGTGACGACAGAGAAAGACTGGTCGCCTTCTGATGATGGACTCCCAGGATTCACACAAGCTCAAACTGATTTTATGAAATCACATGACAGAGTTCTCCCGGATAATGCTTTTGAGCATTACATATACAGAAAGAGACTGCCAGTGTTCACTCAGCTTTGCTTGGATGACAAAGAAGGGCGTGATGACACCACCCAGTAGCCCCATACTGCCTTCCAATCTTGGCCACTTCTTCGCCTATGAGCATGGTTTTCGCTTCCTCAATCTAAACCGCAGGTAACATTCTGTTCATATGAACTCCTTTCATATCCATTAGAATTTTCAGAATTTTATAAAAGAACTAAAGATCATTTTGCTTACAAATCAAAACAAGTCCATAGAATATATACAGATATAGTATACACTCTTTTCTAAACAAATGCATCTTCTACTGTTTTATCCCATAGATGAATCCAAATCAGACCCAATTAAACCCTGAGTGTTGGTTTGGTTCTATGTGACTCGAGCACAACTACTTAGAAAGCCATATGATGATCTATTAAGATTAACATTTTTCACTGAAGTTATTCGTTTTATAGTTATGAAATTGTTATCCCAGAAACAACAAAACCATGAACTTCTCCATAGCCAAACTATATATCTCATCACCCTCTTTTAACTTAAAATATTTCCTTTCCAGTTATTATTGCTTTTTGTTATTTATTTATGTGCGCAAGGTGCTTGCATCATGCATGAGTCAGTGCTTGTTAAGCAAGCACCCATTAAAATAAAATAGGAAAAATATAAAATAGACGTAGAAAGACAATGTTGCTTGGCTCAGCAACACAAGACAACTACTAAACCCAATCAAAGATCTACATAGAGAGAGAGGAGAGGCTATAACTTGGAGAAAAAGGCTCTCGATTGCCAAACTCTTATAGATAATTAACAGAACACCAATCCTACTACCCAAAACCGGATCAGGTTTAGGCCACACGTATATCAAATGTAGAGGCCACACTTAGAAAAATTATGTACTTTTACAGAATTTGCTTATAATATTTTTTCCAGGCCTTTTTGTTGTCTTTAAAAACTTAGCACTGACTCATCAGAAAAAGAATTTTATTAGTAAGTGCTCAAAAGAAAAGTCAGTTTGGTCTCTATAACTTTTTAAACACACTATTAGCCTTTCCCCATGATTATTTGCCAACATGAGGGGCTTATTTTTTAAGTCTCATTTGCATGCATCCAGTGGTAACATAATCATTACATTTCCTATACAAAAAAGTTATAGTGTTTTGGATCTTGTTAGTCAAAACTCTAATCCGTTTCTACCAATAAATATATATATTTAAGTTAAATATATATTTGAATATTGTTCAAAGGATGCGAAGTAGAAGTAGGCTTCAAATATCCGAGGCTAGTAGATGTGGTTCTCCTCCTAACCTTAGGTATATTAGGCAAAAAGACGAGATTTATTTAAATTTAAATTTTTGGGAAACTTAGAGTTATGATTAAATTTAGGGTTATGATTAATTTGAGAATAAATCTAAACTATATACCATGTTTATTTATTTATTATCTAAATTGGAAAAAAAATTCAAGAATTAATATGGAGAATTATTAACTCAAATCAGTGCAAATATACATACATATTGGGTTCATCACTTTTTTTATATATCAATTTATATAGCTTAAAACAGACCGACGAATGTATTTTGGATCATATATTACAAATTACTTTCTTTGTAATTTTTTTTACAGATACTATTTTGCGAGTTTCTCCCATATATAAGCAAACATAGCCAATTCCGTATTAAAAAAGAAATATTGAATTAGAAAAATAAAATAAAATACAACAAGACTTGGAGCTTCTTCCATTTTTTTATTTGCTTCTGCTTGCGAGTTATTTTCATTGCAATATTTTTTGCACAGATACTTTTTGCTAATGTCTCTTATATATAAAAAATCATAACCAATTTACTATTAAAAGATGTATTGAATTAGAAAAATAAAATAAAACACAACAAGACTATAGCTTCTTCCTTAGTTTTTGCTTCTTGCTTGCAGATTAGGGATTGCTAATCTTACAACATATAACTTGTAAGAATGATGTCATTCTCCTTTTTTCATTTTTTTGGTACAGAGATTTTAGAAATAATTTCCCACTAAACCTTTTCCTTTTGGGTGCTTCTGACTTTATTACGGTAAGCTTACTTCGTCAAGATCATCTAAAGACAAAAACACTTCATCCAAACATGAGAGTTCTGTCCCATCATCATTCTCCTCCTCGCTACAATTTTGTTCATACACTCTGCATATCACCCACTTGCTATAATCCTGCACACAAAGATCCATGCCACGCCTAGGTCAATTTCTAATTATTCAACATTTCGACCAATTTTTTTCTTCTTCTTTAGGTTCTAAAACGTCAAGTTTAAGTTAGGTTTAATAACTTTAGGCTTATGAAACAGAAAGGGCACTTACGGGTTTATGACTAGAGCTAGTAGAACCACGGCTTGATCTCTTAGAAGTTCGACTAGAAGAAGAAGAAGAATCTGGGAGGGAATATTCTTGCATGATCCAGTTAGTTTGAGAATCTTCAAGATAGAAAGTTAAGTACTTTTTGATGCCCACTTTCTTGTGTGTGGAGCTTGTGAAGATTGGCTCGTCTATTCCCATTGATCCCCAATATCCATTGCTTGTCACTCTTTCTTGCACCTTTCTACTATAGAAGTACCATTGCCTCCCTTCTCCCAAAGCTTTCCCTATAATTTATAGGTAACAAACTCGTCACCAGTACTATATGATCTTGAAGCACTATTTAGTGTAAGATAAAATGTCAAAATAGTAAATTATGTGTATGTGTTTGTATATATTTCTACGTATGTGTGTGTTTGTGTAATATTTGTAAATGATGTGTATCATGAGATCGAATGATTGATATCGGCGCACATGTATGGACTATGAAGAAAGCAATATCAATGATGGTTCATTAATTAATAGATTCCTTCCAAGAGAATAAAAAGGAAATTTATTAGGTAGAGATATCAGATATGTATTATTAGTATCTGTGTGTATGGTAAGATTTGGAAACAAGAACGATCCTTAAAAAGAGCAATCCAACAAAAGTATACTTCTAAAAAACAAAGACAGATTGGTTACTTCAGTTGGTGACAACAATCAATCTTGCCTTTTCAAAAAAAAAAAAACAATCAATTTTTGTCCACGCACAGAATCATACACAAAATATATTATCAAGCTATACATATGAAGATATATACATGATACACACTCACATGCATGCGTATCAATAGAATCAATTATGAACATATTGCATGATACGTAACATATATGAAGAGAGAGTGTATATACCGGGAAGGTCCCAAGGATCGTAAGGGTAAAGATCGAGGTCGGGGATGACGTCAGGATGACAAGGCAAGAGTGAAGCTTTGCGGTGGAGGAAGTGGACGACGAGCTCTTCGTCCGTCGGAAAAAACCTGAACCCCGGTGGTAGATTCATTAATTTGATAAACTATATATTGATCTCACTACTAATTCACATGTACATAAAGATATATGTGGTTGCGTGTGTGTGTAGAAGAAGATTGAATATGGAGAGAAGATGATGTGGAACCGGAGGAAGTGTGTGAAGCAAATTGAGGTATATATAGGAGATATTAGAAGAAGATCAGGGAGAAGGTGGAATTAAGAAGTCGTATACTTATTTTTTATATAGCATCTTTAATTCACTTGCACACCATACATTATATTAACACCTTTAGTTTATTCTTTTGAAATACGTAATTAAAAAGAATTGATAAAGAACAAAAGCAAAAGAGAATGATGGTACGCAGTAAAGATAGAAGCGAGTAAGTGCAATGGAACTAAATAAGAGATGAGTAATCGATGTCAAAGGGGGCATTTGAAAGCTTATTTTCTGAGAAGTCGTCGGCATTAGGTAGTTAAGTGGATATTACAATAATTTTGGCTGCTGTGTTTTAAAATCTTTTTTTTTTTCCTTTTTGTTAAAGGCTTTTTCATTATACTTTTGCTTCCTTTTTTTAGGAACTTCGTCTTGCCATAGTTAATAAGAGTGTTATGGATGATGAGCTAAAGGATTATTGAATTCGAGTATTACTGTTATGCTATACAGTTATAACTTTCAAGCAACACGTTAACAAAATGTGGTTGTAGATTTTGTTTTGATTTTTTTCGTTGATATGCTCTCAACTAACTACACTACACATATATACATATAAAAAGTTACAAACAGAAAATAACAATTCTACAACGCAGCAGAGCCTTGTGAGATCGGATTGAACAAAAGATTTAAACATTAATTAATGAATATTTTAGTAACTAAGAAGAAGAAGAAAAAAGAGAGAAAGAGGAGGACGTAAACGAGATGTATGCAGGATTGGATACCTCCACGCAAAAGGGTATCTTCTTTCTCCTTCGCCACTAAGAAGAAGATTCTTATCCACTTCTTCTTATTTCTGTCTCTACATTTTTATAATGGTTTTATGTTGAACTATATTCATTCTGAAAAACTATACAATCAAGTTAAATTGACTTAATTTAAAAAACAGCCTTGCTATGTACTTACTTCACCTCCAAATTATGGTTGAGTATATGGTTTTCGTGGGGCTTCTACCATCTCCGAAAATACTTTGGCATGTAAGCATAACACTTAAAAAACAAACTCCACGTCATATTCTACTAAGGACTGCTCTTTATATTTGTTTGAATACTTTGATGTCACACGGTTCATCTCGTATGTTAAGTTCTACATAATATAATAAGAAACAATCAGAGCGAGCCGGATCTAAGATTTTGAGGACTTGAAACATTTTTAAAAAATTTTAGTAAATTTTTTTTTTCAAAATATGAAGACCAATTTTTATGTAAAAAAACTCCTAAATTTTTTGAGGTCAAATGCCTATATTTCATTTGTCTACGCTCTGGAAACAATGCACTTAATTTTTTTTTGTCAAAAACACTTAATTTTTCAATTTCGAAAACACCAACTAGAAAAAGTCAATCATACTGTTCACTGTTTAGAGACATTATTTAATAGTTCGATTTCTAATTTATTAATGTAGCTCAAAGTTTACGCCAAAGACAAAATTAGCTACAAGCCAAAATAGTAGCTATACTGTTTTTATTTTGTGCGAACTTGCTATACCGTTTCATCTATACTATTAAAATAAAAATCATGACTTAATTCATGTGTAACTTTTTATTTGGATCATCCTTTCAAAAATTGTTATAATAATATTTTGTATAAATCTATAAATTACTTTAATTATTCTAAAACAAACAAATCAAATAGATATTCCTATATTATCTCCAAATTTGTATCAGAATAAAATCTTTTCATATCTTTTTTTTTACAAAATAAAAATATATTTTATTTTTCATTAAACCTTTTAAATATTTAAAAAATTTCATAATTATTTTTGAAAACGTATATTTCATTTTTCACTTTTTTATATTTAGTTAATTTCGTATTTATTTAAAATAAACATATTTTATTTTGACTAAAAAAAACTTTTTAAATATCTAATTAACTTTTTTATTATAACTAAGCTAATGTACAATTTTATTAAATTTGCGATATTAATTTAACATAATACTTTTTAATTAAATTTTGATCATTAACTAATAATATTTTCAATTTAAAATTTTGTACATGATTTAAAATATGCTATCACTAAAATTTAAAACAAATAAATTAAATTATTATATTAGAACTATAAAATTGTTGTGTTTTAAAATATTATATTAAACAATTAGTAATATAGTAATATTACAATTAATCATATACATAAATAATTATGTCTGTAAAATAAAATAATTACTTATCCAAGACAACTCTACGGATCAAGATCAAGTTAATCCAAAAAGAAATTGGGAGGATGTTCGAGGTAGCCGGCATTTTAACTGGACTAAAACCCACCGAACCGATTCAAAAATACCCGAACCGAACCGAAAATTTACAAGTACCTATTGGGTCCAAAAATTTCTACCCGAATGGACTGGACCAAAAGAACCGACCAATAGACCGACAAAAAGACCCGACCAATAGACCCCAATAGACCGATTCAAACCCGACTTTAAAACTTTAAAATATCTTTTATTAACAATCTTTGTCATTATTTTGTAACATTTCTAAGTAACATGAAGTTTGAAATGTAAAATATAGAATTAAAATGTTCTATTTTAACTATTAATAGTTTATTTTAAGTTATTTTGTAAAATTTTAGATATACATGATAAATTTTGACTAAATTTGATGGAATTTGAATAATTTATTTCCTTTTTATATCCTAAATACCCGAACCCGACCCGAACCCGACCCGGACCCGACCCGAATCCGAAAATTATGGGTATTATTACGAACCGAATTCGACCCGACAAGACCGACCGAACCGACCGAAAAATTATGGGTACCTAAATGGGTCTAAATTTCCAGGACCGGGACCCGACCGACAAAACCCGACCAACTCGACCAAGACCGGATGCCCAGGCCTAGTTCGAGGTATCGAAGAGTGAGGATGACACTTCATGCTGAGATCATGCATTCGCAAATAATCCACGTGGAGAACATGAAATGGGTTTGGTCGTCGACCATAGGATCATAGGCCCCACATGTCTCCCTTCCTTTGCCTTCCTTTTGAGTTTTTGTACCTTTGTATGTACCCAATCCCCTCCGATTATTACACTCTCCAAAATTTATTTTGTATGTATGAATTTAATATATTTTCGGTTTTTATATAGTTATTAACTTGTTGACAAAATTTTTTTATAGTTATTAACTAATTATACTCCCTCAAGTATATTTAATATATTTCGTTTTTTATATAGTTATTAACTTATTTATTTATACTTATTAGAATTTAATATATTTTCGGTTTTTATACTTTTCGGAGTATATAATATAGTACAAGTATTGATTTTTTCATACAAACAAGTATGTTCTAAGACAACCTTTTTCTCAAACTAACGCTTACATTTAATGAACATACAGTACATATGAACTTTGGGCTGACTAAAAAAAAAGAACTTTGGATATTTTGTAATACAAATCATTATTTAAGTTTTAAAGTATATAAAATGTTTAAGTATGTATGAAGAAAACTTTAAAATTTATCCCTCATATGCAGTCTCCCTCAAGTAGTAATCAGTGGCTTTTGTTATAAAATGGAGATCCACACAAACTCAAAGACTGCCCAAAGATCGAGAGTTCAACTGATTTCTATTCTTTGGACCCACTTCTCTCTTAAATAATTGATACTCTACTGTTATTTTGCTCAGAAAAATTGACTCGTTATTATAGTTATTATTGCTTTACAATGTTATTAATTTAAAAACTTACTAAGCAATTCATCAGATGAATTAAAAAAGAAGAGAACATAGCAGTAGGGAGGCAGCCCCAATGAATAAGAGTGTGTGTGTAGGTGCTCTCCTCAACTTTGCTTCAGATTTCTCTAAGGTTTTTAAAAATTGTAATAAAAATGTAGTCTTAGTATTATGATATTATAAAAGGCAGAATAGTCATTGAGGGTTTGGACTTTGGGATGATCTATTGCTTACGCTTACGCACGCACATGCTCACGCCACACGCGTGATCAGGAGATCTTTGTCTGCTTTAGTTTGTGAGTCGTTTACATATTGGGCCACTTTTGGTCTTTTGGTAACAGTGTAGGCCACTTTCAACTTGTGGCATACTTTGTTATGTGTTCACACTTGTTGTTTGTCCAAAATAACCTTACCGAGAGGAAGTTGATATTGGTTTTCGGTTTGTGGTTACAAATATGAGTGTATAAAGCGTCCGGTTTAGGAAGTCCTGTCCACATTAATTAGTTGGTTTCTTGACTGTTGTGTTGATTGATAGCCACAGGATTGAAAAAGCAGAAACTGAATCGAGGGTTGGGATTCAAAACAGAAACATAGTACATGATGACAAAGACGTGTCTACTCTGTCTTTAATGGTGCAGTGATAGGTTAAGGTTGTAGAGGAAAACGACGTGAGCTTCTTAAAGAGGGGATTCGGCGACGAGAGAGCTTGTTTTGGGCTCTGCATTCTTGGTGGTGATGCTCTGTTTTCCTCTTGCCAATTTTTTTGGTTTCTGAAAAAAGGTCATATCTTTAACGTTGTTTTGATTGTTTTTTGCAGGATTTGATCATGGCAGAACATTGTATGGTGATATGCGGTGATTGGGTTTGTGGACCAGGAGGCAAGTGGGATTTCGTTGTCGAGAAACAGCAGATGGCAAGATTGGTGCAGGTTTTCGACGGGATTGGTCTGATTGAACTTCAAGAGCGTGTCTTGCGTGAGTTCAAACTGGACGGTAGGGTTTACGATGCTTCTTTGACGTACTGGCCTCCTACGAGTACGGAACTCGTAACTGGGATTACAACCCCACCAGTGTTGCTAACCAACGACGGAGCCATTGGGTTTTTCCTGCAGCACTTAAGAGTGCGAGGAGCTGTAAACTTGTGCGTGCGATTTGTTAAAAGCAAGGCTGTCGTTGAGGACGAGTACATTGACGACTCTGGGATGGGTTTTGTGACTCCGGGTGCTGACATTAGAAAGAGGGTGTCTAGTGCACCACCGCCTGTCCTTCGTAAAGGCAACCACAGTGGTGGTACTGGGTTGCATCGGAAGATGTTCTCCACCGGAGAACATAAAGTGTCAAAGCGACGTTGTGGAATTGGAGAGAAGACGGATGCTCGTACGGTGAACCTAGATGACGAGGATTTTTGGCGTGAGGCAGAGAAGGTAGAGGAGAAGCTAGATGGAGCTGGTAGTGTTGGCGATGAGTTTGCTGAAGGAGCTGATAGCCAAGCAACAGATGATGATACTTTGGAGGAGATTGATGAGCTCGATATCCGGCCACGAGGATATGACAAAGATTTTTGGAGTCCTTTGCTCAGTGGGGACTATGCTGGTTCGGACGCAGTGAAAGTCATTTACAATGAGGATGAAATTGTGGATGGGATGCTCAAGAAAACTGATCCACGTTACTTCCCGAACACAAACAATGGCTCTGTTGAATCTGGTGGTGGTTCGAGTGGAGGTTTCCATGAAAAGGAGGAAGGCATCGGTAGCAGGCAGTGGGTTCATGGTGGTGTGGATGGCAAACCTCCTTCTGGTACACGTAAACTTGAAGATGTAGATGACGAGGAGTTCGATATTCCGCCGTTGTTTGACGACACGACTTATGAGACTTGCGAAATACCAGACATGGATTCGGCTGAAGATGATGGGCAGATATACGTTGGGAAGGTTTATGCCAACAAGGAGGATTGCCAAATCTCTTTAGCTATCTATGCTATTAAGAAACAATTTAGGTTCAAGCAAACGACAACAAAAATTGGATCTTTTGTCGTGCAATGCCCAGACCTTCAATGTGATTGGAGGGTGACAGCCCGTGAGATTAAGGGTACGGGGTATTATGAGATAAGGAAAGCTGATCTGAACCACACTTGTCCCATTGATTTCCGGATGGGATATAAAAGCAGAGCAACTTCTAAGGTGATAGCTTCTGTGTACAAGAGCAAATTCGGCGCTCCAGGGAAGGGGCCAGTACCAAGGGAATTGCAGAGACTGTTGTTAGAGGATCTAAATGTTTCTGCGTCTTACATGAAGTGCTATCGCGCAAAGGAAAAAGCTGTGTTGAATATATTTGGGTCCGATGAAGAGTCCTACCTGAAGCTGCCTGAGTATCTCCACATGTTGAAGCTTGCTAATCCTGGCACTGTGGCTGATATTGAAACAGAAACTGATGATGATGGAGATGAGCGCTTCTTGTATTTATTTTTAGCTTTTGGGGCTTCAATTGCGGGGTTTAGAAAGCTCCGTCTAGTGCTTGTGATTGATGGAACGCACCTCGGAGGGAAATACAAAGGAGTTTTGTTAACAGCTAGTGGACAAGATGCTAATTTCCAGATTTTTCCACTAGCATATGCTGTTGTAGACTGTGAAGACGAGGATGCTTGGACTTGGTTCTTGCAGAAGGTGGAGCGAATTTTGGGGGACTCTCCTAGGCTTGCTATTATATCGGACAGGGCAACTTGTATTGCTACGGCAGTGAAACGTGTTTATCCTAGAGCTCATCATGGTTACTGCATTGTTCATTTGGCTAGGAATGTGAACTCGAGGTACTCAAGCAAAGGGTTAGCAAAGACTGTTGTGAGGTGCGCCACTGCGTACAGACCGAGTTCATACAAAGAGCAGTATGCCAAAATCCGAGCAACAAGCAGTGACTGCAGACAGTATCTAGGAAGGATTGGAGTAGCTCACTGGACAAGGGCTAATTTCCCAGCTGATAGGTACAATATAATGACCAGCAATATAGCGGAACAACTAAACAAAGCTCTGGTCGAAGGGAGGACATCACCTATCATGGAGCTAGTGATCTTCATTCAGAGAATGATGACTCGTTGGTTCAGGGCTAGGAGAGCAAAAGCAGAAAAACATAGAGGGCTTGTGAGCATTGAGGTGGACAAGGAGATAACGAAGAACATGGCTCATGTTAGTGGAAGCAAGATCAACTCGTCTACTGATTGGAGGTGTGAGATAATTAACAAATTCGGAAGGTCGGACCGTGTTCTACTAGATGACAAGCAGTGCAGCTGCAAATATTTTGATAAGATCAAAATACCATGCGGGCACGCCCTTATGGCAGCTAACCATCTAGGAGTTCCTTATGATACATTGGTGGGTCATTGGTACAAGACGACGACGTGGAGGGAAACGTACACTGGCATCATATCCCCACATGGTGATCCACGTGATGTTGAAATACCAGAAGATGTGAAGAAGCTGGTGCTGATGCCTCCAACAACTAAGAGACTTGCTGGGAGGCGTCGTAAGAACAGAATTCCTTCAACGGGTGAATTCCCAGTAAGTCTTCGAGTCCCTTTAAATTTGTTGATTTTATGTGTACGGCTGTATGCCAATCCACAGATTGTATAAACAGGTTTATTGGATGCAGGTTGGCAGGAAGAAGAAGGAGAATCCAAACCGATGCACGAGGTGCCGTGAGGTGGGCCATAACCGCGCGAGGTGCACTGCTCCCATTTAGGTGTCAGTGAAGACGAAGGGGAACCTTTTTTTTTGCTCGGTGGAGTATGTTATGTTGAATTAACTTTCAAACATTTCGGAGAGGTTTTTGATTTTAACAGAACTCTTTGATGAGTTTGTTGTGTTGAAATTGATTTCAAACAATTCGGAGAGGTTTTTGATTTTTACAGAACTCGTTGAGGAGTTTGTTGTGTAAGTGAGGAGTATGTTGAGACAAAACTGATCAACCCACCAGTCTGCCACTAGTCATTGCTCCTCCTAAGATGAAGGAATGTGATGCAGAACCGGCGGTTGTAACTGGAGGAACAGCCAGCAGAGGAACATCCATTGGTGTTGTCGACATTGGTGTCAACAATGTTGCTTACTTTTTTCAGGTTGCTCTGCCCGGTGTCAGCAAAGATTACGGTATTGTGTTACCCATCTAACTGTTTCCAAAGTTCTCATCGTGTCTAAATGATTTAACACATTAACTAGTTTGGTGTCTTTGTGCAGGGGAATTCAGCTGTGAGATTTTTTTACCTCCTTTATATGGAGTAAGAAATCTCTTTCTTACTTCATCACAAGGTTTTTACTCTCTCTCTCAAGAATCCTTTCTCTCTCTTTAAGAACAATGTCTTCAAGATCCTCAAAGAGAAACTCTTCTTCCCATTCATCCTCGGATGACTCTCCTGCTCATGTAACGGTAAAGCAGGAGGAGTCGGTCGAGGAGGAAAAGAGGAATGCGTATTACCGAGCCCTTGTAGGTTCGCCTCTACTGCCAGAGATCCCTGTTCAAGAGGCCTCGAGGCAGCCCGGTGCTCCTTTGCGCCGAGCTCGGTTTCAGAATAATGTCCTACGCCCCTGTGAGATCCAGGAACTTGGACTCCAAACGATCCGCCTCAGAGAAAGTACTTGTGGTTGAACTCAACCTCAAAGTCAGCAAAACGCTCAATGGTACCATTGGTATGCTTGTCCAGAGCCAACCACCAGTTATGTGCATCTCCTCCAAGAAGTGCACTGCTATGTCCTTCTGGTAATCCTCGTGACATCGCTGGACTTGAAGTTTCGAACCAGCCTTGTTCTCCACTCATCCGCCTCCATAGGATCAACACTTCCAGCAAAGTGTTTGGTCCCCAACTTGGAGATGTGCTCCAGCACCTTTATACCATACCTGGCCTGGTAGGTGGGTCAATCTCAATCACCTCAGCCACACGGCCAGCACCAATATCAGCCACTCCAAAGAGCAAACAGAGAGATTAGCCTGTCCCACGATGAGTTCACCAATGGCGGAAAGCCCGAGTCAAGGATGCAATCTGAGCTCCCATGATCTGCATGGCCTCTAACAAGCCCCTCATGGTCGGCTCAATCACTTCCTCAGTACCAGTGGCCCGAGCATTGCCTGTACCAACATTCTGGCCACTACCAGCACCAACATTAGATGAACCAGTATCCTCATCATGGACCTGTTCCCTGAGCACGCACATTAGTCTCAATAACCCCAATAGGAAGAGTTGGACCCACTGGAAGTCCGGTTGCATTGTCCACCTGCTCCACCTGAGCCGGTAACACTGTGGTCGGAATGGTTCCAGCTGGTAACACTGAGGTTCGATCAGCACCATCCTGTCCCACTGCTCCAGACACTCCAGCCGCCTCCTTTCCTTTCCGAGATTTAGACTTCCTTGTACCCTTAGGGTTCAGACAACACAAACAAAAGGTTAGTTCACAACTGATCACACAAACCTCAAGACAATCCTAAGTTAAACAATACAAGTATTCACATAGAACCCATCTATCTCACCATAACATAAGATTAGAACAACAGAGGCCTAATATAAGATTAGCACAACATTTCTACGCTAGTTTGAAATAAAACCATCCCAGAGCTCCAATGACAGCGACAGCAACAACTATGTTATTTAAGGGATCGCGGACATGGGGCGTAGCTTGTTTGTCAAGCAGGTCGGTGTTCATGATGGTGTACGCGTCAAGCTTGGCATCCAACTCTTTCGAAATGTTTAGCAGTTTGAACTCAAGTTCTTGTTTGAACTTGGCAAGACGATTTTCCTGGCCAGCTAACTGATCCATCACACCCTTGGATAGTGTCTGGACATCGTGGACTAGATCGAGACGCTTGGCGTCGACCAACATAGTCTCGTCCAGCAAGGCTTCGTCCTCCCATTTAAACAAATGGTTCTCCGATTCCCTCTGTGAAGGATTTTAGTAATTAGTGGATCAATAAGTGGTGAATAAGGTTCATTTCGCCGCCATACCTGGGAAGCGACGACGCAGCGGTAGAATCTCCGATAGGGATTTTCGTTTGTTTTCGAGACGAAAGTCTTTAGGTTTTTTCCGCACCAGCATCTGGTGGGGACACCGTCGCGGTTCGCGTATCGAGATGAGGAAGATGAAGAAGAACTCATGCTTAGCTGTCGAAGAACCCTAATCTGAATGGAATTGGTAAAGTTCAGGGTCGGCTCATGGTCTAGAACGTTTATATAGAGAAGGTAGAGACCCGACAATTCCAATTGTGAACCGTAACCGGTTCCTCTGCCGGTTAAGCGAAATTGCTGGTTTAATTTAAAAAAGATTGCCTTTTGTGGACGTGGATGTTTCTTTGCGTACACTCGTAACTACGAGTTATTCATCTAAGAAGCTTACAAACTTGGTGGTTGATTTTATAAGGTTGAAGTTTGTGGACATCGATGTGTGTTGGCGTACAGATATAACAACGAACATGTTGAAAGCACATAGTTTCGACTGTAACCATAAAAGACAGAGTGAAGAGAGTGGTGGTTGATCCTGAATCCACAGCAAACAACATAAATACAAAAGTGCACGGATCTTATATAGCATACTAATAGAGTTTCATCCTAATATATATTACAAGGCCACAAAGTGAATTGTGGATGCAAAACCAAAACGGAGTCTGAGTACAAAGAGATTAACTAGAAATCCATATCTGCAAGTTTCATGCTAGACCGAGATGGAGAAAAATGGTTTGGCTTAACATAACAGCCAAACATAACACCGATAGATACCGTAGACCTAATTGAGTTTGAAAAACGAATTACACAAACGCTAGGAGTTCCTACTAGGGACTGGCTTCAGAGTAGTAAGTAGGCATCACCATAGTCTTGTAGAGATCGAGAACGTACTGTTTGCGAAAGGTGTCAACGAGACTGTCTGTGATGCCAGACATGTGTGGTTCAGGATCACCGTGTGCATGCATCTCCATGAATTTCACGCTGACTGGTCCACAGTCCCCTGTCCTTTCATTGACGTATATGTCCCCGGGCCTAATCCAGGTGAAGGGCTCCAGTCTGCGGAATTGAGTCTGTTCGAACATAGCAACTTTCTTGACAAGATAAGGAAGCGCCTTCAGAACTGGGTTCATGCACGTGTCAACTCTTCGGGGCTGGCAGTGGGTCGAGTATCTCAACAAGGCCCATGTCGAGGTTGATGGCAAGACCTACCCAATGTTTGTTGTTCCATATCATTGGTGTGTATACTGTGGTGACGTCTTCCATTCATTTTTTCCCTGGCTCGAGCACAATGTTAGTGATTTGTCTGTCCCAAGCAAAGGTTTCTTTCTTTTTAGTCCTGCTGAAGCTTGGGTAGATTTGTTGAATGCTAGATGTGAGATATGGAGGAGCGAAGCAGAATTTCTGGCTTCTGCATAGAGCTTCATGCCTCGTCTGTAACATATGGATGAGCATGCACATATGCTGCATTACAAAAACAGGAAATATGGGTTTAAGAGAGTGTTATATACTGTCCCATCCATAGAATAAGATTAGTAAATGCTTACATATGTTTTAGTCCACTCCTGAGGCACTGCTAGGTCAAGTAGGAAGTTGTTGGAGAAAGCGAAGTTGCACGGTGTGATATGAAACCTGACAATAAAATCAAATTTAGATGAGTGTCGGAGGTGAAGGATGTAAGGTTAAGTGAACTTACGCATCTCTAAATTTGGATATTTTCTCCTCGAACAGATCCCATTGAATCTGAGGCAGAGGACAGATTAACGCTGGTGCTGGGATCGTAGAGCATTTAAGAAGTTCTTTCGCTACGTCGTTCTCCTCTATGGATGGTACGTGAGCGCAAGCTCTCCTTGGAGGAGAGCCGTCACTAAGCTCAACGACGTCCCTGTCGTGCTGTGGTTGGTCCTGCATCCAGATAGTAACGTACATCACACTCAAGCACAACATCAAACACGCAGTGGGCAAAGATTACTCACTAACCTGTTCTATATGAGCAAGAGATGTGGAGACAGTCGGCTTAGACGTCACGGTTGCTGCAAATGCATTCACGGTTGCTGCGTGAAGCTCAAACCCGGAGTGACTGTCCGAACTCTTGTTAGGAGAATGTCCAGGGGTGAAAGGGATGGGGGAGACTGGGAATAGGACAGCCCTACAGGCAGATGGCTTTGGTGATGTGTCGAATCTAGGCTGTGAGGGTGTGATAGGTACACCACGGAAGAGCAAGTCTGCGAAAAGAGGGTTTCTGGGTTCGATAGCTGGAGAGTCCTGTACATTAAGTGGAGCTGCGCTTGTATCATACAAAGCAATGCCTGTTCCAGGAGACGCCTGATCAGTCGAGGAGTTTGGGGGTTGCAGTAGTGCGGTGGCTTGCTCAGATTTGTGTACGGGACTTTCGTGGTCGGCCACCAATTCCTGTACGGGCTACGTGGGCGTACACTGTTTTTGTGCGTAGTGCTGCCATTGATATTGGCTGATCAGGGGGGAGTTTAATGGGAGATCATCAACCTCCATTGAGCTATGATGAGCGCGAACCTTGTCTTTTGCAGACTCGTACAGAGTTGGATCTACGTGACCTTTCGTAGCTTCGTCAATCTGTATAGAACAAGAATATAAGTAGAAGTAGTGGATTAAGTAACGAGTTCTTAAGTAACTCTGTGTAAGGGGAGCTGTGATTGCTCGCGAAAGATGAACTCACTGAGATACTAGCAGACTGTGGAACAGGGACTTCCGAGTGAGTCTCAAGCTGTAGCGCAGAAAAAAAAGCAAACGAGGTTAGATGTGAGAGGCAGGATGTCTTTAAAAAAAAGTGGATATCACTTAATTTCCAACGCATTGGTACTCACATTAGGTGGGGTTTTGGGGGGATCCGTCTGACAACCTTTGTCTGATCGTATGCAGGTCTTGGAAGAAGCGAGAGAGGTGTGGAATGATGAACGCCTATGGAGGGCACGCGCTTCCTTCGAACCAGCAATTTACGCAGTCCCTTATACTCTTGAAGAAGATCAGAGTATTTAGATGATAGATCGCTAAGTATTGCTAGAAGCTCCTCGTGTTGACGGTTTGGAGCAGAAGATCTCGTGAAGTATGCACTGATGCGTCGCTGCTTACGTGCGGACGAAGCTTGCTTGCTGGTATGACGGAGTTTCGAACTTCTGCTGTGTGGTTTTCGTGAACGTGTGTTGGGTTTTGATATAACAGGAATCTCGAGATCGCTTGGGAAGGAGATGAAAGGTTCTGAAGCATCACCACCCGGCCACATCCCCTTGGTGAATGGCTGGCGATCAGCAATCCGTTGCTCCATGTAAGATACCCGATCATCATCACAGACATCAGGCCAGATCCCCCACGCAGGCTCGGGTTTGCTCTCCACGGGAATCAGCGCTGTGACATCAATCTATTACAGAATAAAAGAAGTAAGGTGGTGTTAAAATGGTTGATGAAAATAGTCGGATAACGTTTAGTGGTTGTAAAACTCACATTATGATCGGTTTCCACTCCGTGGATGTCAAGCGTCGCAATTGACGGGTACACGGGTAAGTGGTCTACTTCTAGATCCATGATTGTCCGCGTCTCGTACGGGGCTTGGATGGTCGAAAGCAACTTGGGGATAGCAGTGAAGGCCAGCAACTGTAACGCGAGTGGAAACCCCTTAAATCTGTAAGACTCCTGCTTCAGCAGATCGACAAGTATTTGCTTGGGGTCGACATCCGGGCGTTTAGCAGACTGGTGAGGTTTCATGCAAGTAATAGTCTTGAGGAATGATTCTCTACCCCAAGGATGCGCGAAGAAGATGTCGAGGTCTTTGACGAGCTTAACGAATCTAAACGTGGGCCGTGGCTTCTGTTCGTGAGCAATAAGAACCCCATCCACAATTATTATAAGCGCCAATCGAACCTTCCTCCAGCTTGACATGTTCCCGTCAGTCTCCAGCTGCCTGCTTAATTCCTCTATAGTAATGTATCTCTTCTTCCCTATGAGCCGAACCCAATCGGAGTCTTTCAGGGGGTCAAGCTTCTTAAGCTTCGCCTCGGGGTTGTATCCAGGGGGGAATGCTCCGCATGGCAGACCGGTGATTGTACCGAACTCTTGAAGACCGAAGCGAAGTGGGTTGCCGGCAAATGCAGTCCATAGTGTATGCTTGTCGACACATATGAGTTGTCTGGTCAGTAAGGAGTGTATCAACTTGCATGAAACAGGGCATTGGCGCGCTGGAAGATCGAACAACTTCCCGAAGCAAGGCGATTTGATAATCTCAAACTCTTTAGTACCTCGGAGAACATGGCGGATGAAAGCGAGGTAGTCTGGTTTAGAATAGATGTTGAGTCGGTTACAGGGGTATCGGTCGGTCGCAAAAAACCTCTGCGGAAGACGCTTGTCTGGTTTCTCCCTCACTGGTATAGCTAAAAATGTAAGAAAATCTCGTTAAAGGGTGATTTGAGCATGGCGGAACAGAAGCACAAAACAGATCTAGAAATCTGAAAAGGTTTTGGAAAGCGAGATAGAGTAAAATCGAAAGTTTTTTGTGATGAGAACCAGTACCTTTCATGGCGGATGTAGAAGATTGGAAGAAAGCGAGATAGAACACCGTTCGTCGAGAGAGAGTTTAGGTGAGAATGAGAAAATGGGAAACTGAATAGTCCAATTAGGGTTTGAAAGGGGTAGATCTGTGCTGTCTCGTTTGGGGTCCATTGGATTTCGAATTTTAAAAATGGTTATATCGGTTTGGGATTGATCGGTTTAGTGGTTTGACATAAATAACATGGTTCGGTCTCAGCTTGGTATAGAGGAGGGTAGAGTGGTATTTCCAGCAAAGGAAAGTATGTTACAAGTAGTATGTTACTAAAAGTGTAAATGAAAAGTGAGAAAGTAGCCTAGATTGTAAAAAATTCTTAGTTTGTCCTCGTTAACTATCAATCTGTATATATTTTCATTTCATTAGACTATAGACACTATAGTCATTTATGTTATAGTATCAATTCACTGTTTGCATTTATTATATTAAAATATTAAACATCTCGAAAACTAGAAGTGAGTAACTAGTGATCCGAATAACGAAGAGTATATCAAACATAAAATGAATATAAATTATATTCATTTGGACTATCGTGGACAGATTGACTACTTTTATAAAGTAGTTTACTGTTCTATTGAGCCAAAAAGACTTGATTTTACTAGATTGATGTACAAAACAATGCAGTAATTATACTATTGGATTGCTTAAGAAAACAAAGTAACCGAAATTAAAAAAAATGATCTTTTCCAATAGTAATAGACTAAGATCTCATAAATAAATGGGGTCATATAAGTTTAGTGGTAATGGTTCGTCTAAGATCACATGCCAGATACAAATTAATCAGATTTAATTAGACACATAAAACAAAATAACATTTTTGGAGTAAAAACCACCAATAAGATTGATGAACGTATGAAGAATCATATTATCATTCTAACAGTGTTTTTGTTATAAAGTAATTTGTTTAATATTAACTAGATTTGAGCTCAAAGTTGGTTGTTTAAAACCACCAACTTTTAAAAGCTGTTGAGCTCAAATATTACAAAAGTAATTAGATTTGTAAAATAGAAATTGCAAAGATAAGACTCAAACACAAGCAAAAAAACAAAAAACTAACTAGGATCTAAACAAATATGACAAATAAAAAGGTGTACTAATTGTCTTCAATTAACAGGGACTACGTGGTGTTAATGATGGACAAGTGTGATACCTGTACTAACCAACAAAAGAAAACAACAGAAACAATGAATCAAATCGAATTAAACTTTCCGATATTAATAATAAAGAAAGCCTTTATCTAATCAAGCTTTGAATTAATGGATGAGGGGATAAGAGATTGGATATAGTTTTGGCTAATTGTTGTGTGCAGTAGACGTAACCATCAGACACATGGTAGTTAGGATACATGTGAAAATTATTCGACACACTATAAAAAAAAGAAGCAAATTTTCAGTTTCATATCACACATCATATCCAACACATTAAAAAAAATTAGTGAAGGAGTCCTATGAATTTGATTCGAAATTTTAAATAAACAAGGTTTGAATTTTATTACTATTGTTTAATCTCATCAAGTATCCAAAGGATTTGACGTACTCCCCCTCCTGGTAAGACCAAATTATTACATCAAACAATAATCATTTCTAAATCCAAGTTTATCACACTAATCTTCAATGAGATGGAGATTAAGAAACAATAAGGATATAACATGAGACAGGATTATTATCTGCTAAACTCCAAGATATAGTTTTTACTCCAAAAAGAAAAGATAAATGCGGTAAAAACGAGATATAATATATGTGAAAAGAAAAGTAACCACCATAAACTGATGACTGTATAATAAGACAGATTCCACAAGCAAAGCTGCTATCATATGATAATTGAAACTGATGTCTAAAAAATTCAACACGGCTCCTAGTGCAAAGTCCTGAGAAGTTGGTGTCCCATTAATAATCACTTCCAGCTTCTAGGAAGTTAACAACAGTTAAAAAAAGTTATGCTTTTTAGTAATGAGGTAATACAGTAACACGTGCAGTTGAAATTTCAAGTCTTCGATGTCAAATCATGATGAGAATAGATTTTGACAGTTTTAGAAAGATGCTACATCCCAATTCGAATCCAAAACGTGTGTGTAAGTGTGATTTTCTTTCTTTTTATATCTAAGATAAGGTTACTTCAGATACTATAACAATAACCCTAATAAAGTAACAAAGATAAAAAACAGCAAGACAAATTTACCTTTAAGGGTTTAACTGTTTCGACTTTCTGTCCAATTTTTTTCCTTATTTCTGAAAGTAAATAAATAAACTATGCAGTAACTTTACATCTGGCGGTTTTAGCGGCACACTGCTTAGCTAATTGCTACCACACAATAGATATGATAGCCGCCTTTATATGGGCCTTTGCGGATTAAATATTGGCCGACGAGAGAAATACCCATGTGCCTTATATGGGCTCAGAAATTAAACATACATTATATGGGGCCTTAGTTAAACTTAACCACTATGGAATATTAACGTTTTCTTCATTCAGTTAATCCCAACATTTCAAGTCATTTTTCTAAGCAATCTATCTCTATTTCTCATCTTTGTAAATCAATGTGTAATGCTTGACTTCTTGAGACACCTTTCGACATACTTAACTAATGAGATTTAACGAAGCATTTATCATAATATCATGTATTCCAAAAACGAGTTGTAATTTACAAGCAGCAGGAAGCATATAACATTCACTTCTTCTGTAGATACGGTTAGTAAAGGAAAACAAAAATCATTAAACTTTCTCATGATTTACAAGGTGAAAGGGTTTGGAGGAGGCTGAACGATAGGAAGTTTCGACATGGTTACATTTCCAGTAAGCACATTATGCGCAATCGTATCCTCCAATGGTATAGGATCAACCCTCACTACGTTCTCTGGTATAACCTTGTCACCATCAACCTTAGCAAGAACCTCAAAATGCATTCTCATTGTTTTGGGTTTCGTTCTCCACTCTGGAAAGTCCCAGCCTTCAAGATCACTTTCCCTCAGCTTCCTCTCTACACCAAAACCAATCTTCATAAACGTTTGAGCAACAACATCTGCTTTCAACACCTTAAAAGAACCTTCCTCCTGAGCTTTGGGACCTAAAACAGAGGTCAACAGCTTCTCAAAGCCGAGTAAGTTAGCGTTGGAGCCGTTGACTGAAGTGATTGGCCACATGGTTGTGAACTCCCTTGGCGTGAGGACAGTACTAGTAACTCCGTCAACTGTTGAGACACTACTACTTTTGTCTTTAGACATGGAAGATAGCTCCACAAGTCCAGGCGCAAGGCGCTTAAGCTTGAGTTTGCTCTCAGGAGAGTGTGAGGTTGATGCGAGAGAAGTAGGACCAACAATTCGGAGCGAGAGAAGTGGAGTTTCTTGATCACTCGATGAAGCACCACGTCGAAGCTGTTCAGCTAAAGAGAGAAGACCGGAGGCAAACTCACTAGAGCTTTGGTTCAACGGAAGTGACAAATCAATAGGGTGACGCAGACTAACTGATCTAGCTCCTTTGACAGTCACAACAGCACCATCTCCTAATATCACTTTCTTCAAAATACCAGCATCCACATCATACTACACATTTACGACAAAAAAAACAATCAATTAAAAAAAATCTCATCTCCAATGCTCAAAACATATAAACTCATGGTGTCAATTCGGTTAATTCAGATTTTTGGATTTTTGGTATTATTTGGGTTTTATTAGGTTTTGGGTCAGATTCGGTTCCCAGAAAAAAATCTCAAAATATATAAAATATTCAAAAATCTAATCTAAAACTATTAAACTTCCTAAACTAACTAAAAATTATTCAAACTAACAACTAAATCAAACTACAAAAATCTTTAAAATATTTTAAAATAAATAAATTACTTTTTTTTCGAATAAATAAATATTTTCGAATATTAATTCAGATTTGGTTTGGTTCGGTTCGAGTTAAGTCCGGTTCTGGTTAGATTTTTTTTGGTTCTGGTTAAGGTTCGGACTTTTGGGTTTAGGGTAGAAAAACCCAGGCCTAATATAAACCATAGCTGAATCTTTTTACTTACAGGCAGAGAAAGACGCATGTCGTTTGCGTCTTGGATCCAAAGTTCCATGGGGCCAGCAAGCTGAAACGGAGCTAAAACAGGCGAAACATCACCAGACTTCTTCTTCTTGTTCCTCACAGCAACCAACCCATTCTCATCCACGGCTCCATCGGGTCGCTCCACTTGGAAAATAGGGAGATCAACGTACTCCCACCGGTTCACATCTTCGAGAAGCTTGATGGGAAGAATCTTGTTATCAATCTCAAGATCGAACTCATATGAAACAGCATGTCCAACCAATGCATCCCTCACATCGAACCCAGAGATCTTCACTTCTTCTGATTGGAACCCAAGTCCCTTCACAATTGCTTCCTTCAAATCCTAACAAAACGTGTATACCAAAAAGAGATCAACTTTCCTATTCTGAGAGACTAAAAAAGACAAACTTTTGATGAATTTTGTTAGGGTTTTGAGCTCAATTGACCGTTTTGAGCTCAATTGATCATCAGAATCACAAAAAGGTTACGACTTTCAGAAGATTAATCACAAACCCATAAACCTAGAACAGTAAGAGATGATAAAAGCTTCTTACGGAGATGGCTTTAGGGTAATGATGATTAGCTTCAGGAGACGAAACCAAAGCTCTTGACGATGGGAACGTTGTGAACAGAATCAGAAACAGAGCTCCGACACAAACCAATGATCCGCGACCCATCATGGATTGTAAGAAAAAAAGATATCAGAACTTCGAGATTATATAACTACGAGACCAATGCAAAATTAGAAGGACTTGGATCTTCTTTTTATTTTTCTGGTTAATTTCGAATGAGAAGGATGTGGATGGTTCTGGAGACCTTTTAAAATGGCGTGTTCTCGAGGGAGGGGATGATGACGTGTACGTAAGTAGCCAATAAGAATGAACAGAGTGATGTGGCGCGAGATTAGAAGACGTGTGACGTGGAAACGGTTACTCTAACGACGTCGTTTGAAGAAGCTCGGATTGGAAAAAGAGAATATGGCTTCGCCCGGGTTCGAACCGGAGACCTTCAGTGTGTTAGACTGACGTGATAACCAACTACACCACGAAACCTTTGCTTGTTCTTCTCATAGTCGTACAAAAAATCAATCAAACAAGTAGAAGTTAGATAATCGCTGGGTAAGTTGAACAAAACATAACATAACATAACAAAGGAACAAATGGTACTGGTACTATACAACTTGAAGGTAATTGTTATGTTTAAGTACATGTCTTTGTACAATAAAGTAGAGAAAAGAGATGAATAAACCCATACACAGATTGATTCTTAGTACACGTTGTTAGTTCTTTCTTGTTGTTTGTCTCATGCTTCCTCGAGAAGAGGTGCAACAGCTGATTCTCTGGTCACAGCATCAGGCTCTGAGTCTTCGTTATAACGATCCACACTGTTTAGGAAGATCCCTGTAGAGTCACAAACGCAGTCAAATCATTACTTTTCCATATACTAAAACTACAAAAGAATTGCCGGTGTGGTGAAGAAACCGCACCTATGAACCAAATTGCAGCAGCTGGAAAGAGAACGAATGTAAGAACAAGAGCAGTCACTCTCCAATTGTGCACGTAGTCCTGTATGTGAGGCACAAATAAGAATAACGTAGTGATAGCTCAAACCAAGGTTTGTGGATACAGCTGCTGAGAAACTAAACCTGAAGAACTCCAACGAGTGGTGAGGAAGGAACATCTCCAAAGATATGGATAGAGACAGTAGACATGGCCATTGCAAGTGGTCTCAAACTTGGTTTGACACAATGGAGAACTATGAAATTCACAGGACCCTTGAACATGATGAAATAAACTAAAAAGAGCTGGCTTTTATAAGATATGGCAGAATCAAGTATTTGAATAATGGAAACCGAGAGTACCTGTGTGGCAAAGACGAGAAGTTCACCAACAGCAAAAAGAGCTAGAAATGCATACATGCTCTTGAAACAGAAGGCAACAAAGCAGAACAACCCTCCTATAAAGGTTGAAACTGATAGAAGCTGCAAAAATACAGAAGTAAATTACTGGTTCAGTACAAGTTGTGTAAATTTATTTAGATTAGTTTCTCTTGTAAGTTTGACGATTTTTACCTTGAAAGCATTTGAGATTGTAGCATCCATGAAATCTAAGACCACTCCTCCAGACAGTGTGCCAACGATTCCACAGATAACTGTAATCCCTCCAAATATCATATCAGCGTTTTCCTGCAAAGCAAACGGATAAAGACATCATCAAGCCATAAATACTTTTCCACACATGGAAACCAAAACCTTCTTGTGAGTTATTACCATCTTGTATATGTTATAACCAGCCTTTGGACCCCAATACGAATATGCGCCTAAGACGAAGTTGTAAGCAATATACCCTGAATAAAAAGAAAGGTAAACAATAATCATACATCGACAAAAATGATTTAAAATTGTGGAACATACAAGAAGAGAGAAAGGGTTACCGAGAATGTTTGTAACATAAACCTTATCTACCAAAAGTAGTTTCAAATCTTTCAAGACAGCTGAGAACCCATAAACAGTTGGCAAAACGTTTATGTTATCTGTCCGGTTTTTTCCTTTATCATCCGGAGCGAAACCTAAAGGTACCAAACAAGAAGATTCACTCATAAGAAATAGTTCAAGTCTATCAGCAGCATAGTTTGTGTATTTTGCAACTTCGAAGACGCACCTTTCAAGTGCAAGGGTTTGATAACAAAACCTAGAACAGCAAAAGGAAGCATAAGTATTGCTTCTCCCCAAAATGCAGCACGCCAAGGAAGAACACTCCCCACCTACACGAAAACGGAAAGAATGCAATTGAGGTCACTGGCAACAATGTTTAGTCAGAATATCGTGACACAGAAAAATAACTCACCAGTCCACCATATACATAGCCAAGAGCATAGCCTGTCGGAATACACATGTAGAACATAGCAAGCCACGCAGATTTCTGGTTAAAACAAAAAAACAAAAGCTAGTTGCCAAAGATCCTTTTTCTGTACTAGAACAATGGATAGTGAACATATACATTCCAGAAGTAACTACCTGAGCTTGAGGGGCATTATCGTCGATAAAGGGGGCAGCAAGGCTTACAAATGATGCCTCACCAACACCAACAAACCTGAATTAGGTGACAAATATAAGTAGGATAGGGAAAATTATATGATTTTGAAAATAATAATAGGGATAGGAAAGAGACATAATTGAAAAGTAAATGGAAACAACACTCACATTCGACAGAAAGTGATGGACCAGAAATCAAAGGATAAACCACAGCCAATCACAGCCAGAGTCCAGATGGATAACCCAATTCCAATAAGTCTAAACGGGTTAACACTGCAACACAAAGCTTAAAGATGATGAAATGTATATTCGAAGTCAATAACAAAATGAAGCCTCTTTACTCAGAACTTTAAGGAAACCAGTAGTACACACCTCTTGGCTACAGAAGCAAAGATAGGAGAGGCGACAAGAAGCCCAACCATGAAAGCAGATGACAAAACTCCATCTTGAAAATTGCTCAAGTTGAAATCCCCCCTGTGTAGGATAACCATGGGCATTAGACAAAAGAGAGTTCCCATGTTTTCACATAATAATCTACATTCTTGATGTATAGGGTAGGATGGTCAGCTCGATCTTTAAACTAAAACTCGATAGAAGAGTCACGCTATTCTTACTGTATTCCACTGCCAGCTGAACATGTACCACTGGAGGTGCAAGCACCACGACTCCCATTCACACCATTACTCGCTATAGCTCCACGATCAATATAATTGATCAAGTTGACTACACAAAACACAAAGAGAAGCCTGCAAGATAAACACAAAAATGAGACTAAAACAAAGATACGTAAATAAAAACACTCATCAATCAAACATCTTTACTGCTTTTAGCAATTATATTTAAAAAAAAAAAAGAAGTTTATCAAGCAACAACAACAAGTGCAATCAGTCCTCATATCGGCTGGTATCTGCTAATTCCAGAAAACTAAACCTGACCCAGAGTTAAGAAGAAAGTAGACTGCTTTCAATCAAAAAGATGATGATCGATCCTTAAAATGTAGAGAACACTTCCCTTAAATAGAACTAATCAGCAGATTGCAATCGAAAACAAAAAAGTTTCCTACTTCATTGATACCATGAAGTCAAAGCTTCTGCCTTTCGCACCAAATTGTATGTTGTTGACCTAAGAAACATATACAAATGAAGAAACGAAGTAAGAGAAGATTACTTTTTAGGAGAGAACCATGAAGGCTCTGCGATCTTGTCATCTGAATCCCTCTCCATAGTTGTTGTTCTAGGGTTTCGTCCCCGATCAACTCCTCCGTCTGCAACATCCATGTGGGAGGAGAGGGAGGAAGCTCCAAAGATGCGAATTTTGGATATTCCAGGACGAGGGTATTCTTGTAATACTTTAATTCAAAGGCAAGATAACCAAGTCGGTCTTCTCAAGTTCCGTTTGTTGTTTGTTTACCTTCTTATCTACTTAGTTTTTTAATTTAATTTAATTATTTCTCTTTTAAGTTGTAATAAAATTCGAGCATCTCTCTCACATTCTGAAATTTTCTTTGTTTGAATAATAATTCATTTAATCAGGAAGAAAACAATGAAAATCTGAATCGTGGTGGTGGGTTATTTGCTCATGTACCTAATAAGGTTTAGTTGAATTTTTGAGCTGTTATATGCTCATGTGCATTTGGAAACTAAACACATGAGAATTGTAATAGCTCGACCCATTTAACCATAGAACCTATGTCAGTACTCTCCTTTGCTCAAACGTTATCTCATTTCAAGACGTCCTTCTTCATCTTAACCAAAACATCTCCCATTCACACCACCAAGCCATCAAAGTGGAAACTATTAACCATGTTTTGGACCTATGATAATGCTCAATACCAGAGTTCTTAATATATAAACTAGTTGTTGTGTTAGAGATTTCAGCTTCAACATACAACATACAAACTAAACCTTAAGTTCTCGGTGAATCTGATAAACTAAAGAACATGATTAGATAAGCATCAAAAGCTGTCATCTTTACTCAAAATATGCAACAACATGAACTATAAGAAAGATCTGAAGAAATTTTTACTCAAATCCTATGATTCTCTTTAAACCAGGAAACAACCCAGAAAACGAAGGCATGGAAGACGAAGAAGGCTCGATGGTTTCGTCAGAAACCAAACACTCTTCTTCCACCATTTCCTTGACAGATCTAACAGACAAAGGTTGAAAATCAACACCCCATTCATCCACAAACTCTTTAACCATAACCACTTTCTCCTCTTCTCCAATCTTCCTCCACTTAACTCTCATCTCTTCTTCTTTCAAACCCATATGCCGACAGAACTCTCCCCACAGAATCTCACCGCTCTTCTTCATCGCTTCTCTTCTCTGTTCAGACACCGTGTTGGCTTTCCCGATTTCTCTGGCCAGATCCTTCGCCAGCTCTGAATCGCTCATAGTTTTCTTCTTCTTCTTGGCCTTCCTCGTCCTCCTGTTGCTGCTGATGATGTCATCGTCTTCATCCTCTCTCCTTATACACTGAATCCTGGTTACGGGTCGGGTCGACAGACAGCGAGACTCGAGATTCCGATTAAAGGAAGTGTTTTGGGGAAGAAGATGAAGTAACCTCAGCGACATCTCTCTCTGCTCTCCTCTCTTCTATCTCTCTTTTGACCTTTATCCTATAAAAATGAATCCTTTTATGACACAGAATAGGTTAATGTTTTTGTCTTAAGCCAAAGGTGGAACCTTTCAGATAGCTGAGAGCCTTGATGACGCACCGCAACACAAACACGCTCCAAGTAACTTACACATGAAGTCAGATAACCCAAATTTAGAACTCTATAACATAGAAACATCACAGATGCACAACACAAGTTAATTGTTTGTTAAGGTGGTGCGTATCTTGAAAAAGGAACAAATAATCATCAAAAATGAATCAATTTTTACAGTGAAAAAGGTGAATCCTTTCAGACAAATTTTGACTTTCCATGCCAAGCAAGTCTCTCAGTGTCTTCACTCTGTTTTTGAGTAACTGAGAATGAGTTCAGCTAAGATATCAACCCATGTGTCTGGAACACCAGGTAGGCACCAATGCATACAGTCTTGTCCCCATATGGCAACCGCGTCCTGTTTCCCTAACCAGATAGCAGGATGAGCATCTGCTCTGTATTCGCTTAGATGTGTCAGATCAAGTAGCTTGATCTCTGTGGTTCGCAACTCGTTCTTGATGATTCCGTTAATCATTCTTGCTTCTTTGTTCACTCCATTGTTCCTGGGATCAAACCACAAGTCAAGCTGTCTAGGTCTTAGCATCAAAATCTACGAGGAGTAAGCAAGATTGAGAAAAACAGGACTTCCTCAATAAAAACTAGTTAGCGTAGTACCTGGTCTTTGGCGAGTGGTTTATCGAGCAAACAACTACCATTCTGGTTCCAATCACCGCCAGAGAAATGCCTTGGTGATTGCAAGCGCCAGAACTTAAGGGTCTTTGCCGGGACTTGTCGTTGGATATAAGAAACCATATGTTGAACAACTACTTCAAACCCTTGCAATATATCAAGAGGAGGATGTATCGGCTTTCCCTTTTGATAGAAGACAAGAGGTGTCTCTTTAGGAAACTTATCGTAACCCCACCTACAACCCAAATACTTTGAGTTGCTTAATGCTTTTTTCACAAAGTTGTAAGAAAGAATATAAGTATTTACCAATGGCCAGAGTTAAAAATGAGAACATCGTAGAAGCTAGTGACATTGATCCACTCATCAGCAGGAACATCAACATCCACTCGATAACTTCCTTTAACTCCTTCTCCATCAGCTTCTTCTCCAGAAGGTCTCGGCTGCGACCTTTATCATATCAGTTTAGAGCAACATAAGGCTGGACAATCCAAACATATACAAAATACACATTCTCATTCTACTTTAAAAGTCTCAACTCTGACATAAAACAGGTTAATGAAATGTACATTGTAGATTCACTCAACTACAAAACCACCTAACAAGCTTATAACTTTAGTGAAGAGTAAAGAGATGTTACTTGTATTTAGCGAGAAGAACGGCTCTGTGATAAGCCACCGTGACATTGAACTTAGGGAAGTAACCTCCACGCCAAGCTTTCTTCTTTCTCCACTTGACAGCACTCGGATCAGCCACTCTCAGCACACACAGCAACGAAACCACGAAATTCTCGTTCAGAGAATCCCCGACGAGCCCGATGTTCCTGTTCCTCATCATCCCTAGAAACCGGGTCGGGTCGATTCGGCTCAGCCCGCACCCATCGGGCACCCATCTCCACGAATTGATGGCATCCATGTTTTCCCGCTTGTTCCGTAAGCAGTTCCAGGCGTTTCTGTGGAACGGGCAAGTCTCGTCGTACAAGGGCTTCGGGGGTTTCGGATCGAGGACCCATCGGCCGGAGAAGAGATCGCACGGCGGAGGAGAGACGAGGTTTGGGGTGGTGGTGGGACGGTGGAGAAGGATGGTGGAGTAGAAGAGGAGTAGGAGGAGAGAAATGAGTAAGAGACGTGGAGATCGGAGCTTGGACGGCATCGTCGTGTAGGTTCGTCTGGATCCGAACTCCATCGAGATCACACGGAGAAGACGAAGGAGAAGAGTGTTCACTTGCGATCTCAAGATTAAACCGGTCCCCTTTTAAAATTCTATTTCGGTTCCGGTTTGGTTTGGTTCGGTTTTTGGTATAGATTGATTTTTTTAATCAGAAGCTTAATTAGTTAAATTGAAAAAGAGAAGATATTTTGAAAAGGGAAACTGAAATTAAATGGATAGTGAAGTGGATAATAAGAGTAATGGATGGTTGAAAATAGGATGTGAAATACAAGTTTGGTTGCTGCTATAGAGTTGTTTGTTTTGGCTTGGCTTGGTTCGTGTACATAGTCATAAGAAGCGGACCCAGCTGGTTTGAATCCGTGGTTTACGATTTTTCTTCTCCCAAATTTTTTATAATTATTTTTTTCCACAATTAAATTAAATGATAATTGCAGGTGAGATAAGTGGAATTAGTAGAATAATAATCAATCATCCACTAATCCATTCCTCCTCCTTTTCCTACTTCATTCCCATCTCCTCTCTTCACCCTCCTTTGGTTCATCTCCACCAATCTCATGTAAGTCAACATATATGCGTATATTGCATGATCAATTGTGTGAAAGTCGCTTACTTTTCTCTGTACATTTGTATAGATAATCTTCTGCATTGTCTTCAATTCTAAGTGGGTTTTGGGCGTTAGATTTAGCTTATTTCTTGGTTTCGCCACAAGATCTCATCGGCTTCTGAATCGAGTTAAAAAAGCTCGTTTTTGAAACGTTGTATATCTTTTCCCTTTGTGTTGATTCATTTTTTGATTTTTTTTTTCTGTACAAAGTTATTGATTCTTCTAACCTTTAGGTCTTGGATTTGGATTTTGTCTGAAAAGGACGAGACTTTAGTTTTACAGAAGTGTGCTTGCTTGTTACAGAATCATGTCCTTTTTTGTTGTTTCTACGCCTATGTATCTGAGATTAATGTTTGGATCAGTTTGCAGAGATGGAGGCCGGTGCTGGAATTGGGTTGTACCCGCTTCACCGCTGCAAAACCATCTACCTAGTGAGTGCTGTTTATCTATTTTGAGCGGAAGTATCTACGTTTTCTGAAAAAGAAAAAGTATATAATGCTAGCTTCTATCTAACAGGATTTGGGGGAATGGTATTGACTTAGTTTTTTATTTATTCTTTAGGTGAGACATGCTCAAGGGATTCACAATGTTGATGGGGACAAGAACTATAAGGCTTACATGTCTCATGACTACTTTGATGCTGAGTTGACCCAACTTGGCTGGCAACAGGTTCCTTAGAAAGCCTCTTTAGCACATGTGAAAACAGATTCCCCTGAATATAGTTTCTCTTGGTTTACAGGTAGATAATTTGCGTAAGCATGTTCGTTCCAGTGGACTTCACAAGAAGATTGAGTTGGTCATCTCGTCTCCACTCATGAGGTACCCTTCTTTAGACATGTGTAATTGCAAAGATCTTTAACTATTAATGGGCCCTGTTGTTTTATCATGTGTCTGTTTGTCTATTAAGAGTTACTAGTACCAGCGTGCTATTAACTTCCTCTTCCACTAATACATTGTGTCCTGCAATTCATTTATACAACTTGTATAGGAGAGAATGCACACCTTTTTTCTATTTTGAAGAGAAAACTTCCTTTCGATTAAACTTTGAAGATGTCATTTTTTGATATTGTAGAACAATGCAAACTGCTGTTGGTGTTTTTGGTGGAGATGGCTACACGGATATGAGTGATGTACTACCTCTAATGGTAGCAAACGCAGGAAACAGCAACCGTGCAGCTATATCGAGTTCAAACTGCCCACCAATCATTGCAGAGGAGTCCTGCAGAGAGCATTTGGTATGCTTATCTATCTCTACGAGAGAAAAAAAAAAACGAAAGAGCTATGCTTAGCTGCATCAGGTTTTTACTTTTGTATTCCATTTTTTTTGTGGACCACAGGGAGTGCATCCATGCGATCAGAGAAGAAGCATCAGCGACTATCAGTTTCTTTTCCCGGCAATTGACTTTTCACTGGCAAGTAAAAAAAACATGAGTCTTAGCAGCTTACTACTTCACCAGGTGGCTCATATGTTTATCAAATGACTCCTCGCAATTATATCTCCCTTTCAGATAGAAAGCGACGAAGACAAGTTGTGGAAGGCTGACGTTAGAGAAACAATCGAAGAACTAGCAGCAAGAGGCAAAAAATTCCTCAACTGGTACATTCTCTTTTGTACCTATAGCATCCAATAGTATCAATCTCTCATAAAAGAATAGTCTTGTAGCTCTAAGGAGTTTGTATCTTTTCATTCACCTATCGTTCTTCTGTGTAGGATGTGAGTAATCTCCATTTGTCTTGATGATTCAAAAACTGTGTATGATGGATTTTGTAGGCTATGGACAAGGAAAGAAAAAGAGATAGCGATTGTGACACACAGTGGTTTCTTGTTTCACACACTGAATGCTCTACAGAATGAATGCCATCCAGATGTTAAGAAGGAAATTTGCAGCCAGTAAGCTCCTCTTAACTTTTCCTGAGTCAAACTTTGTTAGAATTTTTATTGAATATATTGGATTTATAATATGCACTTTGATGTGCAGCTTTGCGAACTGCGAGCTACGTTCAATGGTCATCGTTGATAGAAGGTTTGGAATTTCAAAATGTTGTTTTTTTATTAAACATTTCACATATAACTCTAATGTTTTCATGTTTAATTAAATTGACAGTATGTTGGGATCGGACAGTTCGGTGACTGATTATCCAGGGAAGATTCCAAAGGGGATTGATCTTCCAAGTGATGCTGTTGGAGAGAATGATAATAACATCAAGGGGTGAAGGATGATTCTTGTTTTAAGCATTGTCTTCCAACTTTCTATCTCTATCTCATCATGCCAAAACAAAGCTTCTTTTGTTGTATGCAACTCTCTTCTTATTAGTCGTTCGCATTGAGTTAAAAGTTCTTTAAGACACTTTGTGACAAACTTTGATTTATCTTTGCTTAATTGGGAGTGATAATAATTTGTAGTTTTCAAAATGCTGGAGATGAGAATGTTAGAAACGTTGTCTTCTCCCGCCTGTTTTGGAAGGGTATAATTTGGTACAATCTCAAATATCATCAACACAAACAAAAACCAATACTCATCGTATACATCTCTTTTTAAATTTATCAATATTAAATACAACACGTTTTATTGCAAAACAATCGTTGCTTGGTTTTATCTGCAAGCTACAAAACACACTTATTGATTCTAATCTTTATAAATAATGTCAGGTTAGTTGACCTGAAAATAAACACAATCAATGAAAATGTAAGAGAGATAAATGAGATCCCATTCAGAGAACATCTTTGCCTTTTCACTTCTGTGACAAATCAGTATGGACTCTGTTTGTATTGAGAACATCGTGAAACACAGCAGGTTTCTTGGTAACTGGAGCAAGTTCCTGAAATACCACAATAGAATACAAAGATCCGGGTAAGCAATCTGACCCGAGAACCCGCTATAGCATCAAGGGACATCATACTTTCAAAGATAAAACTCTAACCGAAGCACATCATAGAAATTGATGGACCATTAGTCCATTACAGAGAGAGAGAGAGAGAGAGAGAGTACCTCAACAGCAGCAGCTAAAGCAAGGACGGTAGCTTCGGCCCAAGGTCTTCCCATTATTTGTAATCCTATCGGAAGCCCTTCCTTATCATACCCAACCTGCGTTTTTTGTTTTTTGTTTTCCATATGTTACTCAAAAAGACAAAATGATTATTGCAAAGAACAGGTCCAAGTTCCTTTGATATGTACACGGCTTAGAGAGTAACCAAAAAAAAAAAGAGCGTCGCTTACGGGTACAGATATGGCTGGGAAGCCCAGGAGATTTGCAGCTACAACAAATCGCATTAAATAAGCTGAAAAAAACAAGCAATCTATATTATCACAAGTTGAAGACTCTCATGTACCTGAATAAGACAGAGAAAGTAACACCAAAAGTGAAGAAGTTGGGGAGTTTTCGTTTGACAAACCTGTCACTTGAAAATTGGTTTCTCCATTTTTCAGAGCGTCAGGGGGTATCACAGGGGCGGTCATACTGTTTGTACAAGACAACATTCAAAGTAAGAGAAGTTCAAACAGTGATTCATATACAAGTAACGCATCTGAAGACACTGGAAGCAAAATGTTTGTTAATAAAATCTTGTCGTTAGAAGATGAACTGTCTATTCATGGAATGTTTTTACGTACCCAGTGGTAGGTGTCACAATAACATCAACGTTTTTGAAGATATCCAAGTGATACTCCATCAGTCTTCGCCTGCGACAACAAAAAGTTTTATACAAGCAAGCAGCCGGAATAGTGTAATTCATATGTACTAACATTTTACTTTGCCACAAAACAGACTTTTGTATACAGTTACAGACTATTGATCGGTTTTCTGGTTAGACCATGTGATTTTGAGGGTAGATCATAAGTGATATCTGCTAATACTTAAGAAACCTCGCTTAGTCAAACTTATTAACTCAAGCATGCAAAAACTTTAGACACTTATTTGATTGAAGGCAAAATTGGAAGGTTTATACTTGTAGGTCGTCATTTACCTTATACATTGAGAAGAAATATAGTCTGAAGCAGAGAAAGACCGGAAGATCGCAAAGCTGGTGCGAGTATCGTAAGATAATTTTGAATTTTTCCTGAAAAAAATACGACAGTGGAGAGAATGGTTAGACCAGCGTTCTAATTTGTTGTGTACGTGATAGTAATCAAACAAGGGCTTTTAGAGGTTTACAGCTAATGAAATCAGAAGAAGCGTAAAGACATACCCAGCCTCACAGTAAGGAGTAAGAGAACGCAGTGCCGCAGATCCGATGGACACAACATGAGCTGCACGCATCTCTTCTAGTTCAGGAACCACTATTTCCACTACCTGCGATAGTACCATATAGAGATTGTCGCTGAAAGAGGATATTGAAAGACAACCTGTATAATGAGAGAAACATATTGAAATGATCAGCTTACTTCGCAACCATGATTGTTTGATAGGAGCTTAAGGATGTCTTCGCATTTGTCAGAGATGTCACTTGAATTAACATCATTAAACCACTGCATGAACAAAAAACAATGCACTGGATATAACACTGTAATAAGAGAATCCAACTCATGTAAACTAGCAGGGATACAAAATTCACCCTCGTGTATTTCCCTAGTCGTATAGATCCTAGAGCATTGCCTCCGTTGTGAGACGATAACTTCGGAAAACATGGTGGCGTCTACATAAAAGAAATAATCAAAGACCAAGTCATACGGGAACATAGTGCAGGAGTATTTACCATGGTCAAATGAATACATGGCACACAATGACCATCCAATGTTAATGAGACACTTCTAGAAACGACTATCTGTTATGTTTTTTCATTAAGTTTTTTTCAGGAGTGATATTTTGAATATATTAAGGCTGAAAAAGTTACCGGGTTTAAGTTAAGTCTATCAGCAGATGAAGAACCCAAGATTGCTGCATACCTGAGAAACACACAAAGGCAGATTAGCCAAAATCCAGGTTTATCCGAAAATGTTGAATGCTTTACAAAGATGTCAAAGATTGAAAGATTAAAACAAATTACACCAAGAGAGCATCTTCCACGGATGAAGCAAGTGGACCAATAATTTCCACTGTTCCACCTTCACATAATGACCTGTAGAGATGACATTGGTCAAACAGAAGTCATATGCCATACACACAGTTCAGATTTTACTTTAACATGCCAACACGCCAGATCATTTTAGTACTAGTGCCAATGGTTTTCTGTTAAGACTGTTACGAATAGTGAATCTTAACTCTTACCCTGTCATATCTGTCCGACCATATGTTGTTTTCAGTCCCGTTATACCACAGAGCGATGCAGGGATGCGAACAGAACCTGCATACCCAGACACCCGTAAACATACAACGCAGACCATAGGTCAGATCAAAATAAATTTCATACCTCCGCCATCTGTTCCTAGAGCAGCTGAACATAGTCCAGAGGCAACAATAGCTGCTGAACCTGATGAAGATCCGCCTGTGTACCTTTCAGGTGCGTGTGGGTTTCTTGTGGTTCTTCAATGAAACATACCAGGAAAAAAAGAAGAAGATCAACCACATGAAAAAGTGGAGTGAATAAAAGATGCACGAAACACATCGAAGTAATACGTATCAAGTAACAAAACAGTTTGAATTTTTCATACAAGTAAGGTTTGTGTTCTCTGCTGCTTTGCTTACCCGTAATTCGAATTGTTCCCTGTTGTCCCCATGCCTATCTCATGCATATTGGCCTTTCCAATTAGGATTGCTCCACAACTGCGAAGTCTCGAAACAACTACTGAATCCTTCTCCACAGAACGATCTTCGTGCAGCCATGTTGTTCCACCTAACATGGAAAACCTTATGACAGGTCTGTTGTATCTGGAAGTGTTTTAAATAAAATGTAAGAATGACATACTCACCCTTTGTGGTATGGGGAAAACAATCAATATCGTCCTTGATTGTCACAAAAATCCCATCTAAAACGGATAATGGTTTTCCTACACAGCTCACATCCAACATGATCAATACACATCTCTAAGATCACACATCTAAAAACTCACTGAATCTGACAATTAGCTGCCGCATTGATGGTCAGAATCTGATACTAGAAGTCATTTTACCTTCTTCAAACCTCTGCGTAGAAGCTTCAGCTTGCTTTCTGACTTCACTGGCGTCAAAGGTGACTAAAAATGGTGTTGGAGACTTGTCGTACTTAAACTCCTCTATGATTGAGATTATTTGTTCTGCTACCTAGCAATCAGCAACAAGGTTCTCTGTTTGTGGCAAAATAAAAGAGAGTAAAAGAACTGAAAATAAAGAGAGTAAAATAACTAACCACAGATGGAGCTGTCAGCTTAGATCTATAAGCAAATGCGTAATCACGTATCTTCCAGTAACGGAAGGATGAACTTGGATCTGTGTGGAAGCTACGAGAAGAATCATATTGAGGAAGACACTTCAAGGCTATTTCCAATCTGTCTACAGGGCTTTCATCTTCGCCAACAATGACAACATCATGCTCCGGTTCTAGATCAAAAGATATACACAAGATATTTATTTTAGTTTATGTAATAATTACCAATTGAAGAAAGCTTACACAACTGCCCATATAAGTCCTCAACATATGATTGATAAAACGAAACGTAAGATAATAAAAGACAAGGAATATACTTTGAGGTGGGAACTCCGGTCTGAACATTGGCTCTTCTGGAATTACTGTGTTGCGAAACATCTGCCGGAGAATCACATAACAATGTCATGATTCCAAAATGTAAGAAGGACCAAAAAAACATAGGCATATGATAATAAAGTCAGCCTGATATCAAAACGGACCTCGGTCATGCCATTATTCTTCTTCAATGAGTCAACAATCGATGAGCCGATAAGTGGTGTTTCAAGCATGTTAACGAACAACTTGAACATAAAGCCAGTCAAATGAGGGGCTGCAAAAAAAAATTACATAAACCCCCATGTAAAAAAGCACAAAACTAATTTTCCAATATATTCAGCTTAGCTAACGTAGAGAATCAAAATCAGCATTGTGTAACGAACCTTTGATGTCTTCTTCTTTATACTTGACACCAGAAACATCAACCTCCTTCGCTGGAATCATGACCTTATACTTACCCATCTACAAGCAATGAAATTAAAGTCATCAAGTGTTGGATTCATCTAATAGATCACTCGTCACTGTTGTACATTTTAAAACACTGAGATAGATTTGCAAAAAAAAACGAGGCAAATCACAAACAAACAAGAAATTGATGAAAGTTTCTTCAATTATCTCATAAGAATCCCCAGATTCCACAATCAGAACATATTCAGGAAAAAAAAAAACAGAAACTGATGAAACTTCCGAGAATTCAGATTGCGAAGTTACCTGTGACGGTGATCTGAATCTCCAGAGGATTAGGTGATGAAGCTTACCACCAACTTGCTTTGACGCAGATTTGAAGAAGCCGTGCGGATGAGCGGTGAAGTTGTTGGAGACTTGAATGCTCCCTTTATATCCCGATTATTTTTTTGCATTATACTACTGCTTGATTTGAACTTGTCTCGATTGTTGAAACGAGATTTAAAATTAACAAAACGATCCCCTTATCCTATAAAATATATAATTTTGGCCCCTATGATTGTTTTTACACACTCTCCCCCCAGTCCCTACATACATTTCTACCACAGAGAGCCCAACTGGACTTTATAATCTAAAGCATCAAGAGTTGGTTTGTTAACTTCCTAATTTCGGGGATTTTTAGGATTATGACAACTAGATAAACTAGTTTAGCCGGTTTGATTTGGTGCGGATTTTTTTAGTTGCATTCAAATTGGATTTTAGGTCTCCATATGATTAGATTTCATATCATACTAAGGAAAATATGTTAAAATGGATTTGAAATGTATTTGAAGTTTTTCATGAAGAATTGGTTTGGTTAAGCTGAACTAAATTAGAATTTGGTATAACCACAAGTAGAATTTAAGATCTATTTGTTTTTTTTATAACATGAGGTATCCGGCATGACGATCCAAGTGATTAGTATCTTAAAAGTATGTCAGATAGATCTGATTGTTTGCAATAAAAATTAGAGATTCATATCGATTACCTACAAATGTTTAGTATTGTGGAGTTGATTCGAACCCGGATCGCTTAGCTCATGGAAATTGGTCAACCACTAAGACTACCCATATGTGGTTAATAGATTTATTTGTTACTAATAAATTTTGATTCGTTGAACGATTTCACTACAATGGCAAGAAAACTGTTTTTACTTGGATTATAGTTTATAAAGACGCTTTTACTTTTTTGAGAATTCAAATGCATGCTCAAGATCTAGTAGAATCAAATAACGTGTTTTATCTAGTCCACTATACAATAGTGAAAATGAAAAGTTTTAGCTGAAATTAATTGGTTTCTTGACTAAAAGCATATGTTGCCATAATTTGGTTGGCTGACTTGATCAACCAAAGATCACGAGGCACGACTTGATCTACTATTGACCGATCAACATCATACCAAGACAATTTACCCATGGAATGCGCATGTAATATATGGACTACTGGATTATCATCGTCTGGATATATTAATTTAAACGAGACATTAAGATGAAGATATAAAACTTAAAAATATCAATGTCAAGTTCACATGAACAGTACGTAGCATTGGAATAGATACTGATTATCACGGCCCTGCAGACATGTTTTGTATTTAAATTGCGAACATATAGTTTATTAGAAAATAGTTACGCTAATTCATATTTAAACATTTTTGTTTATTTCTTCCATCATGATTACATCTTAGGCATGCTCATGCAATACGTCTGATATAAGTTAGAATAATTACAACAATTTAACCCCTTATAATAAGGTCCAAGTTGGCAATATACTATGGTAGAATAAGAACAAAAGTGAGAAGGTGAATACACAGTCAGAGTGTTAAATTATCTTCCTTAGTTGAGTAGATGTTACTCTTTCCCTTTCACGATCGATCGCAAAAAAAAATAAAACGTTTGAACATCCAGGAAAAAAATATATACCAACACATAAACTCATACCAAAAGAATTGATCCACATCGATATATATATTTTTTCTTATCATTTACAAATCATCTTCTATATGTTGAAAAAGCCATTGTCTTGTTACTCTTGTATATAACACAATCACAACAAATCATTTATCATCTAGAATCCAAATCACAACAAATCTAATTGAAGTAAAGATCTACTCGGATAAAATAACAAAAACAAAAAACAAAAACTGTTTTACCAAAACAACACACACAATCTTAAACCCAACAACGTGGAAGCCCCCTTGGTCTAGTGGTTTGACCAAGGGTTCATTAATACTTCTACCCCCAGATAGAATTGTCGGCTGTAGAATCGTCCGTAATATTTCTCATAGTTGTAATAGCATAATTAATCAGCGTTAGAAAAAAAAAACTTAAACCCAACAACAATCTTTATTTAATTTAATTTTAATTTAATTTTCAACTCTTAACTTATCACAATACAAGGTTAAACCTTAAAATAGGACTTAATTAGTTGAAGAAAGTTAGGTGCTAAAAATTAAGTAAAAAGCCGTCAGCTAAAAAAGCTGGCCTTCTTCGACGTCGAAGTATCAAAACACTAGTTAGCTTGACCCCACCATAATGTTCCGAAAAGTCATATTAATCCGTGAAAAGATTCAGGTAACGTCACAGACCCGTCACCCAAAATCTCATCACCGCCTGAAACTGAAAAAATCTGACAGACCCACGTGTAACAGAGCAATAAGTTCACACATACAAAGGTTCTGTCATTCAACATAACATTTTCCAACACCACCACCACCGTTTCGCCATCACTCTTCTCCATATGAATTAAAACATCCAACAGAACACAAATCAGTTCCAATAGAATCTCGCGAGATGGAGAAGTTCTCCTACAACTCGTATCCAGACTCAACCGACTCTTCTCCGAGATCTCGCGAGATCGACTTCGACAACCCACCCCCATGGGACGATCACAACCACCAGAGCTACAAGGTGAAGTTCATGTGCAGCTACAACGGCAAGATTCAGCCTCGTCCTCACGACAACCAGCTCACCTACGTAAACGGCGAGACCAAGATCCTCTCCGTAGATCGCGGGATCAGGTTCCCCGTCTTAGCTTCCAAACTCTCCGCCGTCTGCGGCGGCGACGGAGGAGTAGGAGGAGACGTGTTGTTCAAGTATCAGCTTCCGGGAGAAGACCTAGACGCGTTGATCTCCGTAACCAACGACGATGATCTCGAGCACATGATGCACGAGTACGATCGCTTGCTTCGTGTGTCGTCTAAGCCGGCGAGGATGCGTCTCTTCCTCTTCCCCTCGGTTTCTTCTTCCTCCGGAGGGTTTGGATCGGAGGGCTCTACTCAGTCGGATCGCGATCGCTTCGTCGAGGCGTTGAATACGGCTCGTAGCAGCAGGACCGAATCGGAGAAATCTGTAACCGCTCCGACGAGTAACGCGGATTTTTTGTTTGGATCGGAGAAAGTTGTCTCGTCTCCTCCGCCGCCGCCGCCGCAAGTACCGGTGGCGCTTGAGCCTCGTCTGTTTAATGATCCGCCGGAGTTTCAGAGGATGCAGGAGCAGCAACAGGAAGCTGTGTATAGAAGGAAGAGGGAAGACACCTCCGGAGGTTACTTCTCTCCGACGTACGCCGCTCAAAATCCAGCTCCGCCGCCGCCGGCGGCTGCGGCGATTCCTCAAACGAATACACAAGCTCCTCCGGTGACGTTCTGGCAAGGGAACCATAATAGTCCCGGAGGAGGCGTGTTTCCGACGACCGCGCCGGGACTGGGATTACCGGAGCAGCAGCCGGTGTACATGATTCCATCTCCGTCTCCAACTCTACATCCGGGAAGTGTTTACCACGCGCCTCCGCAACCGCAAGGGGTGACGAGACCAGTGGTTACAGGACAAGTAAACCAAGGCGGCTACTATCCTTACAGGGAACAAACGCCGTACAACGTGGCTCAGCCACCAGTAGGAATATCAAAGGCTCAGCCACAACAACAACAACCTCCTCCGCCTTTTACCTCCGGTCCTCCTCCTCCTCCTCCTCAACAGCAATTCTCAGCCGTTCCATTGCCACAGCAAGTGGTGGGATTAGCAGATACAAGGGCGTATACTCAGGTGACTTACGCGGGAGGAATGGGGAAACAAGTGTACTACACGGAGGCACCACCTCCACAGCCACAGTATCATGGAATTGGTTTACCTGTGACCGGTGGTATGAGCGAATTGAGAACCGGACCAGATGGTAAGCTTGTTGCTATGAACATGCCACCCAAAGTTTCATCACAGAATTCAGATTCTGCTGTGTGATGATGATGAGGTATATATATTGTTTAAAATCACTACAAATTTCAATCATCATCATCATCATCATCATATATATAATGTAATTGAGATTACTTTGGTATTCGAATGTCTCATAAATAATGTTTTTTTTTCCCTTGAATCTACTTTCCTTTATGATGTTATGAACTTATGTTCTTCTTGATTCGGCAGTTTCTATAACTTTTTGTCTTGTTTTCATGAACCAGTCTGTTGTGCAATTTGCCTGCAATCTTTTTCAAGCTTTTGCGCGCCTTTTCACCTTTTTGTTTTTTTTGCTTATGTCAACAAGATTAGGTTGGACTTGTAGATTAATATATGTATATGCGTTGTTTTTTGAAACGAGAGCTGATATCATCTCTCTCCTGAGGAAGATCAACGTCTGAAATTCAATAATTGGAGTATTTATAAACGATTTTAAAAAGGTTTACGTATATGATTTGTTTCTTCTAGTTAAATGGTTTATACTAGTACTAGCAGAGGATTGCCGTGGCATATTCATATTGTATAATTCTAGAATTTACGTATTGTATTGACTTTATATATATATATATCGATGATGGTCCACACGAAAAGACAAAGTATCAACCTTATTAAGGGACAGGTGTTGTGTGAAAGGATGCTGTTATTAAGTTGGGAGTGTGAGAATCTTATTAGGAGGGAAAGAGGCAGCTTTACTCAACTCACTTATCGCCATGTCGTGAACCTATTAGCTGCTGTATACGACGATCATTATGTAAATCAATCATCATCGAATGCATTGCATATATCAATCAGAAAAAAAAAAAAAATCCAAAACAGGTGTCATACGCATGTCTCTAGTTTCATGTCATTATTAGAGACCATCGCCGGTACAACAACCTTCGCCCCATGATTCCAATAATGCAAGAAAAAAACTTCGTGTTCCCCTACAACAAAGGTCGAATCTCGCTCGTGGAGCATCGTATTAGTCTTGATAGATGCCTAAGTTAGCCAGTGGATTACACATAAAATCTCTCGATAATGTGAAAATCAAGAGATTCCATAACTGAACTACTTGGCACATTCGAGCTTCTTTTTTTGTTCTGTATGAATATTCCTTGATCCTGATTCCTCATAAAGAAAGAGTTCCAGGACAAAATTTTAATTTTTTTGAGAGCAAAGTCCACTACGTCCAATCACGAGAGTCGAGGGATCATGTCTTGTTACTTGTTAGTTACGCATCTCTGAGAGAAGCTGATATGCCATGGAGAGTGTATTCGACGAAGAGAAAGAGAGGGTTGGAGGAAGAAGTTATACGTGGAGGAGGATCGTTAGTCAATACATTTTAAATAAGAGTTGGTTACAAAATTTACTTGAGCCTGAAGCTATATAAAGGACTCAAGAGTAAAAGAAAAGATAATCGATTGTTTGTAAAGTGGCTTAACTCCGTGTGTGGAGCTTAAGAGAGGGTGGTTGGGAGGATTCTATTCAATAAACATCTCAGTTCATAACAAATTGGTGCGTGTGAGCGATCTGGATCGAGCAATCGCGAGCGATTCGATGACGAGACCGACGCAAGCTTCTGGGAATCTGGAATCGTTATCATCGCAAATCGCAGAACAGGGAGAGACGAGCATTCAGCTGAGAGGAAGTATCGATGAGATCCAATCATCGATGACGGAGCTCGAGCAACGTCTTGATCTGAAATTCGAGGCGATTCTGAAGAAGTTGGACAAACGACCGATGGACGAGATGGTTTCGCATCCAAACACGATCGATCTTTCACAAGATCATCAGGTACGATTCGCGAACTCGGAACCTGGCCGTAGTTTTAGAGAAAAGAATGAGTCGGTTAGATTTCCGGTACTCGACGATCGTGATAGCTTCATCAAGAAAGTTGAGCTTCCGATTTTCTCTGGTGATGATGTTTACGGCTGGATCGCTTTGGCGGAATGTTTCTTTCGAATCGGAGGTTACGGCGAGTTGATGAAGATTGAGCTGGTGTCTGTTAGTTTGAGTGGAGATGTATTGAGTTGGTTCAACAGTGAGGTCTTACGCCGTCCTTTCGTGAGTTGGATTGATTTCAAGAATCGATTGATCTCTCGGTTCAGTAGAGTGAGATTACGGGATCCGAGTCAACCTTTCTTCGCTGTGCAGCAAACCAGGCCGATTGCAGAGTATATTCATAAGTTTGAGGATTTGTCAACTCAAGTAGTTGGCATTACTGATACACAGAAGGAAGGGATTTTCATGAATGGTTTGACACCTGAAATGAGAGAAGTGGTGACGATGTGCAAACCAGTGGACTTACCTGATATGATCTCCACAGCATATCAAATGGAGTCAAGTGCCTTGCATAGTGTGGTTCAGAAAGAGATGCAGAGTAAGAATGGGGTGGCCTCAAGACCACCGGAGAACAAAAGCAAGTCGTATTCGAACTCGTATACGAATACTGGTTGGGCAGCAAAGCAACAACAACAGAATATTGCAAGACCACCTCCTATGAAGCCACGTCCTCAGTTAAGACCATCTGATGCACAAATTGCTGAGAAAAGAAAGTTGGGATTGTGTTATACTTGCGACGCTAAATGGTCTAGGCAACATGTCTGTCCCAACGCTTCCTTACAAGTGTTGACAGTGATCGATGGCTATGATATGGCGTTGTTGGATCAAGAGTTTAATGAGGTAGAGGAGGACGAGATACTATGGGCACCACAGTTGAAGTCGTTATCTTTAATATCCTTTATGGGACTGTCTTCTCCAACAACAACAAAATTGAGAGGAGTTCTCAAGAAGTTATTGATGCTTGTGATGCTTGATAGTGGTGCAACACATAATTTCATCAATCCAAGGATGGTGAGTCACGCTAAACTGAATGTTGAGTCGTTTGGAAGTTTAGAGATTTTGTTGGGAACTGGAGTATCAGTTCAAGGAACGGGAGTATGCAGAAACGTGGAGGTGACGTTGCAGGGAGTGACATTTATTACTGATTTTATCGTCCTGGATTTAGGGGAGCTCGACGTTATCATGGGTATGCAATGGCTAAGAACTCTTGGAAAATGCCAGATTGATTGGGAACGTCATGAGTATGAATTTTGGTATCAAGGAAAGCGGGTTAAACTGGTTGGTGATCCTACTTTACACACTCAAGTTGAAGGACATAACTCGGGTGTGGCTCAGTTGGAAACTCATGCGGCGCTTCTAGAAGTGCTGAAGTCGTATGATCATGTTTTTAAGGAGCCTACAGAGTTACCTCCAGTGAGAGGCAGTGAACATGGGATTACTCTCCTACCAGGCACAGGACCTGTGAGTGTCAGACCCTACAGATACCCTCAAATTCATAAAGACGTCATGGAGAAGAGTGTTCAAGAGATGTTAGCTGCGGGTTCGATTCGGCCCAGTCATAGTCCCTATTCTAGCCCTGTCCTATTGGTTAAAAAGAAGGACAAATCATGGAGATTCTGCGTGAATTACAGAGCCTTGAATAGAGCCACGGTGCCTGATAAATACCCAATCCCCATTATCGATCAGCTGCTAGATGAACTCCACGGAGCGAAGTATTTTTCAAAGTTGGATCTGCGGTCTGGGTATCACCAGATTAGGATGAAAGAGGAAGACGTAGAGAAGACAGCTTTTCGAACTCATGAAGGCCATTACGAGTTCTTGGTGATGCCTTTTGGCCTCACCAATGCGCCTGCTACTTTTCAAGCTTTGATGAATAAGGTGTTTCAGCGGTTCTTGCGAAAGTTTGTCTTGGTTTTCTTTGATGACATCCTTGTCTACAGCTCAACGTTAGAGGAGCATGTGCAACATTTTGCAGTGGTTTTGAAGGTGTTTGAGGAGCAGTCGTTGTTTACAAATAGGAAGAAGTGTGAATTTGGCCAGAGAAAGGTGGATTACCTAGGCCATATTATCTCGGAGTTAGGCATTTCTACTGATCCTAAGAAAATTGAAGCAGTGATTAAGTGGCCAAATCCAAGAACGGTGAAGGATTTTCGAGGATTTTTGGGTCTTACGGGATACTATAGGAGATTCGTTCAGGCGTATGGGATGTTAGCTAAACCTCTCACAGAGTTGTTGAAAAAGGAACATTTTCTATGGTCTTCGGCAGCTCAGACAGCGTTTGAACAGCTTAAGGTTGCGATGACATCAACTCCGGTACTGGCGTTACCTGACTTCTCTAAGTTGTTTGTCATCGAGTCAGATGCTTCGGGGTTTGGATTGGGAGCCGTTCTAATGAAAGATAGACACCCGATTGCTTATTTTAGTCATGCCTTGACTCCAAAGGAACAGTTGAAACCCATTTATGAGAGAGAACTGATGGCAATTGTGATGTCGATTCAGAAATGGAGGCACTACTTATTGGGAAGAAGGTTTTTGGTACGAACTGATCAACAGAGTTTGAAATATTTGTTGGAACAGAGGGAGGTCACACTGGACTATCAACGATGGTTAACGAGAATATTGGGGTATGATTTCGATATGGAGTACAAGGTGGGTGCAGAAAACAGAGTCGCAGATAGATTATCACGTATTGTGCAGTATTCAGCAGCAGAGATTCAAGCTCAGTTGTGTGCTCTAACTGTGCCAGCTACACTTCAAATGAAGGATATTTACGATGAGATTGCTCAAGATCATGAGATACAAGAGTTGACTTCGAAGCTGATTAACGGCGATCGAGTGAAGAGTGGTTTTACAATCTGTCAAGGTCGACTTTTGTATAAGGGCAGCTTGGTGTTACCAAAGAATTATCAGTACATCCCTCTTATTCTACATGAGTGTCATGATGGGTTGCTAGGGGGTCATGCAGGGGTGTTACGTACTTGGAAAAGGATCAGAGAAAACTTCTACTGGCCTCAAATGAGACAGACGATCAGTGAGTATGTGGCTTCTTGTGAAATTTGCCAAACTCATAAGTATTCTACTCTTTCTCCTGCGGGTTTATTACAGCCAATCGATTTGCCAACGAGGATTTGGAAAGACATTTCTATGGATTTCGTGGAAGGACTTCCAGCTTCACGAGGGGTGAATGTAATATTGGTTGTGGTTGATCGGTTGAGCAAATATGGCCATTTTTAACTTTGAAGCATCCGTTTACTGTGTCAGACGTGGCTAACAAGTTCCTTTCTGAGGTGGTGAAGCTTCATGGTTACCCTAAATCCATAATCTCCGATTGAGACAGAGTGTTTCTGAGCAATTTCTGGAGAGAGTGTTTCAAGGCATCGGGAACTAAGCTGCGTTTCAGCACGGCATTTCATCCTCAGTCCGACGGTCAGACGGAAGTATTAAATCGTTGCTTAGAAACCTATCTACGGTGTTTTGCGTCGAGCCACCCAAAAACTTGGGCCAAATATCTGATGTGGGCAGAGTTGTGGTACAATACTTCCTATCATACAGCGACACAATGCTCTCCTTTTAAGTTGGTGTATGGGCGAGATCCCCCGTCGTTGCTGCGCTACGAGGATGGGTCTACACAAAATTTTAAACTTGAGGTGCTGCTGAAAGACAGAGACGCATTGTTGGATGATGTGAAGCAACAGTTGTTACGTGCGCAGGATATTATGAAGAATAATGCTGATAAGCATCGCAGGGACTTGGATTTTGAAGTGGGTATGATGGTTTATCTGAAATTATGACCTTATCGGCAGCAGTCGGTGCAGCGACGAATCTGTCAGAAACTAGCGGCGCGGTACTATGGTCCATATGAGGTGCTGGAGAAGATAGGGAAGGTGGCTTATCGTATACGTTTACCGGAGGAGTCGAAGATACACCCTGTGTTTCATGTGTCTCAGTTAAAACCGGTAGTGGGCAGGGGTGAGACAGTGATACCGTTACCACCAGTATTGTCGACGGACGATGAGTTGATTGTGGAACCTTTGGAATTGTTGAGCACTCGTTACAGTGGTGATGGGCATATAGAAGTTCTGGTGCAGTGGAAGAATTTACCATCTCATGAGACTTCGTGGATGCGATTGAGGGACTTTAAAGCACTGTTTCCTTCATTCGAGCTTGAGGGCAAGCTCGGTCTGCGAAAGGGGGGTATTGATATGCCATGGAGAGTGTATTCGATGAAGAGAAAGAGAGCGTTGGAGGAAGAAGTTACACGTGGAGGAGGATCGTTAGTCAATACATTTTAAATAAGAGTTGGTTACAAAGTTTACTTGAGCATGAAGCTATATAAAGGACTCAAGAGTAAAAGAAAAGATTATCGATTGTTTTGTAAAGTGGCTTAACTCCGTGTGTGGAGCTTAAGAGAGGATGGTTGGGAGGATTCTCTTCAATAAACATCTTAGTTCATAACAGAAGCTTCCAAGCGCACCTCTGGGTCTAGTCTTTATCCCTAAAAGCTTTATATTAATCGAACGATCAAAGACCTGAGTATATAACTTCATCTCTTCATCACACTCTCAACTCATATAATAGGAAAAACAACCGTATATGCTTCTAGGGGTGGACGCACGGCGAGTACTTGCACTTTTACGTATACTTGATACTTGCCTTGTCTTAAACGAGTAATGAATTTTTGGGCCTGTACTTGCCTTGTCGGAAACGAATACTTGATATTTCGAATACTTGTCCAAAAATATGTTACTTGCAAATTACTTGTCTTGTTCGACTAATTACTACTTACAAATACTTATTAATTGTTTTGATATATTAACAAATTTCTAAAAATTACTTGATAAATGATATTCTAAGAAGGTTATGAAATTTCGTTTTGTTTACTCGACTTGGTAAAAACGCGAAAATTATTTCAAATAAAATATTTGCATCTAATATAAACAAAAAAGGAATAGAATACATATATTTCGATATCAAAGTACTGTTTACTTCTTACAATAAAGAAATATCAGTTTAGAACTTTGGTTTTTATGGTTTAATTGTCATTTTTCAGTCATAAAAAAAGTAACGAGTAATATCAAGGCAAGTCGTTAATTTTTTTGTAATACTTGTTACTTGCTTTGTATTTGCAAGTAGTAAAACTGAAGGCCTTAATACTTGACTTGGCAATAACGAGTACTTGAAAAAACGAATCGAATACGGGTCAAGTAACGGATATAAGGCAAGTAATGAATATTCGTGCCCAGCCCTATCTGCTTCTCTAGACTAGCTTTATTCAAACAAAGTTGTTTTCTATCAATCCGGGTATTTATAACAATCAATACTTCATCTGACAGACAAAACAAATGGAATCTATAGCTTTAATCTGTAATAATGATAAAAACCAACAGCAAAATAAATGAAAACAAAACCACTGAACTATCAGTAATCAAACATCTATTGAGGACAAACAAAGTGACCAATGTATCTTATGGGTAAGTAACGTCGAAATTCAGGAATCAAATAAATAAGGAAAATCCAATTCAAACTTTGATTCAGATCCTTCAAGTTTCATTCAGCCCAAAAAAACAAAAAGATAAGAAAAAGAAACATGAAAAAAGAAGATGGTTTTCACCAGATGATCAGCTTCTGGTGATTCTGGTCTATTAATCCTCAGCGTTCTTGATATTCATAAACAGATCACCAAGTACAGTTTCACAAGCTGTTTGACCATCTTCTCCCAAACCCTCGAGGAGAGACTTGGTGAGTTTCAACGACGAGACCATTTTAAAGATCCTCCCACAGAACTTACGCACCTTAGCTCGCCTTGCTTGCTTCCCCGGCATATTTGCAACAAGCCCTTTAATCAAATGACTCAGTTTCACCAGATGAGACTCCATTTTCTTCTTCGACTCTACTTGCGTCTCTTTGCTTATAGGAACCAACGATCTTAAAGCCTCAGAGATCAGTTCAAGAGCTTCCACTCTACGGTACTCAACCTTCGGGTTCGCACTTTTCTCCAAAAGAAATCCAAACAGCTGGTGTGCAATCCACGGTTTCCTTCTAAACACTTCCTCAAGAAAGTCTACCTTTATTTGAGACTTCTTGCTATCAAAGTACCCGACAAGGACACTCCTACACACATCCAAGATCTTCTCCAGTTCAGCTTCTGAGAACTTTCTCGAGTCGATTATCTTCAGAACCCAGTAGGTTGAATTCTGGGCAAGGTCAGTGATCATCTTGTGTCGGTTCCACGCAGCAGACTGCTTCTTCTTGGAAGGATCAACACTTGACTTCTTACTCTTGAATGGCTTTGCCGCCAGTTTAAGATTCTTCTCCAATAAAGAAGCAAGTGCAGGTAATTCAGATTCATCCTTGAATAACTCTTTAGCCTTGAAGATCTTCTTCTGGATGATACCCCATATCCGCTGTAAAAGCTGCTGACTACTTTCTGCAGTGCTTGGGTTCACTAGTGCCTGAGCTAGGTTTAAGTACACTGTCATAACTTGAGGATTACCTGTTAAAACACATCCCAAAACACACAAAGTGCTTATCTTAGTAGAGACCGACATCGCGCACTTCATCAAGGCAAATCTTTATCTTGTAAAGCAATTACCTGGATTTTCATGGAGGTAGATTTCGAGAAGGGAGAGGACACGTAGTTTAAACAAAACAAGCTGGGACTGAGCAGTTTCGCCGCCAGCTTGATTCCTCTTCTCCTTGAATATCTGTGCCAAATAAGTGTCCATACGGAACATTGCATCGTCATCCATACCATCATCATCTTCTTCTTCAGAGTCATCAGAGTCATCCGAATTTTCAGGAACCTCTCTGTCAACTGCCATATGAGTAACTGTTTCAGAATCATCAGTTGGATCATCGCTCTCACCAGTCTCACCCATTTCCTCGTTTTCTTCTTCTTCTTCTTCTTCCTCTTCAATAGCCAGGCAATCTTCATCATCGTCAAGATCCTCAGAGTCTTGGTCCTCCTGATGTCTAGCCGGTTTTAGATCTTTCTTGATCACACGCAGCATTCTCAGCAGTCCATCATTGGTGACATCTTGACAGAAGTACTTAAAGACCTACAGCAGACATACAATTGCAATTTTTTTTAAAAAAAAAACATGAGGCTGAGACAGTTGAAAATGAAGCAAAAATGATCAAAAGAAGCTCATTTTAGCATTGAAGGATCAGAAAACTTCAAGTATAGTAAAGTATATAATTTTCTGCTTGTGGCAAGCTTACCTGCTCAATGAAAGATCGCATTGGAGCTGAAGAATGTGGCAAGAGAGAAAGTAATGTGTCCACGAGGACATCCATGACTGCTGGTTCTTCTTCACCTTCAGCCTCAGCTTCGCCATCACTTTGAAGAAGATCAGTCGAGGAACTGAAAGCTTTGTCACAGCATACTGATAGTTCACTTGCAGCTTCCGAGAACTCTCCCGGATGGAGGAGTGTTTGAAGCAATAGCTGAACGACTAAATGCCTCAATGCATGATACTTATTTGCATCAGCAGATAATCCACAGTTCTTTTCCTGCCAGATAGTTAAGAACGCAGAGAAGCATGCCAACATTAATTTCAGTAAGATTTTCAATTTACAGAAGCATTGAAGCAAAAGCCAGTAAGACATTTACCTCCTTTGAGAGTTTACTTTCTGTTTCTTGTAATTCTTTGACAGCCTTTTCATCTGCTTCATTCAAGGAACGGAAGAGAGAAACCGAGGGGATACTCTGCAGCGTGCTAAGGAATTTCATGAAATAGGAAACAGGATCCTCGGGCTGCTCCAAGCCACTTTCCTTCGGTAGCGGATTCTCAATCTTTTGAGAATTCGACAGCAGTAGCTGAAGCTGTTCGATGCACATTTTGCAAAGAGCAGTGGGAGTAGCTGTCTTCGGCCACTTAAACTTCTCCTGCAGCTCGAATGATGTAACTTCAGTGCCTAGAGAAGCCACGAACAGACCTTGAACAGCTAGAAATTTCAGGATCTGCTTTTGAACTCGTAGTTTGGCCTCGGGAGACAATTTGGCATGTTTTAAAATGCCAGGGAGAGACTCAATGACCCAGCTTTTCAGAACATCTGAGTTTCCAGTTGTTCCAACCGAATCCTTCTCCTCGTTTGAACCTATCTCGGAATTATCGTCTGTTGTTTGACTCTGATCTGAGTTGAGAGAGGAAGGCTCTAGAGCCCATTTCATACTTGAAGGTTTCTCAGGAACATGCTGTTCATCCACAAACAAGTTCATCAAGTTCTGGAGAAAAAGCGTGCAACCCTCTTCAGTTTCAAAATCAGCAGCTAGATCTTTAACAGTTTTTGTACGCGTAATATTGTCAAACTTTCCTTCACTGTGTTTCTGAAGAGCCATTGTAACAGCCACCCTCTTGGTATCATCGTCTGTCACCCAATCTATCAACTCCGCAAGAAAATGGGTTGCAACTTTATGCAGCCAAGAGTCCTTTGTGGAGAGTATATCCATGAGGCACTGAACAAATTTGAACGATAAAAAGTGTTGGACGAAACTTGCAGGAAGCTTTGGGAGAAGAAGAAGCAGGATATCGAATGCCAAATTTTTGCGGTCATGAGATGAAGAAAGCAGGGTTCCTTCCATAAAAATTTCGCAGAAATTCCGGATGTTATTTGTGGCTTCTTCTTCTATGGGATTGGCCTTGCGGTTTCTCTTTTGCTTTTTGGAGGAACTAGGAACCGATGAGACATCTTCACCTTGAACAACAGCTTCCGGCAAAAGCATGTCGCGAATGACAGACCATAAGCTATGAACACGAGGCTGGCAGAACGTAGACTCCTGAAATTTATTTCACAACAGAACAATCTCAGCATAGAATCATAACATGTTCAACCGCAAAAAGATTGGTATGTACCTTCAAGCAATCACCAATGACTGAGAGATGATCAGCAGAAAAAAACTTCCCGGAACTGAAAGGAACTGGCAGAAGCTTGCCAAAGACAGGGTGATCAACTGAAATCTTGTCATGAAGCTTGAGCGCTAGGAGCAAAGCATCCGGGTTTCCAACCTCAGTAGCTTGTTCAAACCACTTATGAAGCTCTGGAGCTTCCATAACATGAGTCACAACAGCTTCAGCAGGCAGCTGTACAATAACAACATGGGTATCATAAAAAAAAACTCCACAGAACGTAACAAACAGTACCACAAGAACGAACCTACGATAACATACCTTCTCAACAAAGTCTAGAAGAACATGAACAGCTGGTTCCTGCAAGTAACGTTTCTTCGCAGCAAGACCGATGAGAGCGTTGGTAAACTCTCTGATAATCTGAGAGTCTTTGTCAGACTTCCAGTCTTCAACTAGTCTTCCAGATCGTGCTAGCGCACCGTACGCAAACAACCGACCCAATAAGCATTCTTTCACATCCTGCGTCAAATCACAAAACCAAAGCATTTGAGTCTTTACTCTCTACAAAAAAAAACGAAAGATAAAACAGCTACTCACTTGTCCCTTCATGGATGAAGACACGGACAAAGAATCAGAAATGAGCTTCAGTAGAGCTTCCACATTAATGCTAGAGATTAAGCTAACAGGTAATGTCAACCCCAGAGCAAATCCTTGTCTTGCACACTGTTTATTAAAGTGTTCTTCAGTTAAAAAGTTAAGATCTTTAGATAGATAAAACAGAACAAGAGAAGGAGACATTACCTCTCTTGAAGAAGAGACACCACGGATAAGCCTGCGTAGAGCGTATCTCAGATGCGGCGCACAGTTATCCAAACCGTCGTTCTTCTCTGCTTCCAGCATCAACCCTCCGTCCACAGACTCCTTATCAGGCAACGTCTCGTACCGCTTCTGAATCTCCTGCAGCCTCTTCACCAAGGAGGTCGCAGCCGCCTCTCTAACGGAAGCATCGGGAGAAGCCAAATCTCTGAAATAGCTAAGCGGCAACTCCGGCAAAGAAGAAGTCGCGGCGGAAGACGTCTCGGGGCCGCCGTCGGAGTTCGAATCGGAGACAACCGCCGCCGCCGCGGGAGGTTTGGGGCGGGGAGGTTCGCCGCCGTCGTTCTTCTCGAGAGCCGCGGCGCGTTTTCTCTCTTTGTCAGAAGCTTTCCTCTTCTTCTGCTTCTCCATGTCTTTGCCGGAACACGCGACGCCGGGAGGAGGCGCCGCCGCCGCCTCAGTATCGGAATCATCAGCGTTCATCTTGTCGCTCTTGGATTTCTTCTTCTTCTTATTCTTCATGAAGGAGTCTGAGTCGGTGTGGTTCTTCATCTCCACATCCTCTAATGAATCGGCGCTGCTTCTCTTCTTACTACCCATTGATGATTGAAACTGAGAAGCCGCGATTTTGGTTTTGTGGAAAAAAGGCTTAACCTTTAAAAAGGATGTGAAAATTTTTGAGGAACGGAAATAAATACAAAACCCTAATCGGCGGATTGGGAGGACCCGACCCGGCTCAAGGGTTTAGGTAGGGTTTACAAGCCCACTCTGTAATATAAATACTACCAACGGTCCGTAACTTTAAATAATCTTTCTTCAGTTCTCCATTTTTTTAATTTTCTTTTAGTAACAACATTTACCAAATTAATTTTCGCAGATATAAGTCAATTTTCTTCTTGCAACGAATTAGACACAATTTAAAATATATTTAACATTGAGGTAATAAATTATTATTGAGGTAAAATATTTAGCATTAATTAGGCCAAGTGTTAACCGTAAGTTGCTACTGTGATTATGAGATTTTTTTATCGAGCGTTACAGAAAAACTAATCGAGAAAGCTTTTATTAATACCCATCCATAATGCATTATTCGATTAAGAAAGGGAAAATAACCCAAAGTCCTCACGACAAACATAAAAGACTTGAAAGTTGCAGAGCGATATGGTTCTCAGCATACATCACAGCTGATGAATAAATTCGTAGATAAAAAATGCAAATAAAAGAAACATGAGAGCCTTGATCAGGCACCAATAGTGGAAGCGGAGTTCTTCCTGCACTCAGACAACATGTCCATGTAGAACTGACACCTGCTGATATCGCTTCCATAGCTGCTGACGCACTGCAGCAACAACAACCAGATACAAAAATTAAAAAGAAAACAAATCAGTGACCCTTGCATATGCAAATAATGGATTGAGCCAGTAACGAGAATGAGAGTTAAACACTACTAACATCTTGGAAAGCCTTAGCATGAAGATCACAGGCGCTGGAAAGCATGTTCCCTGCAGCAGGAGCAGCAGAAACAGAGGAGGCGGTCTCAACACCTTCATGCTGAATGGTTCGGGGACCCATCACAGAATCAACAGCCCTATGCGCAACAGCACTTCCGGTACCAAAAGCCATACCTAAGTTCCACATTAAAAAAAAAAACAGATCAAATGAGAGGCGTTTTCAAACCAAACCAAAGAACTGCATCAACTATATAAACAAATGAAGACAAATTAGAGAACGTAATTACCCTGAGCAATGGTTGAACCAATGCCTGAGAGCATGCCACCACCACCGCTAGCCTGAGCCGCTGGTGCTGGAGGAGGTGCACGGTTCACTGCAAAGAAAAAAAATCATCAGCAATTGGATTGAATAGTCATGACCCATAACAGAAAGACAAAATTAGGGATTACCAGTTTGAGGAGGAGGGCTGCGTGCAGCAGCAGGGCGGGGACGAGGTGCAGATCTTCCTGCAAAAAAATACAAACAAACAAAAGACTAAATCACCTCCTCTACTATCTATAAATGCACATCTAAGAAGAAATCAAATCCAGAAATGAAGTGAATCATCTCCAATTTACAATATCTGAATATTATATTTCACTATCTGGATTCCAGTCAACACGAACATAAATCATCTGGTAAACCCTAGATCGGTGATTTAACGCAAACGCCCAGTACAATTTCGTCATCATCCAAAATCATAGAATCGAATAGATCTAAAGAATCGGGAAAGAGAACGAAGCCCTTACCTCCTGAGCTACGGCGACCCATTTTTGTTTTTCTGTGATTAGAGATATGGCCACGAAATGATATAAATTGATGAGAGCTTTACAACAATTCTGGAGGCGGTTGTTCTTTATATATAGGTGGGTGAGCAAACAGAACAGGTCAAGACCACGCGGATATGTATACGTGTATGCTTTTCATTGGTTGTGAGTCGATAATTTCTAGAACAAACCAAACCCGGGCTTGCTTATCTTCTTTGACTGAGAGGGTATTCACACATTGGTATATAAACTTGGGCTTCGTTACAGAAAAGATGAATTTTTTACATCCCAAGACACTTTCTGTCTTTCTAATTTCACCTTAGAACACTTTCTACATGTCACACACTTCTCCCTTAGTGTTTGTCTTCTTTACCCTTATATTAGAAAAACTATAACCGAGTCGGTTTAGCTATTGTGGTTTACACTACAATTTTAAATTTTAAAACTGCCTCCCAAACCAGAACTAAAAAAGACATCGGGTGTCTCTCTCTCCCACAAACCAAACACATCTCGTATCTCTCTCATAAACCCAAAAAAAAAAATTAGAAAACCTCTGTGTCGGCGATTTCCGACACAAACCCCGCCGTTCATCTCGCCTCAAGACCCCGCCGTTCCTCTCGCTATTCTTCTCTTGCATCCCTCTTCTCCGTCGTTCCCCTTACTTCGTCGCCCTAGAAAACCCGAGAAATCGATTGCAAGCGTTCCCTTACTCTCGTTCCCTTTCTCCGTCGCCGTTCCTCGAGTTGTTCCTCTCGAAGTTCCTCGAGCTTTTCCACTAATGGAAGGTTCGATTTTCGCTTATCTACTCTCAATTCCAAAAATAGGGTTTCTAGATTTTCGATTCTCACCCGATTAGGGTTTTCTTTGATCAACACTTTCGATTCTAACTTGTTCTCACATTTCAGTAATAATCAAGAAGACCACCGTCTTCCACCTAGCTATTCGCCACTAACCGTTTCCCAAATGGTCGTCTCAACATCTACTCAAGCGAGCTCCTAGCTTTCATCCGTCATGTTCTCCGTGACACCCGAGTTGGAGTACCTTAGAAGATCTTGCTTTGGGAAGTTATTTGACCTCCCATCACGTCAATGTCCTGTTTCTTGTAAGCTAATACACGCTATGTTGACCGACAACTAGTGAAGACAAGTACACCCTTTGGACTATTTTCGGAAGCGATCCTATCAAGTTCGGCCTCGAAGAGTTTGGCACAATCACCGGTTTGCCTTGTGGCCCGTTCCTGTTGGATATAGCACTGATAGAAGACCAGTCTCAAACGCAAAGATCCTTTTGGATCAAGCTCATTGGGAAAAAGAGATTCCCCACCATTGGTGACTTACGTAGAAGCTTGAGACCGACAAAGACTTGTCCGGCCAGCAAAAGTTACAGCTTGCTTTGATAATAATTGTCGATGGTGTCCTCATTGCTCATTCACAAAGACACCCTACTCGATGCGTTAGAATGGTCGAAGACGTTGACGCTTTGTAGACACCCTTGGGGGAGAGAGTCTTTTCTCAAGACTATTACCTGCATGAAGCCTCCATCGTTCGCCCATGTGAAATGTGAAGACCCTATTAGCACCCTTGTCCAGCTCCTCAAGCAGAAACATTCAGGCTTCGGGGTTTTCCACTTGCACTACAACGCTTGCGTCTGGGGCTGTCCCAAGGTTGCGATCAGCGATTCCAATCCACGATAATCCTGAAACAATCATGCACCTTCAAGAGCCTCTTTTTCCCAAGTACACCCTCCAAGCTACACGACATTCTAAGCGTCGGCCGAGCCGATGTAAGTTCTAATACAACTTAGTGAGTTTAATTTCGTAGTGCGTTTATGTACATGAAGCTGCTTAGCATCTTTAGTGCTTTTTGTAACGTTTGTGTTTAATGAATTGTTGTCTATCTCCAGCTTGAAGTTACATCGTCGATACCAATACTTAGCCAACCAGTGCCTGGTTGGGAAGTTTGGCCTGATGCATCCAACGATGAACGTGTGTCATACATGGAGCAACTTATAGCTGACCATCGTCCCTTCAAGAAAGAATTTTGGCACGGTGGAGACACCTCTGTTACTATCATCGATGAGTCCAGCGATGATGATGAGCCCCTTACTAGCGATGATGATGAGGTGGTACCTTTGAGTACAACTAGGAAGTCCAAACCGCTTTGTGGCAACTCACTCAAGTCAAGGCCAGCTTTAACTAAAGTTCTAAAACCAAGGAAGACATCAAAGCAAAGGGAAACTGTTCTCAAACCAAGGAAGACAGCAAGGAAAACTGACACCGTCCGTAAGCAGAGACGCATAAGCAACTACTTTCATGTTGCGTCTTCTTCCCGAACCTCTGATGACAAGATTCTGGAGCTTTTGTCTGGAATTTCAGAACAGTTATCCAACATTCAAAAAGAGCAGAAGCTTTTCCGCATCTTGCTCAAACGTCAGAGCACTCCATCTAGACTAAAGCGTTCTGCCATCCGCAACCATTCAAACATATTCACTGCTAAGAAGACGGTAACGTTTCTGTTTTTTTACTTAGTAATTTCATCTACTTTAAGATAAGACTCTCTCTGTCGTGTAACCCCAACTCAACCACAACTCAATATACTTGTCATATCTCTACAGCATGAGGAGGTTGATCACCAAGGATGTCATACTGAGTCACCCAACCCATCCACTGCTAACTGCGGTAGCGTTTCGTTTGAAACATTGTAATTTGTGTCTATCTATGTTGTCTAACCAACTCAATATACAGCCTATGGAGGAAGATCACCAAGGATGTCAGACTGAGCCACTAAACCTAGGCACCGAATCTATGGAGGAAGATCAGGAAGGATGTCAGACTGAGCCACTAGACCTAGCCACTGCTAAAAGGACGGTAACGTTTCTATTTTCCTAGACTAATTAATTCTGAGAACCCATCTATATTGTGTTACCAACTAAATTATGTTATTTGACAATCTTTGCAGCTTATGGAGGAAGATCACACTTTCAGTCACTCCCCCGTCGTGAGCCAATACGCGGCACAGAAGTACGGCTCTACAGCTCTCAACAAGGAACCAAGTTCTGAAACCGCAGGAGAAACCGAGGAACAACACCTGTCCACACCTCGCTATCCACCTCCCCAACCACAAACCTTCTATCCAGCACCACCCGACCACGAAGTATCTGACCACAACATCCCAACACCCAACTCCCCTTTCACCCCCAAAGACACCCCAATCCATCCACGAAAACTATTAAAACTCGACGTTCGGTCATATACGATGCTAAGGACCACCCCGATAGCCCAGAAATTCACCACATTATATACCAAGGCAAAGAAATATTCAACGCATAAGTCCCGACCCTTCCCCTCTCTTCCTCCACCTAAATACGACTCCTCGGTCAATCCATCTACGCAGAGACGGATTTTCCCTTTGTCACCCTCCCTTCCACCCTCAGCCTTCTCCTAACAAGAGTTCGAGACGGCCTCCTGGTTTCATAGGCCATGCGTCAGCGATTAACGATTCTCGAAACCGCTACATCGAGTCCGTTCTCTGTTGCCAACTCTAGTTTACCAAATCTTAAGGTAAGAAACTCAACAATCCTCTTTTCAATGTTCAAACTTTATTCGTGGTCACTTCATTTTATGTAAAACTAACTGCTTTCTTAGCGCTAGGATCAACCAAAGAGCGAAGTCTGTGAACTGAGCGACAGCTCTCCTGCTAGAGAAAGGCCCAAGCACATTCCATCGGTGGAGGAAAACATTCTTGCAAAAGAGCTCTACAGGTCCGAATCTGTACCGCTCTTGATCTCATCTCCTCTTAACCAAAGTTTATGGGATCGGTTTGAAACTGTGCTTTCGAATGCCAACTATCGTAAGTGCATTCCAACTTTGCTTTCCTGTTTTCAATTTTAGACGCCAGTGCATTAGCCTTACACCTTTCGTCCACGGGTTCCATATTACTCCCTCCAAATTGACTTCTCAAACAACTTCCTACTGCAACTAATGAAGCTGCCAATGGACAACAACTTATGTACACTTCCAACACACCATTTACAACTTTATTAATACTAATTCGTCACTTCCAAATTTGATTTTTGATTGTGTCTTATGTGCGCACATGGAAATCCTCATGTACATGCTAGCTGCAAGGCATAGTCGTCTCCTCGAGAGCAAAACTTGCTTTCATTACCCTCACCTTACATCGGAATCCAGGCAATCTCCAAGAATTTCATGAAGTCAAGGAAGCGAAATATTTCAATGGGACGAGAAGGTGACCGAGATTGTTCTCGGCCGGAAAGAAATGGATGGAAGATGTGATCACTGTCTACACACCGATGATATGGGCTGATAAACACTGGGTTGGACTAGCAATCAACCTTGATTTGGGACTTGTTGAAATCTTAGATCCCATCCCAAATTTGTACAGCGAGAAGGCTGTGGCAAAATTCATGGCTCGGTTCTTAAGTCTCTTCCCTCTTGTTAAGAAGGTTGCAAACTACGAGCTCACTCAGTTCCGAGGTCTTGAAGCTTTTCACATGCATCGTATCCCAGACCTCTACATAAACGAGAGAACCGGCGACTGCGGACCTGTATCAGTCAAGTTCCTTGAAATGCACGCTCACGGGGACCCGGAGCCAAACATGGCAAACATCACAGACACCCAAGTCGATGATTTTCGAAGCAGTTTGTCCTTGACATCTACAAGACCATAGTGTTACCTGCTTACTATGGTCGTTAGGACCATAACTTCCACCTTTCACTTGTCTATTACGTTTTTTTTTTGGGTTGAGTCCCTCAACCAATGTAATATGTTGGAAACTCTAAACCTATCGGCTATGTACTTTCTTTTGGATCTGTAATATGTTAACTAAGTCGTCGAACCTCTACTTCAATTTACTTCTTCACTAATAGGTGGATGGCTATTAGAGATTTCATGGTGGATGGGGTTGTACATCTAGGTCGACGATCGGAAAAAAACACTCGGACCACAATTATAACCCTTTCCGAACCCGGTACAATTTAAATCAAAACCCGGTACAATTCAAATTAATATTGTGGATGGAGTTGTATAACTATGTGGACGAGAGCATATGTTTCCTGACCACAATTAAAACCCCTTCCTAACCGGGTACAATTCAAATTATAAACCAAATATAACCGGGAAACCATTTAAATTAACATTATACCAAGTCCAATCATATCAAACCGGTGTCAACTTAACTCTAACAAGCCTTTATAAATCGAGTCTGCTCTATCCTATTTTGACACACCTCCAGTTAGGGTTCTTACTCGAAAGTAGAGGATTTCGGCTCCTACACAACGACGATAGATAGCAACACACAATGAGCAGCTCCTCATCCTCTACTTCCGTCAAGGAGGCCGGAGAACCGCATTACGGTGTCCCAAATAGATGCTGGTGTGGGAAAGGGCTTGATACGTGGGTCTCGAGACTAAGGAGAATCCTTACCGATTCTACAGATGCAAAATTGCTTTGAGTTCAGATATCCCATACTCTACAATATTACTACAATTCGTAAGATTCTATGTGATACATTGAACCCCCAAATTTGTGCTTCTCTTGTGAACAGAACAAATCGAGACCCATTTGTTTAAGTGGGTAGACGAGGCACTTCTCGACGAGATAAGAATTGTGGATGCAAAGCGTGTGGATCTACTACACGAACTACAAGCACTTACTGGAAAAGTGAATGTGGAGCTTGAGTCTCACCGATTATGGCTTGTGGGTAGGGCTGAAGAGATGCGTAACGAAATTAACGAGAACATGGTGCAGCTCACTAAGGCAATTGATGAGTCAACTAGCCTGATGAAAGCACAAATAGGCGAAAGGTCAAGACTCACACCAACTCAAAATGGAGCATCAACCAAACTGCAGCAGCTATGGCAATGATTGGAGCTATGACTTACCTCTATTGGAAGCTCTATAACACTACCAATCAAGACCTCTATCTAGCGATTTCCTATAATGACCATCCTCTCTTCTTATGTTATTGCCTTCTTATAAGTGGATTGTTTGTCGGTTCTATCATATGGATTATAACTACACTACAAGCTCTTCATATTGTCAGTTTGTTAAATATTCTGTTCTAGTTGCTTTGAGTGTATTAACCTATCAAGACCTCTATTTAGTGATCTCCTTCACTAACCATCCTGATGTTCTTAATGTTCTTTCAGTTTGTTCCGTTTTGTTGTGACAGATATATTGCCATTTATTCTGATTCATACTACCTAGAACCTTTAAGTTTTACAAAATTAACTACGAATAAACCTGATCAAATGCAACTGAGAACAACAAAAAAGACACAACAACATAATAAGAAAAGTCTTAATTAAACGATCAACCATAAGAGTGATTAGGACGTCCACATCTGTTTTGTGAATCCCAACTTGAAACTCCCAAACAAAACACATATCTCATCTCAAAACAAAACAAATCCGAAAATTATGATTCACGATTTCTAACTCAAAATACATCTTGTTGTCCCAAAAACCTACTTAATGCCGTCCACAATCCACCAGCACCACCTCCGTTCACCCAAGACAAGCTAGATTGGGTTAGTGCAGTTTGTACGGTTGTGCCCTTCAATACGACACCTACCACACTTGTTTGGGACCAGTTTCTTCTTCTTTGTAACCTGACAAAACACAACGTGTTAAGCATCTCTTCCTAAACAATATATTATAGTGTGTTAAGCATCTCATACCGGGAATTCACCAATCGAGGGAATCCTGTTTTTCCTCCTGCGGCCAGGTTGTCTCTTTGTCACAGGAGGCATCAACACCATATTCTTAACTTCCTCTGGAATATCCACATCACGAGGATCTCCTTCTGGACTTATTACCCCAGCATATGTCTCCCTCCATGTCGATGTCTTGTAATAGTGACTAACCAAAGTCTCATAAGGCACTCCCAAACTGTCAGCAGCAAGCATAGCATGTCCACATGGTATTTTGATTTTATCAAGTACTTGCTACTACTGTCTTCTTGCGATGCACACGTTCTTTATGTCCAAACTTCCCTAAAATTTCACAGCTCCATTCAGTGGAAGAATTCACCTTACTCCCCTTCATCGTTGCCATATTCTTTGTCATCTCCTTATCCACCTCCAAACTAACCATACCCCTGTGCTTTTCAGCTTTCTTTCTCCTTGCACAAAACCACCTTGTCATCATTCTCTGAATGAAAATCACCAACTCCATTACAGGTGACGTTCTCCCATCCGCCAGGGCATGGTTCAACTGCTCTGCTATGTTACTAGTCATGATGTTATAGCGGTCACCGGGAAAGTTAGCCCTAGTCCAATGCTGAACACCAATCCTACCCAAATACAGTCCACACTCACTTCTCTGAGCCCTCACTTTTCTGTAAAGATCTCTGTCTGCTGACGGTAAGCCATTGCAGTTGACGTCACCATTTTGGCTAAGTTCTTGCTTGAGTATCTAGAGTTAACGTTCCTTGCCAAATGAACGATGCAACAACCGTGGTGGGCCGATGGATACACACGTTTAATAGCTGTTGCAATGCTTATTGCCCGATCAGATATAATGGCCAGACTAGGGGAATCAGCTAGTATCCTCTCCAATTTCATCAAGAACCAAGTCCATGATTCTTCATCTTCGCTGTCCACAATAGCATAGGCTAGAGGAAAAATCTGGAAATTTGCATCTTGACCACTCGTGTCAGCAGCACCTTTATACTTACCTCCTAAGTGTGTCCCATCTACAACAAGAACAAGACGTAGCTTCTTGAAACCTTGGATCGATGCCCCAAACGCAAGAAATAGATAAAGAAACCGCTCATCACCATCATCATCTATCTCTGTTTCAATATCAGCTACCGTCCCAGGATTTGCCAGCTTTAACATGTGCAAATACTCAGGCAGTTTCAAATAGGAATCTTCTTCAGATCCAAACACATCATTCACAGCCTTCTCTTTAGCTCTATAACATTTCATGTAAGAAGCTGTCACACGAAGATCCTCTAGCACAAGACTTGTCAATTCTGAGGGGACTGGACCTTTACCAGAACACAAAACTTTGATTTGTAAACAGCTGCAATAACTCGTGAGGTTACCATACTCTTAAACCCATGCCTAAACTCTATTGGACAGCTATGATCCAGTTGTGCTTTCCTGATCTCATAATACCCACACCCTCTTACTTCATGCTGTGGCGCCAATCACACTTTGGATCAGGACACTGCATACAAAGAGTCAAGTTTGGTCCTTGTTTGCTTGAACGAAACTGATTCCTTATAGCGTATATAGCTAGAGATATTTGACAATCTTGTTTGTTACCAAACACCTTGCCCACATAGATTCTTCCATCACCTTCATCCAAGTCCATGTCTGGTATCTCTGCTGCAGCATAACTTGTATCATCAAAAAGTGGTGGAATATCAAACTCCTCATCATCTATCTCATCAAGCTTTCTTGTTTCACCTCGTGGCCTCCTATCCACACTCGGAATATCCTTGTCCACGCCCGTCTATGGATTTTGCGGCCTTCCCACGCCCTTCCAAGGGTGTTTGTCGTCACCATTTTCACTCTTACCGTTGCTTGTAGCACCTACTTCCACTACATGGTCAAAAGCGTCGTTAGTGGTGCAGTTGTATCGGTAAGGACCACGCTTCTTGCGCAAGTCTTCCACAATCTCGTCCTCATTGTAAACAACGTTGACAGCATTAGATCCACAATAGTCGCCGTTCAGAAGTGGACTCCAGAACTCCTTGTCATAACCCCGAGGTCTCACGTCTCTGTCATCAACGGCATCCATAACTTTCTCTTCACCAACACTACTCCCGCTTTCATCGCCTTCCTTTCCAACTTCACTCCCATCCTTTATCACTTCCTCAACCCTCTCGACCTCACGTACAAACTCCACATCCTCAAGATTCACAGCACGGGCTTTTAGAGATACCTTTGGAGCCTCTTTTGGTGTCTCTTTTGGGACATGTCTCCGAAGAAAACCCCGATTTAACGATCCAGAACTCATATACGAAGTTACATCAATACTATTAAAACTGGAACATGTCCGGTTGATAATAATGGGGTCCAACAATTAATTTCCATGTAACCTACTTAAAAAAAATAAACCAACTCTTCGCCACTTAGCCTACTTAATTAAATAAACTAAATATATTTATAACTGCATTTTGTAACCACCCTTATATCCATAATGCTCGGGATCCACAAGCTTATTTTTGTTTTAGCACGACAAGTTCCTTACTAATCATAGTTCAATTACACATGCTAATGAAAATATATAATTATATCTATTTAATTACTATTTAATTACTAAAAAAATTGTAATATATGTTGTTATTTCTTCAAAAATAAAAAATTAATAACTATTTAGGAATAAAGTTCAAAAATTAATATGTGGAATGAATATGGTATAAATGTATAGTCATGCAACATCATAAATACAACAAAATTATCAAAACATCGCTAATAATTAAAATAAATATTATACACAAATATGCTCGAAAGAAAAACAAAAATATAATTTGAAAACACAAATATCAAAATTAAATTTTAAATATATAACTAAAACAAAAAATATACCCGTCCTTTCAAAGGGCGGGTCAAAATCTAGTTGGGTTTTAAAGTCAATGGCGTAACAAAACCCATGCCTGAATCATCAATGTACTCGTTGTCAACAACCTTCCTATCAAATCGGACAAACAGATTCATAGCTCCTTTAACCCTCGGTGCAGGAAGTATTTGATGACTACATCACTTGTTACTAGCGCCGTCTTGATTCCGTGGCAAGTTCCAAACTTGGCGGGCCGGTGAAGCGTCAAACAAACCCTCGTCGGCGCTAAACTCACGCGAGACGCTGCCTTGAACCTCTTTCAAGCTTATTCCTTCGTCTGAGTCACCACGGGCCATCGATGTTTGTCTAGAGCGAAGTCCCACTTTCCACCGTCCACGCAACTCCACTCGCGCATCACCATGCAATGGTCCTCCATTATCATAACCGAAGCGAAGGACACTCGTTACATAAGATATGACAACAAACATCTAACCATGAACATGAACAACTCATACCTCCAATTTGTCTCGAGATTAGGTGGACGACAAAGAACGAGGTTGTACAAAGGAAACAGCTCCTCCGCAAAAACAATAAATTCCGTCATTATCGGTTGACATCCTTTCTATCCTGGCCTTTGATTCAAAAGCTAAAACACTATCCTACGGTTGAGAACAAGACACAACAATCCAAATACCTACCTATTTAATCGGAAAGAGACAGCATGGACCAGCACATTACCAAACTAAACCGGTTTCTTTTTCTCAAACATATTGATCGTAAATGGAAGAGGTCATTGTGGTCTTTCTATCTTCAAAGGAAGAGTAAAGTTGGCCTAAAGTGCTACATGTGGATTGTGTCTTATTGTGTAACAAAAAGACACAATGTGTCCTAGGTGTAAACAACTCGAGAAAAGATCCAGTAGAGTTTATCCCTTTTGAGGAAGATATTATTTGTTTTACAACTGTAAATATCATTTCAGGAAAAAAATACTGATGTCAAAAAAAATTAAAAGACACAATATATAAATATCATTTTATGAATGAAAGTTGAAGTTTACAAGATATAAAAAAACATATGTATGATCTCTAAACTTGGTTCCACAACCAAAAATATTATTTGTTTTTTACAACTGTGTAAATATCATTTCAGAAAAAAAAAATACTGATGTCAAAAAAAAAATTTAAAATACACAATATATAAATATCATTTTATGAATGGATGTTGAAGTTAACAAAATATAAAAAAACATATGTATGATCTCTAAACTTGGTTCCACGACCAAAAAAGAATTTAAAACATAGAATTAACAGCGAACTAGACTATAGTAATGATACTTGAGAAATTTAAAAGAAAAATCTCGCTGGAACAGACACATAAGGAGAAAATACCATATTTCACACACGAAAATTACATACTCGAATTCTCTTCAAACATACAAACGTTGTAAACTAAAAAAAAAATCTTAATGGATTTATCTTGGCAGGTCACACACCTCTGATTGTCTATGTGACCTATAAACTCCACCTCGGATTCTGACTTGGTTTACCTCCATGAAAGATCTTCTTCATCTTTTGGTACGATTACGATCAAAACCAAACGTAGGGTACACAACATACAAATGCTCAACTGAACCAATTTTCAGAGTTTTCGTTTTCGTGAAAGATCATTTTTTTAATGAATATCTCACTTACGCTTTATTATTTAGATTACAAACTGTGAGTAGAGCAGAGTTAGAGTGCTTATTAGAATCCAATCTTATTATTGCATCTTTTACTCCAGTTTTGCTTCATAAAACAATTTTGAGAACGTGAAGCCATAATAGAGTGAAGGGTTTCGCAAAACCATAAGTGGAACTCTGCTAGTGGCATTTGATTTTGGGAACTTTAAAGAGTATTGCAATCTTTTTGTATTGTTTGTTCTCAAGATTGCAAGGATTTTCTACTCCATACTTCATGAGATCACGGTTTCTATATCACTGACTCTTTCTCTAGCTTTTCCATTCAATCAAATCTCAATTCAATGTGGTAATACTGTGTGATAAAAGGAACAGCTTTTAAGAGAAATCATCTGACTTACTCTGTCAAAGTACTTAAACTGAAAAGATGGTGTACAAGAATTCAAAAGATCCAAACCAAAAAAAAAAAGATTAAACAGAAGTACTTAACAAGAAACAAGTTTGAGCTCATTTATTTTTTGTTTTTTGTATGGCAGAACATGTTGTTCTAGTTTAGGTTGTATCTTTTGGACAATGAGGTTTCACCTTTAAGGATGAATGCATGAAGGAGGTTTTGAGCAGCCTGGGTTTGATCAGGTGTCCCTGATATGACAATGATCCTGTCACTTGTTCCTAGTTGAGGTTCATGGACTATGACCCTCGCACCCGATATCTGATTAATAAACATCAAAATGGTATATAAGCTATGCTTAAGCGGTTAGCTCAACTAACGGGGTGCTGCTACTTCATGTTTATGACACTATCACACTTAGGATTTGGTTTGTAGCTTATCATCTTAGACTATATGGATTCCGTTTTCAAACTGGAACCCAATCTGTAATTTTGAATCTAAGAACTAAAGAAAATATATGGAGTTTTCGTGACTCTTTGACCTAGATTAGTGGTGGACGGAATGATTTGCACCCTACTTGTATGGATTGTGTTTTTGCATGCTTTCATTTCTGTTTATTATTGAGTAGTTATTTTAGTTTTTTGGTGTATGATTTCAGGGACTATAATCACCCAATGGAAACTAAAACCTGTGGCTGCTCATATGGAGCACATAAATCATTGCCTAGCCTCCTTAGAATGACACTATTGAGAAACCAAGAAAAGATATGTAAGTAAAAAGTTCTTACCTGTCTCAGTTGCTCCAGATTGTTGCCATGCTCTCCATACACAAAGCTCATAGCATTTTCTGGGATTCTAATTTCTACAGTTGTGTTTGTAACGATGGCAGATTTGTGTCCACTGGAAAAGACCAAGCCAGCATGTAAACCACACGAGCAATAGTTTCACATAATTGTCTACAACAATAGGGATTTTACCTGCCAAGAACATGGCCAGGCCGGGCAGAAGATAATCCACCACTAGCATCAGATAAGCCTCTTAGATCCGCCGGTTGTGGCTGCATAAAGACTATGTATATCAGCTACAGAAATTAAAATAGATGCACAAATTCTGTCTTTGTTAATTTAGGTGGCACTAGTGTCTTTTATTAGTATGTGCAAGGGCCTTAGGGGAAGATTTAATCCTCTAAATCCCTCAATGAGCAACAACATGTACTCATGTTCACTAGAAAGTAGAGAATGAGAAAATGCAGAGAGATGGAGACATACCGGGGAAGCCCACATACGAGATGCAGTATCAGTTAAGTGATGGGAGATATCATGGTGGTCCATAGTGGACCGCCGACCGAAATTAGGAGAATAGCCAGCAGATGGATGAAACCTATCAGGCACCGGGTCTTCTGGTCGTTTGTAAGGATCTGTGACAGCAGGTCTCGAATAGTTAACTGATGAAAGAGACCCACTTAAGAAGGAGTCATCAGATCTTCTGTGAAGACTTGTAGAGATGGTAGGTTGATGACCAAATGACTGATGAGACCCAATAGACAGAATAGGATTATCTGATTTTCCGTGGTGGATTCTCTCTGTAGTTAAGGTGGAGTTACTCTTGGTCACGGAACTTTTAATCGAGTTAGAGAAAAGACTGTCTCGCAGCCTGCTCGTGACATGGTAGATGGCTTCTCTTACATTGGGGAACTCTCCTGTAATCTATTAGCCAGTAAAGAATGAGTTTATGACAGACAACTTAAGAACAATGATGTTTGAGAAAAGAACAATATCAGAACTGCATTCCACAATGTCCTTGCAACTGAAACATGCACCATAATCAAAAGGTCAACATCTGATCTAAGTACCTGCACAACTTGATCATTCTCTGAAATGCATTTTGGATTCTGCTCAACCTTCAAAATTTGAATCGCAGCCCCCGTGGCTTTCCGCATTTCCGAAACTACAACACCTCCTTTTCCCAGCAAACAACCAATCTGACTTGTTGGGACCACAAGCCGGGCAGTTATAGACATCCTTGAGCCATTGTCTATGATTTTTTTAGTGGCAAGCTCAAATAATCTAGTAAAAACAAGGAGAATAGCTTTCTGGGCTGGCGAGCTTTGACGTCCAGGGCTCTATATGATGAAAAAACAATTATTAACAAATTTAGTAGATAGATAAGATAATAACACAAAAGCATCAATGAAAATGGGAAAGGATAAAAAAAGAACAACCTCTGGTGCAGTAACTGTGATTAAACGTTCCTCACAGTCAGCAATTGTATTTCCCACACTTATGAAGGCACCTGACTCGCTATGAAGCGTCCTTATAACTTTACCCCCTGTCCCAATAACTCCTCCAGCATTCTCAATGGAACAAAGTATCTTAAAAATTACGTCTTCGTTCTCTGCTTCCACTTCTGATTGATGTGGTCTCAAGGTGGCAGTTTTAGTCATTAGAGAAGAGGTAGTAATGGCGTGAGGATGTGTCTCCAGAGTGGAACTACGATGAGCAAGAAAATCTTCACTTGGCCGAAGAAGAGTTTCTCGTGGGATTGCTTCAATAGTCCTTCCCAAAACATCACGTGGAAACGACTCAAAAGGCATGCCCACCATAGCATCACGTTGAACCATTTCGTAAGGTCTATGCAAGGAATCATCCACCTCTCTGTGCTGTCGAAAAACATCTCCCCTGACACCATCAGAAGGCCTGTATAACACTTCTCGCGGACCAAGATCAATATGCCTGCGTAAAGCATCTTGCCGTTCCGCCTCAATCTGCCTGCGTAAAGCATCTTGACGATCCTCCTCAATATGCCTGCGGAAAGTACCCTGAGAAACCCTCTCGTCAATATGCCTATGATGCAAAGCATCCTGAGGAATCACATCACTGTGGCGAGCTAAAGCACCCCGAGGAAACATGTCAGCTGCTCTCGGTCTATAATCATAATCTTCAACCGACCTACGAAGAAGAGACTCCTGAATAATTGTTTCTAAGGGCCTATGCGAAGAAGATTCTTGGATGGTCTCTTTCTCAAGGGGCCTGCTTCCCACCATCCTTATCTTCTTAACATCTTGGCAATCTTGCAAGCAGCGGGAGACGGATACAAGAGCTTTCTTCACAGCAACAACATTACCTTCAATCTGCCACATAGTTGATAATTCAAGGTAAGAAAACACTGACTGCAGTCCGCAAAAACAAGCACAATGCTACATACTAAGCTTTCAAGCTCACACATCCACCATAAGCTAAGCCATGGTCCTAGCCGAAACGATTTTCTTAAAATCCAATTTACGCAACATAAATCAGTTTAAATTGTTCTAAATTGGTTTAAATCTATTAAATTAATTAGTAGTGTTTGTACAATTCCACTAATTTGTATAATTTCTTTAGTTAAAACCTAGTCCTCGTCTAGGATCCTAATAATCTGTCTAGTCTTAGTCCTCTGCAAAGCGCCTAGTTACGGACTAGCGATTGATTGATTGAACACTTAGCTAAGCTAAAACAAGAGTTCGTACCTCCACCATCTCGTCATCACTATCAGCGCAAATCGGCAAATTCTCAGTCCTTATAGCAATCTTGCAACCAGTTTCTTTCCTAATACGCCCCACCACTTGACCACCCTTCCCTATCACCGCACCCGCATGGCTAGACTCCGTCAACAAACGGCACACCACCGTACTGCTACCCGCTTCAGCCGCTAAAATCTCGAAAACACGAATCAACGCTGCTTGTACTTTAGACACCTCAATTTCATCCTCTGTGCTCCCGTTGCTATCAACACCTAGTTTTACCCTAGAGGTTGAATCCACTTGTGCTATGATCGTGATGACCCGATCCGGAGACCCGATTGGGGGCTCCTCGACCCGTATCTTAGCTCCCGTTGACTGTTGGAGCTGTTTGATCACGCTTCCGGATTTCCCGATCACCGCACCGACTTGGGACAAGGGGCTGAGCAATCGGAACGACGCGTGTCCCACGGGAACAACCAGAGGCGAGAGCAGCTGCGCGTGATGCGTCTTCGCTCTTTTGGAAGATCCGAATCCTGAACCCGGATCTACGGCTCTGGATCTCTTCTCTGTAGAGTAGTGAAAGCTGTTTCGCTCCATGACCTATCTCTCCCTCTCTCCCTCTCTCCCTCTCTAGAAGCTTCTCACGGCGGCTCCCGGCGAATAGACTCTCACGAAAAGTCTTGTAACAGTCTCTAACGCTTTAAGTTGCTAACTTGCGCCCGAATAAGCGGCTCAACCGACACCGTTTTAATATGTGCGCCGCAAAAGTGGCTGAAACGACGCCGTTGTAATGTGTGTTGTTTTGTAACTTGTTTCATGTACCAGTGAACATCATCTAGATTGATTGGTTTATGTTACAATGAACAAAATAACAGTGTTATGTTACAATGAACAAGATCTAGATTGATTGGTTTATGCTTTAACAGTGTTATGTTACAATGAACAAGATCTAGATTGATTGGTTTATGTTACAATGAACAAGATCTATGTTTGAACACATGAAATGAAACAGGGGATATTCCGTCGCTGTAACTTCACAAGCATCTCATGTGTTTGAAATTTTTCAACACATGAAGTGTTAAGAGAGGGAATCGTTCAAACTTCGTACCCAGGATTCACAGTCTGCTGCACATCTCCATAGCTCTCAAGCTCAGTCACATCCTCTACGCTTCCAAGAAACAGAGGCAATCTCTGGTGAAGTTTCACTGGCTGTATAGAAAGTATCTCTCTCTTTCCATCAGAGGCTTTGCCACCAGCTTGTTCCACTAGATAAGCCAAAGGGTTTCCTTCGTAGACTAAACGGAGATGGTCTCTCGGATTCATAGCAACTCCGCCGTATAGCAAAGTCCTGTGAAGATCAGCCACCAGAGAACATATGTATCGTGCCGAGTATTTCTTCGGGTTCTCGCCTTTCCCTTGTCTTACTGTATCAATGTACTTCCTCAAACCTTCTGGCCAGTCGAAGTACCTCGCATCATTCACTGAGTAGATTTGTCCTGTTGTTTGTTTTAGATACATGATTAGACATGTTGCAATGGATTAGTCTAGGGACTGACCGATGGGACGAAACTAATATTAAATGCTGTGATTTCGAGCCTGGGAGATTATAGGCTTCGGCCCGAAAAAATAAGCATGTGTTGGTTTACCTCGAGCAGGGATCTTAATGTTTTGATGTGTAAGAACGAACTCGCCTGTGGAGTGATCAAGCGTGAAGGCATGTGTACCAGAGCCAAGAGTAACGCAGAGTATCGTGGCTGAAGAGTATAGCACGTAACCTGAAGCTACAAGCCTGTTACCTCTCTGGAGAGAATTGAGCTCAGCTTTCTCTACAACTGGTAAGTGATCAAGCTCAACGAGTCGATTGTAAATCCCAAATATAGTTCCCGTTGGTATCGAAGCGTCGATGTTACGTGAACCATCTAAAGGATCTACCACCACAACGTAAGGACCGTCATCTTTTATCCAAGTGGGAGTATCGTCTTCTTCTGAAGCCATTACTGCTACTTTCCCTGAGTTTCTGAGAGATGACAAGATGATATCGTTCTGAAAAAAAAAAAACAGAACATGAGTTGTAAGACTGAGTCTTTCATATGAATCATGACAATTACAACAAAGAGAGTAAAGAGAAACGCATACCGAGACAATATCGAGCGGTTTAGGAGCATCTCGGTCTGAGCCACTAGAGGAGTTGACAGAGAGCTTTCCAAGTGAAGAGTTGAAAGGAGAAGCGACAAGAGAAGCGATTCTTTTGCAGGCGTGTTGCAAGTGGTAAAGCAACACCACGAGATCATCTCCTACATTTGCCCCTTCTCTCCCTCCTCCATTACCTATCATCGATTAAAAAAAACTCACTAACAACTTAACAAACACAACACTGAAACTACAAATCAAAACTGTATATAAAGAGCAATCTTCAAAATTCATAGTTGTTTTTTTTGTCTCACTAAGAGAGTTTTACAAGACCTATCTTACTCAATTAAGCACGTTTTAAATGCATCGATTGACAAAGAATGCCAACATCAACTTCAATCTATCGAGACAAGTGCTAAACTCGTTAAGACAGAGCAATTTAGTTTACCTGCGAAGTCTACGAGAGTACAGTAGCCATCGTCATCACCACTGGTCGAAGTCTCACGAGCGGCGAGGGGCTTAAACGAAGTAGAATCACCGCGAGACGCCATGCCGCGACGGTTGTATCCGGCGGTTGGAGGAGAGAGAACAGAAGGTACGGTTTGTGACGTTTGTCTTAGCGGGTAAAGGTCGAGACTTGACGGGGAAATTGAAGTTGGGAACAGAGTTAGAGTGAGAGATTGCATTATTTTTCTGAGTTTAGAGCATTCACGAACCTCCCAGTCTCATCTGGGTACACGCTTCATCATCCACACAGCATCGCCTTCCGGTTAAATTTGGAATTGGATTCCGGTTTTGTTCTTAACCGGTTCGGTTACAAGAGTAAGGGAAAGGCCTTTTGGCATCATCAACTTTATTAATAAAAACAGAGGAACCAAACAGATTCTGTTACTGTTACAAACTTACAAAGAGAATTTAAAAAGTTACTTTCATTTGAAGATTCACAGATTTAAATAACTTTTGCTTTTGTTTATGAAGAACTCTTGTGGAGCATTGGGTCAGAGACAACTTGAGGCTTGAAGTCTGGCTTTATGTACTTACCCAAAAGATCAGCATACACTTCGTATCTTGCAGTCATTCTAAATCCCCATTTGTCTTTGTACTGCCTGCAGAGGTTGAGATCCATGTCGGAGATCATTAACCCGTCTCTGTAACGAGACAAAGACGGCGTGCAAGAAGCATCCGGCGCAGAGAAATAGCTTGATCCATAGAAATGACCGAAGTCATTGTGCTGCGGTTTGCCATCCCCTGAGGTGAAAGCATTTGGGAACACTTCGGTTCCAACTCTGTTAATGGATCCCACAAAGTAACTGTTCGCTATCGCAGCGTTTCTGGCCTGAACAGATTGAAATAAATAATCAGACCATGTTTTGTCATACATAGAAAGGTTTTTTACAGTATCAGAAGTAAAAAAACCTCAATAGGCCACATTGGTTCACTGAGTTCACCAACAGTTGCTGAAGGGTTGAAGACAATCTCGGCACCGTTTAGACCAAAAGCCAACCAGTTTAGAGGATGGTGCCTTCCGTAACATATATTGACTCCTATTTTCCCAAACACCGTCTCAAACACAGGATGGCCAGTGTCTCCTTCCATGTAATACGTGCTCTCGTTAAAATCTCCTACCCTCGGTATGTGGTTCTGTAATAAAAGTTAAGCTCAGAAACAAACAAAAAAAGACAAAGCAAGAAGAGACATTGTAGTGCAAAAGTTTACCTTCCGATGCTTGCCAATGATGTTACCGTTATTCCCTATGATCACAGCGGTGTTCCAAAGCACTTCACCGTGATCCATGTCTCTTTCGAGAATAGGACTCACGATAACCATGTTATACTTTTTGGCTAGCTCTTGGAGAAACTTTGTTGACTCGCCATCGATGGGCTCTGCAAACTCACACCATTTCTTCTCCCTTGTACAGAATGCAAACGGCATAGTCCAAGCTTCCTAATCATAGAACCATCTTAAAGTTTAAAAAATAGTTAACTAATAACTTGTTACATTATAAGAGAAATCAACCTGTAAGCAGAGTACGTTAACACCAGCAACACCTGCGGCGTCGATCATGGGCTTCAACTTCTCAAAGATTCCTGTTTTCTGGTCGGAGAAGGGAGCGGTGGTTGGAAGAGCAATGGAGTTTTGAATGAGACCAACTCTGACCACTCGAGGCTTTCTCATTTGCTCCTCGTCAGCTGAAAATCTAACCGCCTAGAAAGGTAATTTGTCAAAAAGATCAAATCAGACTAGTTTCACTCAAAAACATGAATCGATTCAAATAGTGTAAGTATCAACCTGGAGATCAAAATCATGTTTTGAAGAGAGGGCTTTCGCAGAATCTGGCAAAACGATCTGTTCAAGCGATCTACCACAGTTACTTCCAAGAAGCAATCGGCTTACCTCCTGCAGAATCAAAGTATCCATTTTTTTCTCATAACTAAACACAACAAATCCAACAAACATTCGAGCTGCTAGCTAATCAAGAACCAAGAATCCAAAACAGTTGTTAGTTTTGAGGAGTGCTTTCACCTGATAGAGCTCAGGCTTTAGATTCGTGGATAAGAGTTGGTGCAGCGAGTCATATCCACGGATCGATCCGTCGGTAATCGTTTCTCCGTTTTCAGAGATGCTCTTATCCATTTTTGTAACAAGAGTTTTTCTGAGATGGGTCTTTCTGTCGATCACGAAACTAATATGGCAGATGACTCTGATGTCAATAATGACGGTTTAAGCTATTTATTTATTGGGAAGGGAATCATTAGCCTAATCATTCAATGGCAAGAGAAATAAGAATTTTTTACATCAACACATTTTGAGTTTCTATTTACAGCTAGAGACACATCTTACATGTGGCACACATATTTCATATGATTTATCTCTTATACATCTAGACTAAGTTAACTCTATGTTACTATTTTCCTATTTTCAAACTAAACAAAGATATCTTTTTTTTTTTTTTGAAACACATACTTAGATTAAAATCTCAAAGCAAGAGTTAGGTGTTACAATTAATGGCTCTCTCATCTGCCAAACTCTGTTTTGCTAAACCATCAGCCTCACTATTTCTCATTCTAGAGATCCAACGAAATGAGATAGAAGTAAAAGATTCATCCATAGAGAAAATATCGGCTGTAATGCCGTAGAACTCTGAAGCAATTGAGACAGAGTTAACTGCTTGGACGAGCTGGGTTGAATCTGATTCACAGCAGATGTTTGTGTATCCTAGTTGCCTGCAGCTCCAGATTGCTTCACGGAGTGCCAATCCTTCTGCGATCAATGGAGAGACGACGTAGGGCACTGTTGTTGAGAAGACCCGAGTTCTTTCGTTGTCTGTAATTGTCCAGCCGAGTCCCGCTGTTAAACAATCATCCTTCCAAGCTGCATCCGATCGAACCGTGACACAATGTTCAGGTAACGGGGCGTATATGTTGGAAGCTCGAGGTTTCTTCTGCTGTTTGACTTGGCAGGATTCCCATTCGCGTGCTGCTGCGATTGCTTTGGATACAATGTCCTCCGAGGTAACCCATCTATCGTTGAAGATAGTGTTGTTTCTAGCTGTCCAAATCTGTCATAGGAGCCACGGCGCAAGACTGTTTTGTGTGATTCCGGCTGGGGGAAGGCTGACACGAGTACATATGTTTATCCAGGTAGTTTCTAAATCTATAGTTCCTCTAGCCTCAAAGCTTGGCATTAGTGGAGCTGCAGCCCACACTTTCCGCGCAAAGCTACACTCAAAGAATAGATGATTTATAGATTCAGGCATACCACAAGTTTTGCACTTTCCTTCCGTTGCAATGTTTCTCGTCAATAGTTGCCCTCCCACTGGTAATGCTCCATGGAAAATCTTCCATATAAGCATCTTGATCTTTGGAGTTGTTTGCAATCTCCATACGCACTTTCGCCCATTTGTTTCTGGGTTTTGTAACTCTGGTGTTATCCGTTTGCTCAGCATAGCTGCAGCATACCCCAACTTGACAGAGTAGTCACCATTTGGGGTCAGTAGCCAGATTCTCTTGTCAGGTGCTCCGGTGTGGCTTGGTTTAATAGCTCGGATCGCTCTCTCAGCGTGTGGGATAATTCGTTGGATTGCTCCAACATCCCATTCTCTAGTCCCCGAGGTGAAGAGCTCAGCAACTGTTGTGGTCAGTAACGGAGCTGGTGCTGGTCCCATCGGCCGTTCCTGCTCGGAGAGGCTTAACCATGCATCCGTCCAAATATTAATGCTCATGCCATTTCCGACCGCCCATCCAGAGTATTGAGCTATTAAGTCTCTCCCAATTAAAATGCCCCTCCATCCATGTGAGATTGCCTCAGAGTCTCTCACCGTCGTTAGTCCTTCATCTTTGCAGTATTTCGGTAGTAGGATCCGGCCAAGGAGGGAGTCTGGGTTTTGGAGAAGCCTCCAGCTCAAACAAAGATATCTAAACTATTAGTTTTCATGATTCTATGTTATCTCTCCTATCTCAGATCTAAACCATTTCCCAATTACATGAATCATAATTTTTCTAAATTTTTTTTTATGGTCATGTTGAAGACAATGAAGAACTGGATCCTCTCTATCATTTTCTTCTTTCACTAATCTTTCTCGCTTTTTCTTGAACCATGACGAAATAGAAGAAGCTCAGGGAAGATCTCCAAAACTCATGGAGGCTCCATGAATCAAAAGCTCAGGCAAGCTCTCGATGAAGCATCAGAAGATGGGTTACTCAAGTTCCTCCTTTGCGACTTCGTCTACGGGACTGCATCGGGTTTTCATGTTGCCGTTCCGCCTCGTCTCTGTACCACCGATGATGGATTCTTCTTCATCATCGTTGAGAGAAGAAAGAGTCCGAGAGATGTTGGAGCTAGAGGTTGAATTCTTGCCAAGAGCTGATTACCTCAAGAGATTGTGTTCTGGGGGCTGGGAGCCACATGTTAGAAACCAAGCTCTGGACTGGATTTTAAAGGTTTGATCTTTCTTGAATCTGGTTTGGTCTCTGTTTAGAGTTCTAAGCTATGAAGAAGAAACCAATCTATGGAGAAACCAAGCTATGGAGAAGAAGAAGATGGAGTTTGCTAAACCCTCATCTCGATTCAATCCCAATCTCTACTGCTTTTTTTTTATTCCTTTCGATTTAATCAGTGATATCTATTTCGCGTCCGTTGTCTCTTAGCCACCATCTCCACACATCATTGTTCCCAATATTATCAATTGCCGACATCCAAGGTAAAAGTTCTCAACTTTTTTGGTTAAATTTATAGTTTTTGCCTAAGCTTCGATCTTGAGAAGATCTTGTAACTCTATATGAAACCAATTTTGCCTAGAGAATCTTATATGTATTCTTTTTTTTTTTGTGAGATTTGAGGATTCAGATGGCGGCAGACTCAGTTAGGGGTCATCATCTGTGAAGAATTGAGCGCAGCAGATGGAGGAAAGTGCAGCTGAAACTGTTTCACATCGTTTCTTGGTATTGTTCTAATTGCATCTTTTTCCTTCATGTTTAGTTTTGTGTTCACAGAATTTTTAAATTTTGGGTTTCCTAGTGCTTTGGTTATCTTGTTTTATTGAAAGCTCTAGATTTGTTATAATGATATCGTTCTCTTGTTTCCAAGTGTAAACTAGATCTCTTAAGCAACACAAATCTTATGATATCATAAAAAGATTTGGGTTTAGTATTAATGTGGATGCTTCATGAGTTGTTTAACTCATAGTCCCCTACATGGTTTAGCTTTAAGTCATTATGATAAACTATTGGATTTTACAAATCTTACAGAGCTTTCACTTGTCCACAACAAGGTTTGTTAATTGGATGCTGTCCACAACATCTTGTTCGTAAGATCATATCCACAAAAACATATTACTAAAACATATTTCATGTCCACATGTTTTTCTCTTGTCCACATGATCCACAAAAATATTTTACAAATCTTGCAGAGCTTTCACTTGTCCACAACATCTTATTCCTAAGATCATATCGACAAAAACATATTATTAAAACATATTTCCTATCCACGTTTTTATCTCTTGTCCACATGATTCTTTGTCCACATGAGTATGTCCACATGATTCCATGTCTTCTTTTATTAACATGTCATCTTGTTAACTAGAGTCTATGGTTAAAATCTTTTTTTTTCTTTGTTTCAGTGAGGGTTTTGATGATATGAATCCATGTCCACGTTTAATGGTATCAATGCAGAGAAGTTGTCCACATCTTGATATCCACATCCATATTTTTTATGTTCATGTATTTTTATATAAATGTTAAAATATATACATTAGATATATGAAAGTGGATGTTAAAATGTGGAGAAAAAAATTTACAATTTATTGTAACAATTATGTTTATTTTATATATCTAAAATGAGGAAAAACCCATTAAAAACAAAAATGAAATGAGTAATAGTAAAACAAAAACTTAACTAATAATGTCTAAAACTAAATTAAATCCACACATTTTCTAAAGCAACCCGGTTGTTTCAACAAGAGCATAATTGTCCAAATAACATCACGGTCTCACATAAAAGTGTCTCAGAAGTAGAAAGTGTCTTTGGGTGTAAGAGAAAGTCAAAAAGTGTCCCAAAATGTAATCAAATCGTTTTAGGCTATTGGACTTAAGAAGACCAATTTGTTCTTTCAATCTAATTTCATCGTCTTTTTGGAGAAAAATAGGAACATCTGCGTAGAATATTTGTTCTTACTTCTTATTAATCATTTCTTGTGAACAACACCAATTTTCATTAGTTAATGAGATTAATCAGTAAATTCGATACATTAACATGTCCAAACCGGTCTCTTACGGTAAATTCGCTTCCGGTTTGGAGCGTATCTCGTATAATAACCAGCCAAACCGGCGAATCACGGTTTGATGCTGTCCCAAATCTCAGATCAACGACCCCACAAAAATCTCACGCTTCAAACTTTGGGAGAAACTATTTACGGAGAGAGAGGAGATAGGAACATATGGTAGGCGGCGGAGATGCTCGTCGTGGCGGTAACAAAGCGGAGGCGAATCGGTTGCTCGTAACATCTGAGAAGCTCCTAGCGTCCAGCGACTTCAAAGAAGCCAAGGCATTCGCGATCCGCGCATGCAGATCCGACCCGACCCTAGCCGAAGCGGCGGACTCCATCCTCACCATCTGCGACGTTCTCATAGCCAGAGAGATTCGTCTAGGCGAATCAAAATCTCCCGACTGGTACGCCGCGCTGCGACTCGGTCGGTTAGCTCAGAACCCCGAGCACGTGGCGACTCAGTACCGTAGGCTCGCTCTCCTCCTCAATCCCTCGGTCAATCGTTTTCCGTTAGCCGATCAGGCGTTTAAGGTCGTGTCAGATGCTTGGCACGTGCTCTCCGATCCCTCGAGGAAGTCGTTGTACGACCAAGAGGTGAAACTGAGTCAACTCGTCCAACCGCAACAGCAGCAGCAGCAATATTTCAAATGCAAACCTACCCAAAGCACTAACGTAGCAGCGAAACAGCCGCTTCGTTCTGTTGCTCCGCCAGCTACATCCACCGTTGGATATCCGCGGCAGAGCGAGAGCTTCTGGACTGCTTGTCCGTACTGTTTTGTGCTCTTTGAGTACCCTAAGGCTTACGAGGAATGCGTTTTGAGGTGTCAAGAGTGTAGGAGAGCGTTTCAAGCTGTGAGGATACAGAAACCTCCGGTTGAGGAGGGGAAAGGAGAAGACGTTTACTTCTCCTCGTGGAGTGTGTTCCCTCTTGGGTTTTCCGGTGAGTTTAAAGCTCCGACGAGCTGGTCGCCTATTTCACCTCTTATTGCATGCTCTCTGCAAAAGGCGGACGATGAAGACACCACCAAGAAGCGTAAGGAACCGGCTGCTCCGAGATTCTTTTATGACGATGATGACATATACGTTGCGATTTCAGATGATGATCATGAAGAAAATGAACCTAGTGATCGTTGTCAAGATGAGTTACAAGCGAATAAGAAGGTGAATGTTGGGAAAGGGAAAGGGAAAGAAAAACTTGTGAGAAGTAATAAGAAACATGGAGCAGACAAGGCTGGGAAGGGAATCCAAAATGTAGAGAGTGTCAGTGGTGCTGCTTCATATGCTACTCCTGTTGGTTCCTCATCTATGACTAAACCAATGAGTAGTAGGAAAAGAACGGGAACTGGAGCTAAGAACCTAGGGAGGTTGGATTTGAATGTGGAGTTCAGCAATGAAGTGGAAGAGCCTGCTGTGGCAGGCGGGAGAAATGAAGGAAATGGGCTCGGAAGTAACAGGGAGGTGGATCATATGGAAGGGATTGGGTTCTTTGAGGACCTTGATGAATTCTTGAGTAGTTTGCCGATATTTTCTGTCGATGGAGATGATAAGATCAAGGCTACATAGTGAAGTAAGACTCTTTTTTCTCTCTTGTTTTAGGTTGCAGTGGCTCTGTTCGTGTGGTTGTTGAAGGCCTTAGTTTTTGTCTCCTTTTCTCCTATTGATGTTTAATTGTAGTGGAGTTATTAGCCATATGATTCCTTGAAATCCTTGTAGTTGGAATCTGTTGATGTATATGGCATAAATTCTGACTTTTTCTGACCTTCATGGTACACAATCTTCTGCATCAACAAAGAACATGCTTTATTTGATTGTGATGGGCCTTTGATTCTGATCAAGGCATTGAGATTTCTTTCAAGGATTAGAGGATGTAACGTGACTAGCTAAGTGCTTTTTATGATAAAACAAACTCCGCTCCTGTTTGTTTTTTGCTGCACTCCTTCAACCAAAAAAAAAAGCTACAATGCAAAGTATAGGTGTTTTCTTGAGGTGGTGAAAATGAAGTAGCATATTGAAATCTATGTTTTCGTGGCTACAGCTTGTCTTTGTTTCTGTACGTTCACTGGATAAGTTTTTGTGTTATTTGCTTTCTGAGCCAACAAAGTAAAAGATAGTGGCAGGAACACGTTTGTAGCTTCGTTCATCCGAAGTTTCTGTAACCCTTAGCGCCCTAGGATTAATGGAGGAAAGATAAACAAGTATTTTGACAAGAATTTCTAGCCAAGGTCTATGGTAAAGACGTAAATGGATTGGTAGGGACTCTTCTTTTGTAGTCGCTGTAGGTATTCTTACAAATGTAGTTCTCACTTACCAGCTGTAACGAGAGTCTGCAAGAAGATGAGAAACCTATTCAACCAAGCTGCACGCGTTATTTGGGTTTTATAAGCTCCGGTTTAGCTGCAGTAAAGGACTAAAGGTAAAGGTTTCATTTGTGATTCATAAACTTGTTCAACCTGATCGTAGAATGTAGAACTGCATTTCTAACTCCTTGATTTTTTTTTCAGTGATTAAACTGTTTAGGCTCTAACGTTCCTGTGCTATCTATTGTTTCTTAACTATTATGATGAAGACAGGTTGATAGTCTTCGGAAAATCAAAGCCATGCCGAGAAAACCAGGTTCCTCTATTGTCCTCTCTCTTCTTGACTATATATTTTTTCAGAGTGCAAAATATTTTTTTCATAGTTTCCTACTTATTGACACAGTGCTATTCTAGAATTCTTATGTCTAGGTGCTTAATTCTGATTTGTGAAGTTTAGCATTCACTGCTGATTTGATATTTTTTATAAATGGAATTCAATTTATTGTATGAAACATGGGGATCTCCGTCTACCTAATTTAATTTCCGTAAGGAAAAAAAAAATAATGTTTTCGTGCGAGAAAGTAGCCTTTGAAAAGAAACTGATAGGGAAACGTTTTTATGTTTTATGACAGGGTGGAGGTCAACGGTCAGCGCGTACATGGAGATCTCCGTCTTTGTTGGAGAAGATGAGATCTATATGTTGTGGGATCCGACAGGTGAACTACTAGACAACTCAAAAGTCTATCTGTTTTGTCTTTTCTTGTCTTTTTAATTTTATTCTGTCTTTAATTTCCCTAAACATCTAAATCTCCCTATAATACACCTCAACTGATTTTACTCGGCTGCATTCCTCATCAATGACAATCGTTGCTTCAATCATGCCCACTTCAGCGGATCCTTCTTCCTCAGGAGTCTGTGTTTTTCACAATACATCGAAGGTACATTTTATTTCTCTATTGTATAATGTAATACTAAGAGAATTGTCTAGCATGCATGTCTCTTTACTCTTGTATCTATATTTTATCTACAGATCTTTGGTAACAATGCAAATCAGAAGCCCACCTGTCTTAGACTTTGTACCTCGTCAAGGTATCTTCTTCATATTTTTCAGACTTACAAAAAGGAGAAAATAATAATGCACGATAGAAAACAATATCAGTTATAAGCCAACGAGGCATTGCAGTAGTAGACCATTAGTATATTGCTGGCTACTTTCTAAACCTGGCTTGAATCTTACAGAAGATATGCCAAGTTGAGACTAGCGGCTTCCATTTCGAAGGTGCCACTTAAGCTTACTCGTGAAGAAAAACACCAGGATCATGTGACTTCACCAGATAAAGGACATGACGTCTTTGAAGAAATCAAGCATCGGTTCCTGAACTTTAAGAAAGACAAATACATGTAAGTTCCTGAAGTAAAAACATCGGTTTCAATTTCTCTGGTTTGTACATATATGCTTGTTTTTTGTAATAGTTTGATTGTTTATGTGAGAAGGGATAACTTGGAGAGGTTTCAGAGTCTAGCCAAGAGCCAATCTCCAAAGGTGAGAACTTTAGCACCTCTTTTACACTACACATTTATACATGAGCCATATTTCTAACATTTCAGAGAGCAGTTTATGGTGATAGCTTGTTCAGATTCAAGGGTTTGCCCTTCAGAAATCTTGGGGTTCCAACCAGGAGAAGCGTTTACCGTGCGTAACATCGCAAACATTGTACCCACATACGAGGTCAGTTCTAATGGTGTTGGCCTTTTACTTATCTTTGTATGTTTCTTTGATGCTGAAACAAAGAATACTTGTGCCATGGTGTAGAGTGGTCCATCTGAAACGAAGGCCGCACTGGAATTTTCTGTAAATTCTCTTCAAGTAAGAAACTAATTGCATCCATGATCATGCAGTAGCGATTTGGGATATGATCACGTAAGTGATTGTAAAATTTGTTTGCAGGTGGAGAACATCCTTGTGGTCGGGCATAGTCGCTGTGGAGGCATACGTGCATTAATGACCATGGATGATGAAGAAACAGAAGAAGACATAGACTCAAGGTTTAACTCAAATTTTCATTAATTTTTGACCTTCCTAACTATGCACATTCATCATCATCACCTGCATTGATTCCTTTCCCAGGAGCTTCATCAAAAACTGGGTCGTTATCGGGAAAACCGCAAGATCAATCTCGAAATCAGCTGCTTCAGAACTCAGCTTTGATCAACAGTGTCAGCATTGTGAAAAGGTGAATCAAGCCTTTCGTGGTTACATTCACACATACTTTCACGGGTTGCTAATGGATTTCGTTTTACACTTGTAGGAGTCAGTGAACTGCTCGCTGAGGAATCTATTGTCGTATCCATGGATAGAAGAGAAAGTGAAGAAGGGGGCTTTAACAATCCATGGTGGTTACTACGACTTCACTGAGTGCACGTTCGAGAAATGGACGGTGGATTATAAGGAAAGAAGCTGCGTAGAGAGGAAACTAGCTGTTAAGGATCGGTCTTTCTGGAGTTAAACGAATTTGGTTTATCGGTTTGATTAAAGATTGGGTTTGGTTTGGTTTGAGTATTAAAGTTTCTGTTGGTTTGGTTTGAGTCCACTTTTACACGCTCACACTTGTTTTATGTTTTTTACGGTCTGTACCTCACTATGGTAAGTTCGCTTTAACCAAAAAAAAATTAATTAAATAACTGTTTGATTAAATCATAAAACTTTATCACATGAATAGTTATATTTTGAATTTGTTGAAAAGATGGAAAATTTGACCCTAGAAAATTATCAAAAATAATAATATAATAAGAATGGGCCGAATTTTATCAGATTGGGCTTTACAGTATTATAAGGCCCAGGTAATGAAACAAACCCTACAAATAACGCTAAGGCATAAGCATATGGAGATTCGAAGCTGCGAGAGATTAACCAGAGAGAGAAGAGAAGGGAGAAGATTAAGCTAAGCGATGGGTGTAGAGAAGCAAGTCATCAGACCCGGCACTGGTGCCAAACCCGCTCCGGGCCAAACCGTCACCGTTCACTGCACTGGATTCGGTAACCTCACTCTTTTCTCTTCATGTCGTTGTTATTTCCATGTACCGATTGCGAAATTGATCCATCGAAGATCTGCTTAGGATCTCTTTGATTTGGTAGTCGCTTGATGTTTTGCTGTTTGTGCTTGATTCCTTGTTGGAGACATTGATTTAGTTAGGGTTTGTGTTCTTAGGTATCGATCTCTTGTTTAGCTATACTGTTTGTGGAGAAGCTGTGATTATCTAATAATAATAACAAGTTTCTTGTATTGAGATTGAAACTCTCTATATACACTTTATTAATCATTTGTGAGTTTCGTTTCAGAATCGTAATTGATAATGCTTTTTCTTTGTTTGTTTGCAGGGAAAGGTGGTGATCTTTCCCAGCAGTTCTGGAGGTAAAGGGATCCTTCTCGCTATTAACTTGTTCTCTTACACACACTCACTCTCGCCTTATAAAACTGTTATAAGTATTGTCAAGTTTGGCCTAAATGTGTTTTGGACTTTGGTATATAAATATATAGTACAAAGGACGCGGGGCAAAAACCTTTCTCCTTCCAAATCGGTAAAGGTGCTGTTATCAAAGGTATACATCTCCTTCCTCTGTTTCTTTCTGTTTGCCCTTTTCTTGGGAGAGTTTATGTGAATTTTAAATTGTTGAAACAGGATGGGATGAAGGCGTTATGGGAATGCAAATTGGAGAGATTGCTCGCTTACGGGTATGTATTGTACACTGCTCCTCCTATCGACATGAAAACGGATTTTGATTCTTACTGAACTTTGTTTGTCTCTCTTGAAGACATTCTTATCTACTAGTGATAGTTACTTAAGAGGTTGTTGTAGTATAAACCATTCTTGTGATCATTGGTGGCTTTTTAACATCTTCAGTTTATGATGGCTTATTTGTTTATGCAGTGTTCACCTGATTACGCATATGGTCCTGGTGGATTTCCGGCGTGGGGGATCCAGCCTAACTCGGTTCTCGACTTTGAAATCGAAGTACTCAGCGTCCAGTGATGCTCTCTCTCTCTCTCTCTATGAGAGCACAACAACAAAAAAACTTATGTTAATTTGTTAAGTGGTTGCAACCCTTTATGTTTATCGTTTCTGGGATCTTTGTTGAAACAAAACTTTGTGATGTCACTTGTCACTGCTTCTCTAAACTCGGTGGACAACGTTTTATCTAAATAAAAAGATCCCGTCGCTCTTGTTTCAGTCCGAATGTTGCATGTTTTCTTGCAGTTATTGTGATCTCATTATTGTTGTGCCATTGTAAAAAAAAAGATAAACAAAATGAAAGTCACGCAGCTCTACCACTAAGCTATAAGACGGCATGTTTACATTTTTGAACGAGTAGATACACATCTTCGGGATATGTTAGTCAGACCAGCCGAAGAAATCTAATATTAAACAGCCGCAATAAATATGTTAGGCCAGTTTCTAATTGTGTGAGATCATAATCATTCATCTGAATGTTTATTTTAGATAAAAATCGAATTGATCCAATAAAGAAAAAAAAACATGTTAGTTTCATGCTGGCTCAAATCAATGTTTCAGTGTTTCTCATTCTAAATTTCTAATTGTTTTATTTTGAATAAAAATGCCAGTAATAATAATAGGAGTAGTAATCAGAAAATAAATGATCTCAAACCAGAGTAGATTTTGATTTGGGAGGAGTAATAATTTGAAACCATGATGAAATGTTGAATTCAACACTTGCTAAAACAGTAATTACGACTCTTAATATCAAATCAAAGGAGAAACGGAAAAGACCAAAGCTACAAACTTTTTCAGACAGAGATATGTAAACTAACAAAAGAAAAGGAGGAATGTGAGAGAAGTCGTGCGGGTAATTAAGCAGCACTTAAAATTCCTTCCCGTGCATTTCTTTAATCATCACTTATGACTCCTTTTCTTTCTCTTTTTCTATTTTCTCTTTTTCTTTTCACCCACATTCCCCAATTACATTATACTTTCAATAATAAAAATAAATGAAAGTCTACAGAATATTAATAAAACAAAAGGTATTGAGCTACATTTGGCGTTGCATATAAGCTAGATGCTAAAAATGCCAATTAAAATAAAAAAAGTGGTTGCCTTTTATTCTTTTTTCCCATCACAATGGGTGTCTGAGAACACAACACGCACCTGAACATTATGTGGTTAAAGAAAAGAAAAGCTTGAGCATACTTTCACTAACTTAGCTTTCACTAAAAAAAATTAAACGAGAGGAAACCTTTTACTTTAACGAGTAATCAACAAAGTAATTGATAAAAGGATGATAAACCTGAAATTATGGACCGTGAGACTTTGTAATGATATAATACCATAATTACGTATATACACGTTCGGCCCCCTTGTCCCCATTTCTTTCAAGCAAAGCACCAATAAAACCATTGCTTCCCTTTTAATTACTATAAGATTAGTTTCCAAGTAACATTTCTTTTTTATTTTTTTATATAATCGAAAGTATCATTTGCTACACCTCAAACTCAAACTATGTAACCGTTATATGATTCACATAAATTCATATTTGTATTGTAACCTTACACGAAACATAGTTTCCAAAAAAAAAAAAACTTTAAACGAAACATACATTCGAATTCACATAAATTTATAACCAAACCGAATTCAAACAAAAAAAAAAAAATTCGAACCGAACCAAAGAGGGGTGATTTGGTAAAAAAAATAAAGGACGTAAAGGATAAAAGCGTCATAAAAACATTTTATAAAGCCATGTTACCATTGTTTCCATTATAATAACAGTTTGGTAAAAAAAGGTTTCTACGGTGCTGTTCACATTATAGTTGCTCGTTGGTCACTTTCATCTCTCTCTCTTATCCCTTTGCTTTCCCATTGATTCCAGTTCTCATAGTTTTCTCTCTGTGTGCACAAAAAAAAAAAGTCTTCTCTCTGGATCTGAGCGAAACGTCCTTCCTCTGTTTCATCTCTTTAAGGTATCAAAAATTCGATCTCTCTCTCTCTCTCTCTCTCTACGTCACTGCCTTTCTGTGTTTGTGTATCTGGAAATTATTGTTGTAACGGTCTAAATCCTTCATGGTTTGTGTAGTTTCTGTAGTCCTAGGTTCGAATCTTGCTTAGAACATTGTGTCTTGTGTATATTACGAACTGAAATTTGTAATTTTGTTAGGATTAAAGCTGTTAATCTACTATGTACACTTGCTAGATGTGTTTAGACCATGTTTAGTGATGTTGATGAGAAATGTTTCCATGCGTTTTTGCACAGATAACTAAACTAATCAAAAAGAAGATTTGATAATACAAAAGCAGTGGATGATAAGAGGACCAATTAGTGGAATAAGAGCAGCAGCATGTGTTGGTTCACCGCTTGTGTTGAAGTATACCGCAAAGTTGTGCGCTTGAATCTCTATTGCCGTGTCATTCTGTAAAAAAAACGTCTTTAACCAACCCCTAAACACTCTTAAAAGTCTTCTTCTTTTTCTTATTCATCTTCTCTTCCTTTTAAAAAAATGGGATCCCAACATTTCTACGTGTACCATTGTGAACAAAGAATCAGCTAGACACAAAAAAAGCTCCTTGCTTTCTTTCCTTTCTTCTTTCGGTTGGTCTCTCTCTCTCTCTGCTTTTCATACAAGGTTTCCTCAAAGTTATGGTGTGTCAGTCCCCTGGTAAGACAAGATTTCGAGCATTGAAATACGAAACAGGAGACGCTAACAGACCAGCAATTGTTGTAAGAGTTATTGCATGCTTTCAACCCATGGATAATTGCCAGGTCTAATGCTCTCTCATTCATCACACTGTTTTAAGCTATAATAATAGTTTTTACTCTTTCTAACACTTATGATTATGTGTGTTTCAGGCTGAATACTTCAGACTTCTACTCAAACCAGTGACGTAGTTGGCTTTGTCATTTTCCGCTGTGTTCTTTCTTTGTTCGTTCGTTCGTTCGCTTTGCCTCTTCTTTCTTTCACTACTTTATTTCAAAAGGGTAACCAGAAGTATTGCATTCACCTGATTGATAGGAGCTACTTAACAGTCGGTACGCTTACTAAATTTACACTCACTACTCTGTTGTTGTTCAATTATCTTTGATGAGCTGATTTTTTTTACTTTTGCTTTTGGTCCCGCAGTGTTTGTATACTCTTTAAAGTTACCTAACTGCAAGAGCATGCCTCTTGATACAAGGCTACGGGATTTGCCTCCTCAAGCTTGCTTTGAGGATATAGCCGCTCGGTCTGTCCCTTTCCCTGAGCTTGGGAAGCTTTATGCAGCTGAGCTTCATGCTCCCTGTTTGCAGCCACCGCCACTCCAGTCTCTTCTGTGGAGTCATCATGATAAGGAGTCTTGTGGAAAACGATTCTCGCTGTCTGACATGCGGTCTTGGTGCGCTGCTGCTACTACTACTACTCCACGTGGAGCATTAGAGTCTTCTAATAAAGGACTCATGATATTCGATCAATCAGGCAACCAGACTCGTCTCCTACGATGTCCATTTCCCCTACGGTTTCCATCTCTTAAGGCTGCAGAACCAGTGAAACTCTCTGAGTTACAACACGGTCTCGAGAAAGGTTTCAGGGACGATGATATTACTTTGAAGGAGTTTGATGAGAAGTGTGTAAATGGAAAAGAGTCGGAAATGCATGAAGACACTGAAGAGATCAATGCATTGCTCTATTCAGATGATGATTATGATGATGATGATGATTGCGAGAGTGATGATGATGATGAAGTAATGAGCACTGGTCACTCTCCTTATCAAGTTTGCAACAAAAGAGCATTGGAAGAAATAGATAATAGTCCTTGTAAAAGGCAGAAGCTACTGGATAAGGTAGAAAACATCAGCGGCTCATCATCATCACTTGTGGGCAGTAAGGATGAAAAGCTCCCTGAATCAAACATCTCGACCAAAGAAGACACTGGCTCCGGTCTGAGCAACGAGCAGTCGATGAGAAAAGACAAGATCCGCACAGCTCTGAAAATACTCGAGAGCATAGTTCCAGGTGCAAAAGGAAACGAAGCTCTCTCACTTCTCGACGAAGCCATTGATTACCTAAAGCTGCTTAAACGGGACTTAATCTCCACAGAGATTAAGAACCATTGCTAAAACACCCACCAGCTCACACGTCACCACATTTTTACATGGGGAACAAGAAATCTACAGACAAAATCAGGCTTGAAGATTCTCACGTGTGAAGTGGTATAGGGTACCGTATCCTCTCTGCACCAGCTTTTTTAGCTGGATATAGTGGACTACTTTAGGTATATATATTTGTGCTGCTGCAATTTCAAAAAGTTAAAAAAAGAAGAAAAAAGAGAGGCCAAAGTCATCATGGTCATTGATCGACAATGATTATCTTTTGTGGCTTAGTGTGGATGGTGAAATCAAAAGGGCAAATATTCAAAGTCCCATCTCAGACTCGCGTGGTCTATAAATCTCCCCTAAGGTAATAATGATAAAAAATATCTCTGACCCACACTCTCTTTTGTCTATATGATGACTAAAGTGGGTCCTTTGGTTTTATTTAGTTGATGTCATGTTCATCTAATAAATTTGAGTGTCTGTAATAATGCAAACCCCCTTCCTTTGTCTTTTGCTTCCCCCACTTGCTACTCGGTTTTTGTTTTTGTGTCTCTTGAGTCTCTGTTCATTGTTCATGTTCTCTCATTGTCTATGTATTGTATCAAGATGATTGTATTTTGTCGTTTGGGTTTTGTCATATACCAATGATATAAAAAAAACTTGGTGTTTTGTTTGAATCATCCCACCAAAATTCCTCTTTCTAAGAGGTGACTCTCCCATAACTCAAAAACCAGAGAGAATTACCAATTTTAAATCTTTTTTATTTTAATTTTATGTGACAGTTTTACCTGGGAACGGTTGATGCAACAATTCTCATTCATATGAGATTCAAGTTTTAGATGATTTTGCGACGTCACATATTCTGTGACTAATCGTTTGTTATTTGAAGAAATTAAAGTGATGTGCTGTCTTTTATAGAGTCGATCGCAAGTGATAACTTTGATATTTTCCCTAACGTTTTATTAAATTTTAAGTTTGGTTTTTTTTGGCTTGCACATAGTGATTTCTATGATGTAGTTACTACTATTGTAATCGTTTAATGAAAACTTTGGTGTACAGAGTAAAGGGACATTAACATCGAACTTTAGGTCACTTATTAGAAAATCAATAACATTACAAATTATGACCAAACAAAAAGCTGTTCTTTCTCCAAATAATCAAATCAAGAACGCACAAAGTTTCTCACTTTATGTTTTAAGAAATTGAGTTCCTCCATCGTCTTGGTTTCCTTATGGGTTGATGATCAACACCAGCTTGTTCACCTCCGACCATATCTTGAGTCTCATGTCCACTCATCTTAGTTAACTTACTTAGTTTCTTCCAACCACTGCTCCAAGCCGAAGAGGACGTGTTCTTCACTTTCCCTGTCTTCTCAAACTGTCTTTGCATCACTTCCATCTCATTCTGAAGCTCAACATACTTTGTCTTCACCGTCTCTAACTCGAACTTCAACGTATTAATATCCTTCTTAGCCGCAGCCCACCCTTCCTGTGTTTGTGACAAAATTTTCATAAGCAAAAAGAGTTTGTATAAGATTTTTTTTTTTTTTAACAAGTCTTCCTCTTACTTGCCTGAAAAGATTGTGGTGTGGCTTCGATCAGTGTCTTACGATTTGGGATCATTGGTTGATAAGTAGTACCCATTGCTTCTCCTAACGTAGTTGATTCCTTGAGTGATGTGTTGGCTAAGGCGTTACTAATCTTTACTTGCTCCGAGAAGAGGACTTGAACCACCACTCGCAATGGTAACCTCTCGTTTTGAGCCGCGTGCATGCATGCATCCATTGATAGCTTTTGACAGTCCATCACTCTGCATAGCCGCTTCCTCTCGTGTTCCGACAATGTCGGATGCGCCTATCATTCAAATCAAACATGTTCGAACCAAACAAGATTTATGTTCAACCATCATAAGACCCTTCCTTTCCACCCTAAGCAATGTTTATAAAACCGGACCAAAAACTTAATCAAATAATTATTTGGATCATGAATCAGTATAGTTCGATTGGACTGAATTTAGTACAAAAATGTTATTTACATATTAATTTTTCATATAAATAAATTTTAAAATAATTTATAAACCATTAGAAATATTAACTAGTTTATTATTTAACCTAGGGATTTTTAATAGTTTTAATGATTTTCATCTAATTTTATTAATTTCAAGACCTAATCCGATTACATGATCGATTCATGGGAACTTGGTTCAATTTTCGATCGGTTCGATTTTAAAACACTGATCCTAAAATATAAACTTGGTTGAAAATATTATTTATATGTTACTTTAAATATATACATTTAAAGTGTTTTTGTAAGAATGATGCATAATTAAAATAGGAATAATATTAAATGTAAATTATTAAAATTACCTAGTTTTTTGTTCATTTATTTCATGGGTTTTTGATAATTTTTATTTGGTTCAACAATTTTTAAACCCAATCTGATTACTTGACTAATTTATGGTTGAATGTGGTCCAATTATCGGGTTAGTTCGGTTTTAGTAACACTGACCTTAAGATACGAATCAATTGCTCTGTACAGCCCATCGTCGCAACTCCTAGCCGATTCCGGCAACGCCTCAGCCAAAACCTGAAACTTCGTCAGCGGCAAGTTCCTATCTCTCGCAACTTCAGTGAGATAACTATCCACAAGCCTCGCCACTCTCATCTTCGCATTCTGATTATGATTACTACCGTTATTACCACCACCGATGCTATTCGTCCTCGGGATCCCTGCGTCGGCGACGTACGGCGACATCCTACTCGGACTCGACCCTTCCGTCTGCTCCTGAACGAGGAAATGCTCCAGCAGCCTCTGAACGAGATCCACGTCGTACATCGTCTCTCCCTTGCTGCTGCTGTAGCTCGGGATCAGAAGATCCTGAAGCGTCGCCTGCTCGAACTGCATCCCGACGCGTTTCTCCAGCTCATTGATCAGCGCCGGAGCTACTCTGAGCATGCTGGCTGATCTGAGGAGGCGGAGGAGGAAGGTGCAGGTGACGGAGTCTTTCTGCGGTGGGATGATGCTGATTAGGGATTCGACGATCATTCGCTGGTCTTTGGGGCTGATTCCGTGTCCTCCGGTGAGGTGAGGGGAGGAGTCTTGGTGGTGTTGTCCGTTTGGTTTTCCGGAGAGGACCATGTGGAGTCCGCCTCTCCAATCGGGACCTGAGCTTCCTCCTCCGATGCTGTTGCTGTTGCTTCCACTCATTTCGTCTGGTGATCCTCCTTCTTTGATCAGACCCGGAAGCCATTTTCCGGCGTAATGAGTGATCGATGCTCCGAGGAGTTCAAATCTCATACCTTTCACCTGTTTGCACACCAAGTGTTTGTTAAAATGCTTGAAAGAGACTATGCACGCCAAGGGTTTGTTAAAATGCTTGAAAGAGAAGTATTACTATGTACCTTGATTGCAGTGATGACACGAACGAAGTGATCAATTCTCAAGATGGAGACATCTTCGAACCACCAATCCGGAGGAACAGGCTGGTTGTTGTTCCTACTCGGGCTAGAATAGAAACCTGGATCTTTTGGTTCTTTCCATTTAGGACTAGAACTTGTGAAGTTATTAGCAGTTGATGGAGATGGTGACTTCCCTGTGTAAGCCCATTTAATCCCTTTCGGATTACTACAAGCCTTCCAGGCGATGGATTCACTACATCTCCTCACAATCTGAAGATTCTCAGCCCATGGTGAGAGCTTCTCGCAGCTCTTTAGCACCAAGATCGAGTCTCTCCATGAAGACAGAACCACGTAGCTGAGAAAAGCTTCTGTCTTGAAGATTAGATTCCCTTCCTCGAGATCCTCTGTCATCTCGAGATACTCAGCTGCGCAACGTAGGCCTGATATGTTAGTTGCCGTGAGATCCACGGGAACTCCGTAGCAGAACTTGGATGCGAGCTCAAACGCTTCTGGTCCTCCAGGTAAATCATTAAGAATAAGTATGGTCGGGTCAGGGTCTCGTGACTCGTAGATCAGTCTGTTCATCTTCCCGCTACGTGACAGCAACGGATACTAAAAAGGAAAGAAACAGAGCGATATCAAAATTATAAAACTTCTGAAAACTCCAGCGTAATGATGTTGTCTGAAGAGTTTTTTTTTTACCTTGTGCAGGTGAAAGTTCATGTCGCCTATTTTAACCAGAAGATCGCTGGGGATATCCGTAGCAACAAACCTGATCAAAGCAAAGGTTTATAAGTGAATATTAACTTCCTTAACAAGGAAAGATGTTGTTCAAGTTGTTTTGAAGTTTGAGGACTTTACCAAGATTGGCCTCTAAGCTCAAACCCATCAGTCTTGACGCCGCCATGTTTGTTAGAACTTAAAACTCCATTACCATACTCTCTTCCTCCTCCTCCTACAACCCCGGAATCGCTCTCAGATTCCCACATCATTCACAAACTCTGTGATGGAAGCAAGAGAAGATACTAGAGAGAGAGGAGAAGATTGAAGTGGAAAGAGTGTGAAACAAATAGTTCCAAGAAAGGAGAGATTGATTTGTTTTTGATTATAAAGATGAAAGAGAAAGAAGAGCTTATCCCCACATGGGATGCTATGAGATTTTGGAGCTTTCTCTGAATTGTCTATTTTCTCAGAGAGAATTTAAAACCAAAGTCTCTAATATGTGTATCTACAGGCTGTTAAGTAATGGGCTTGTAACACACTGCTTCTCAATTATCATATACTATATAATTAACACTCTGCCCACTCTTATCTTATAAATCAAGAGTGTATGTCTTTTTAGATTTTACAAAGAATAATCGAGTTACTGACAGTTGTTACATGGATTTCAGTGAAGATATCAGAGGTGAAAACAAAACAAAATATATGATTCAGTTTTTTTTTTCTTTAAACTATAAATATAGGGGACAAGTTGGAGAGTGAGTGTCATTAAACTATGATATGACAAAGCCTAGTTCCTTCTTCATTGCTACCTGTTTTTGATGTTGTTGAATCATCTCTATGTACAATGGCATTTAACATTTTTATTTGTTTCTTTGCTCATTTATTTCTTTGGGGGTTTTGAAATAGGTCCATGCATTTCCCTAATGTTCTCTTCTCAAATGTGCATATATCTCTTCTTACTTTCCTTCAAGTTATTCCTATTTCATTCCCTAATCTAAAATGTTTCCAGCACAACTTTGAATTGATAGTTTGACCAGAATACTTCTACCAGTTAGAGGACATGTTGTATCATTGCTGTTGAATTCATATGTAAACATATTGTTACTTATATATGAAAGCTGTGTTAACTAAGAACTGAATCCCGATTTAGACATATAAAGTTTTTTTTTTAAATTAATAATACTTGCCACTGCAACTCCTTGAGAGCTTACTGCTTTGTATATCATTTCAGTGGTAGTTGGTTAATGAAAGATAAAATGAAAGAAAAAGTTGGCAGCATTAAAAACAAAGGTTGTTCACTCTTACATAAATGGAGATAGAGAAAGAAGAAATGGTCCATAAGAATATTATCTATGTCAACATTCATACACACTGGTTGTTATTAATCAGTTCCAGTCCTTCACTTGATATACATATATCGATGAGTTTCAATCAAATTGTTTTGGTCGGAGGCTCGAGACTATAGGTTTTAAATTTTTAATACTTAATAGATTAGATTGATTTTTTTTTTCTGTCATCAATAGATTAGATTGATTAAAACTCGTTTGCTATACAACTAATTTCGTTATTCATATTTTGATTTTTAAAGTGCATCAATCAATTGTACCAAAAAAAGTGTATCAATCACATTGTAGCACTAAAGAAACAGGTCTTTTTCAAGAACCAATCTTATGACTCTTACCTCCACGTATGGGAGTGGCCATAATTATATAATGGCCACATATTTGATTGGATTGTAACGAGTGTTTGTAACATAGAGGTCAGTATGTTTTTTTGTATGACTAAAATACACAACTGTAATAATGTGATCTTATTAGGCACAAATCAAAATATCATTATCAACCACATGCACATAATATTGGCTTACATATAAGACATCGAATTATTGATGGTGGTGGTGGTGATAGGTGCCACATCGCCTTCATATGTTAAAAGCCTCGTGTAAAATTGTCGGAACCGGATCTACTCATCTGACGGCTCTCTTTTCGCTAAAGGGAAGACATTATCTAAGGGTCAGGATCCACCTCAAGTCACTTCCCTTTCAGTTTTGTTTGGGCTCAGAAAGTCAACAAAAGAGGTCTAAAGCAAAAGAAAGATGAATGTTCTAAACCTCTTAGTGGTTCAGAAGGTTATAGTGGGGCTATTATTAAGGCCTTAAAGTTCATTCATTACAATTATAACATCCACTGGGCTACCATTAAAGCCTCAAGGTTCTTTCTAGTCTCTATCTTCTGGTTTGGGCTGGTTTGTTTACTATAAATTATACAAGAAGAATGTAAAAATACGCAAAATCATTATGCCAATTGTTACCATATTAATCTTGAATTATTACTCTCTTTTTTTTTTCACGAATCTTGAATTACTCCTCACATTTTCTTTTTTTTGGTACAAATGTTAAAATGCATACCATTTTTAAGAGTATACAATGATGTTGCTTAGCAACTTATAACAACAAAGATGAGAGCACAAGAAAACAGAGTCAGAAGGAGACAGATGGAGAGCCGAAAAAAAGGAAAACTCTGAGCAATCTTCACCTAACTCTGAGAAATCTTCACATTTTCATTGTATGGTTATAACGCGTTGTATTGTAGTTTCGCAGCTCATGATTTTGTATCACTTTGCATTATATTGTTAAATATTTTAGAATTTATCGACCAAACTGTAAATAAATTGGGTAATAATAATATCTGGCAAACTCATATATTAATATGTATGGGAATCAGGAGATCAACAAAAATGATAAACAAATAGTAATCCGATATAATAAAAAAAAAAAGAAAAAGAAAAAATAATCATCACTCTCTGCAAATATTTTTAAATAAATAAATACCTAATTATTCTAAAAAAATTCATGCCAAGAACCTACACAGCCAAAACGGCAGCGGTTAACATAACAGCGACGGATCCGAAGACGGCGTAGCTGTTAGAAACGGCGCCGCTTACGGGAGCGGGAGCTTGAGCCGGAGAGTTGGAGATCGTAGATGGAGAAACAGATGGCGAATCTGAAGGAGAATCTGCTGAAGGCGGCGATGGAGGCGAGGAGGATGATTCTGGAGTCAATGCGGTCTGAGGAGTAGGAGAGACTGCTGGTGCAGGAGACATCGCCTTCTTAGGTGAATTCGCCGGAGAGATCCGCCTTCCTCCGTTCGAAGGAGCTGGTGCTGGTGCCGGCGATTGAGCCACGGTGAAGGAGACGAAGAGAGCGGCGAGAAGAACGAACCCTAGGGATTTAGAGCAAGCCATTGTAAAATAGAGAGAGATTGTTTTTTCGCAAGTTTTTCTTTTTATGAGTGTTTGTTTTGCTTAATTGCTTCTGATGTTTACGAAGCATGGACGAGAGTCTTTATATAGAGATGAAGTGGGGACCACCGTTTTGAGTTGTATGGTGAATCTGCACCGTTGAGATATACGTTTAAGACCGACTTTAATCTAACGGTCTAGATTTCATTCTACAGCATAAAAGGAAACACAGATGGGGACAGCCCAGCCCAATGGGAAAAGGGAAAAGAAAAAAAAAAAGAACGCGTATGGTTTCAAGTTTTCAACCCCCTTGACTACGGCGCTAACGGCTCTCTGTGACAGATGTGATTTATCGAATCACGAGCCTACATGTGTTAAGTCTTATTGACGCGTGATGGAAAAGGAAAATGTGACCGTTGTTATAATTTTCTTCCATGATTAAAACGTCTATGACACTCTGTTTCTTTCCTTTTTCCTTCTCCCGGTCCTTTTTAAATCATTTTATGTAATCTGCAACTTTCTGTATTGTGCATACATAAATCTTTTTTGGTTGTATCAATTGAATAATACCAAATTTCTTTTGGATTTTCTTGGCGGATGAAATTTATTGCATTATATTAAATTAAATTTTGCAAGAACTTACCTTTGTTAGATTAGCCTTCATCGTAATTGCAAACCGAATAATATAACTAGGGGTGGGCATTTCATCCGTTAAATTTGATTCGATCGTTATTCGTTTCGATTCGATCCGAAAAATCCGAATATCCGTAAATCTTCGAAGCAAAGCAAATATTAAAATTCAATATATCCATTAAAAACGAAGCAAATCACAAATACAAAAAAAATTGAAAGGTGAAGTAAATGAATATCTACAATTAAATATGTATAAATTTTTACTTTAACATATATTTGTGTTATTTATAAAATATTAAGGTATTAAATTAATGAAAGAATATAAAATCTTTCTAAAAACTACAATTTTCTAAAATTATGTGTTTTATCAAAAAAGATTATTTTATTATAAAAAAGTATAGAACATATAATTCCACTTATTTTCACTTTTGGTTTAATATTATGTAAGAATATTTAAAGGAAAAAACAAAAACATGTATAATTTTGTTAGATTTACGTGTATAAAACATGGTGTATGAGATATCCGTAAATATCCGTAAATATTCGTAAATATTCGCAAATATTTTTAAAAGTTCCGAATATCCGGAAAACCAAATATCCGTATTTCTCCGAAGCAAAACAAATCGGAAAATCAGATATTCATAAAATACCAAGCAAATCGCAAATACCAAAAAATATGGTACTATCTAATCCGTACCACCCCTGAAGATAACCCCAGCGAAACAAAGTTATAACGAAGGAACCCAATGATAGAAGCTCAGTTGGAACAAATTGAACGCTATTGTCGAGGCCCGTTCGAACGAAATTGAAGGCTATGGTCGGGTCCTTGAGGCCCAGTTGTTAGCGATGTCTAGAGATTTGAAGTGAAATTGTAAAGATATACAAGTTCTCCAAATTTTACTGCAACTCTTTCACACAGAAGGCTAACTGAGTCAGATTTTAACAAATGTCATAAAAGTTTCAGTGCAACAGTTAGATGTTCAATTTGTCCCCTTAGTACAAAAATTATCTGTTTTTATCTTAACTAGAGATTATTACCGCGCTACGCGCGGTTTATGTATTTTAAAATTTATTATTTTGTTGTTTACATAAACCAAATTTGGTAAACATGTGAATTGTTGCATTTTATATTATATTTAAATTAAAATTTAGTATAATTAGTGTAAATTGTTTATTGTTTTTGGATGCTACTTAGATCATTTAAATAGAAAAATGTAAATTGTATCATAAATAAATACATAAAAGAAAATTATTCTCTAAATAAATGTACTTAGAATATCATTATAGATGATGTTATTAATGTGAGTGTTTCAGAGAAAAAGAAGAAGATTATGTTATTAATGTAAAATCAATTTTGAAGACTAAATATATGAGAACCATTTGCAATACGTTTGATCGTGTAATATTGAATTTAGTAAATCAAATTTTAATAATTTGTAACATAAAAATGAATTAGGAGTATATAAATTAATATATGGAGGTAGTTGACAAAAAGGGATAGGTTAACCAAACCAAACTAAATACTGTTCTGTTTTTATTTTTAAAAGTCGATTTATAGGTATATTTTGGTTTGAGCTTGTTTAAATCATATAAATCAAAAAGGTATATATTGGTTATTGATTTGATTTTAGTTAAAGCAAAGTAAAAATCAATTAACGATAAGAGTGAGAATATAAATACTAAATTATGATTATGAGAATAAAACTATTAATTATGAGAATATATGTATATGTATATAAGAATATCAAGTAAATCAATAACCGAAAAGAGTATATAGATTAAAATATTTAATTCTATTAACAAAATATTTGATTCATTTTTGTTATATTTCTTTGGTTTCTTTGTTTATCATATTGAGATGTTAACTTATGTTTGGTTGATTTTTCGTATCATCACCTTTCTATGAGAGTTTGACATATTTGTTATGACAAAAAAATGATCGTTTGATTAATTTTTATTTCCTCCTTTTAAAGTATGTATATATTAATTACTTTAGGATATTTTTCTGTTTTCTAAATTGAAAATGTTGTTTTATGTATTATTCTTCTTCGGTTGTTATGTGATCATTTTTAGTGTTCTGCACGTAGTACTCATTGTTCATGTTTTTGTCTACTTAAAATATTTCATAATTTTTCGTATTTATGTTTATGTTTGGTATGTGGTTAGTTTTTTCGGTTTTTTATTTTTATTTTTGGTAATACTCATGTTTTGTTTACATAGTGTTATGATGACAAAACAAAAAAGTTTACATAGTGTTATTTTCATAGATGCTTACATGATCTAAATGGTGCGCTATTGATTATTTCTGTGTGTTGGTTGTAGTTAATTTTAGGGAGTGTATATTTTTGATAAATATTAAGTGTATTAATTAATTTTCTTCAACTTTGTTTTAAGGAATTAATACAGCTATAAATGCAGTTTCATATGTTGCTTATTTTATTTTATTTTCTATTTTGTACTTTTCATTTTTATATTGAGTGAAGTTTTTATTTAATTACCTGTGATTGTAAATGTATTCAAAGTTAGCTAGTCTGTGGGCAACAAATGTGCTGTTTTTGTTTGCATTTACCCTTTTTGTAAAATTGTTTGCCTTTACTTATTTGAATCTAAACTTTCTTTCTTAGATAAATTTTTAAATATTGGTCTATTAGGGCATCTCCATCTACATTCCATATTTTACTCCATTTATAGAGCAATACTTTATTTTTTGTTCATTACTCCATTTACTCTATAAATAGAGTAAAATATGGGATGGGGATGGAGATGTTCTTAACGCTTAGGATGAAACTGATTGAATCTTTTTGATGAATAATCCAGAAGTCAACAATTCCACTATTTTTGACAAAAATAAGTGAAGGGTTAGTTGGTAATGAAGAAGGTCTCGAATTTTGGGAATTTGAGTTACTTTATAGAGTTTGAATTTTAAATCAATTAACTTAATTTAATTTTCAGGTTATGAAGGAGATACAGTCATTGCGAATTACTATGATTAAATTTGATTTTAGAATTAATATTCAATGGGTTTCGTATATTCATTAATTTGTTTTTTTTGTTCATTAATATTGTCTCACTACACAGGTTTCTTATATTCGTTAATTTGTTTTTGTGTTCGTCATATTGTCTCAGAACACTGAAGAGATCAAAGTTAACGGCTGAAATCATATGGAGCTTCCAAGAGATATCATTATTACTTGAGAAAATTAGTGAAATAATTTATTTCAAAAATCATGTAAAGTTTCGATGGAGTAGGTCTTCTATGCACAACAAACTATTGTGAGGAACTCATAACCTATTGTCAGGAACTCATAGTCTCATTTCTATGACTTCCTTTCTAACTGCTTGCCTACTACCAAAAACAAATTTTATGTACTTAGTTATTTTTCTAAGCTATCGTTTATTTTGGTGTAAACTAAATGTTGCAATAGAAAACATATTCTTCATTAAAGACATATTATTCAGTAAAAGACATATTCTTCATCTTCCGACCCAGTGGTGGAGCCCGCCAAAATGTTTACATGGGTCAGTTCTAGAATCAACATATATTTTACATGGGTCAATGAGCATATTTCACTATATTTTCTCTGTTTTTTCAGTAAAAACACAAGTAGAAAAGTTTATTACTTGATTTCACATGGGTCATGTGACCCACCTCACCCTTGACTACCTCCGTCACTGTTCCAACCACTAACTCGAGCATGTTTTTTGTTGGGTAGTGCCGGGAATAGAAACACTGATGTTATGTTTGTTTCTCTTCTGCAAAAACTTAATATTACTTTCGACAAAAAACTTAATACAGCAATCTTCTATTCCACAAATCAAAGTATTATTTTAGCATCTTTGGTAGATACTCAAGAGACTATATATGAGCTCTGACAATGGCGATTTTGTGATCTTCAGCCTCTCAAACTTGAATTCCAGCTTGGTGACAGGTTGAACAGAGGGCTCTTTCAGAGCTCATAGTCTCTTTTGTAGCTACACCCTTGAAGTACTCCACAAGTGTCAGGACTAACCCATAAATAATAATGTTAGTTGAATACAACCAAATATATCATAAGGAATGTAGTCAAGGAATTTTCTGAAGCACCTCTTCAACTGTAGGCCGATCATTGGGCTCAAAAGACAACAACTTTTGAAGAATACGAAGAGGGAGAAGATCATGTTGAAACCTATGTGAAAAATGAATTGACTTCTTCAACCTCTTGCTGCTCAAGAATCTTCGAGCTTTCTCGTTCCTCACCTGTCAAATTGAGGACAAAGCAGTTCAGCCAAGATAAGTAACAATGCAGCTGTTGTAAGCATTGTGGAGACTGGTAAGGGACACTGACCCTATCTTAAGTTTCACAAGTTCCCAACATATCAGTTCCCCAAGGAAAAAGAGGTTTCTCTGCTAAGTGCTCTACAAAAATGCACCCTACGCTCCATATATCTATGGCTGGTGTATACACAAGCAAAATATATCAGAAGACAGTACCAAGACAATTACAATCTGCATGAGAAGCTCTAGTGAGTAGTGACTACTATTTCCTATTAAGTTCAAAATGATGGATGCCAAATCACACCTTTGAGAAAAATGATCCACACAACTTTGGAGCTCCGTATCGAGTACTACAGAATCTTGCGGCCTCAAAGAAATAGGATACAAATTGGTTTCATGAAAAAAGAGTTTTCTTTTTTGAAAAGATAGGCTTGGATTACTACACAGTCCAAGAAATCGAAGTTGGTGTGTCATTGAATGGGACTCTTGGGAGTGAACAACCAAAGATGTTGAGTTTCTTTGAGTTTTAGATCTGATGATAGACATTAGTATCTTCAGAAAGAACATCCAACCTTATCCTAAACAGTGAAACGTAGCTATCTTAACCTGAACGGACAAATATAGATGTCGGTTGTTAAGGATCATGAGCAATGGGTAAAAAAAAACTTGAATAATTATCTTAATCAAGCAAATACATATAATCTTAGATGGACCCATGAAATCATCAGTATAAGTTAATACCTAGGAGATCATATGAAACTCAAAATGTGTTAAGTAACCGAGGATGAAAAAGAAAGCATCGTGAACGACGGGAGACCACGAAGTTTGCGTGAAGGCAGAGCTAGGGATGTGTCTTTCAGGGAAGAAATAGGTGACGAAGCATTCCACTTTCACACTGTCACTGAAAAACACAATTGATTTCTTCTGTGAAACATATACTTCAAAACTTTAACCAGAGAATCCTGAAAGAATATATATATATATATATATATATATATATATATATATGGATTACGCCTTGAGTAATTTTCATACAAATGATCAAGGCCCACAAATCAGGAAGTTCATAAATGTAATTTAAGAAAAAGACAGACATGAAAATGGTAAAGCTAATTTGGAAGGATTTTTACAATAATATTTATACTTTCACCACTAACAAAGCATACACAGCCTAAAACCATAAATCATATACTCAAAAACCATAAATATAGAAGCCAGAGTATTTTCAAAGCTCACCTTCGAATCATTGAGACCCCCAAATATGAGAAAAGTGTTTCATTGGCTAAATCGTAAGATACCTTGAATACAGATTTCGATTAATATAAAGCAGACAGTAACCCAGATTACTTTGAAAAAATAATAATCAAAGAACAAAAATAGCATTCAGAGTAATAAAACAAACTATAAATCCTAATCATCTCATACAAAAAATCATAATATCTACTGAAGTTGAGATCAAATATAACACACAATTAAACTAATCAACAAATACAAAACATCAAACACACACGGAAAGGAAATCAGAGAGGGAGCTAAAGGATTGTGACAAACTAATCAACAAATACAAAACTTCAAACACACACGGAAACGAAATTAGAGAGGGAGCTAAAGGATTGCGACAAACCTCCTCGTCGATGAGGAGCATCTCTTGTCTTATAAGAACTTTAGTGTGTGGGTTTCGAGCCTCTCAGAAGTGAATCAGACGGAACCTCAGCTCGGCTTCGCGTGGCCCGAGAGAAACATCTCTGAGTAACATCACTCGCTTGTCAGCGTTAGGGTTAATCGGATTGGCAGATGAGACAGCGGTATTCACAGCGGCTGATGAAGCAGTGGGATCCATCGGGTTGGTGACTAAAAATCTTTATAAACTTCGATGAAAAGAAGTTAAGAAAGCAGAAATAAGATGACAAAGGGGATTTATACATTAAACAAGAGAGCAGAAGGTGAAGAGTATCCATTTATTAGAGCTTTTTCTGGGGATATTAATCCTCTAAACGGAAGAGATTAGAAACGGGGGAGGTATGAGATGGAAGATGAAAGGTGATGAACAAAATTGGGGCAATTAGATTTTGCCGAAGTCGAAGAAAGCATCGCTTATCGTCGGCTCTGTTTTGATCAACCCACCCAAATAAAAGGCTTCTGCACTTTAGATAACATTTCAAGCCCATTAAAAACCGAAAGCCCAAATAATAAATACCATGACGTGACCAAATGATATGTTTTGATTGGACGAATTTTTGATCTGATGTGACTGTGCTAAGATTGATTCATTTGTTCCTTTTAATATTGTTTTGATTTTGATTATGGTTTAGCATCTTTTTTGACATTGGATTGTACAAAAAAAAGAATTATAATTAATGAGAACTAGAAAAACAAAACTATAAAAGAAATACACCGGTAGAAAAACAATAAACAGCATATCTATTTTTATATGGATAACTAAAGATTATTTTTTCATATAGATAAAAAAAGATTTTTCAAATAAAAAATCCCAAAAAGATCTCAGTTTGTAAGAGAAAATGATTTTATTAGGAAATAAATTGTACATTACAAACTTCCTCATTTCACAGTTTCACAAACCAAATGCAAACTACTCAACTCGAAAGTAACAATGTTGAAAAATTCGTAACACAAGAATTGCAAACAATCAGATAAAGATCATACTAGAAAGAATATAAAACCAATCCAATCAACTTCCACAAGTATATTAAAAAGTATTTTCTTGCCTTGCTCTTTTGTGTCAAATTTCTTTCCTGGTTTTCTGAAGTATTATCTAAATGTCTTTGGTTCTCAAGCTTAGGACTCAAGACTCAGGTGTGGTTTCAGTCTTCTCCACAACATCCCCATTGAACTTCAATCCATACATGTGACCCATCTTAGTCCTCTTTGTCTCCAAATATTTCTTATTTTCCTTTGTAATAAGACTCAAAAGAGGGACTCTTCCTACAATGGCTAATCCATATCCCTTCAGACCAATGTACTTAGCCGGATTATTAGTCATCAGCTTCATCGTCCTCACTCCCAAATCCCTCAGCATCTACACATTTAATGAAGACTGATAACTAAAAATCCAAGGAATGAAAACGTTGATTTTTGGATCTTGATGAGATCTTATTTAACATACCTGTGCACCAATTCCATACTCTCTAGAATCAACAGGAAGTCCTAACTCCTCGTTAGCTTCAACCGTGTCACGACCAGCATCTTGCAGATTATAAGCTCGGAGCTTGTGTCCTAAACCAATCCCTCTTCCTTCATGTCCACGCAGGTAAACCAAGACACCGCGAC